>JAKZZE010000023.1:0-600000 GCA_024220505.1 Rhizopus arrhizus
ATTATGGTTGACATTGCTACACGTTACTGTGTATTGAAACCCTTGCCTGATAAGCAATCTATGACGATTGTAAAAGCTTTAATCGATGTATTCTCGCATTATGGTTTTCCACGTGTAATCCAATCTGATAATGGTGGTGAATTTGTAAATGAGCTTATGCAATTACTTGCTGAAAATGCTGGTTATGACCATAGACTCATATCTAGTTATCATCCCAGAGCTAATGGAGTAAGTGAACGTTGGGTACAAACAGCTGTAAATGCAATAAAGAAACAAATCGAGGGTGCTAAAGCAGACTGGGATTTATATGTTCCTTCTACACAACTCTACTTGAATGGTAAACACAATGAACGTACTAAGACGCCACCCTTCACTTTAATGTACGGTCGTAACATGAATGACTTTGAAGATTTTAGCAAAGAAAAAATAAGGCAACTAAAGAAGAAATAAATAAACAACTCCTTCTCAATATAAAAAGAATGACGGAGATTGTGTTCCCTGCCATATATGAACGTACAAAAATAATAACAAACAATCAGAAGGAAAAGTTTGATGCGTCACATAAACTAATTACGATCCCTGAAAATAGCTATGTAATGGTAAAAGTAAATATTAAAACCAACAAGTTAGATCCTAACTATGAAGGACCTTATAAAGTAAAAAGAATTACTCAAGGAGGATCGTATGTACTAGAAGATGAAATGGGTGAATTGTTATCTAAAAACTACCCACCTTCTGCGTTAAAACTCATCTCACAAGATGAAGTTATATCAACAAATAAATTCTATCAGGTAGAAGCCATCTTAGCACATAAAAGCTTAAAGGCAAATATCTTTATAAGTGCAGATGGAAAGGCTATGATAAGAGCGATGATACCTGGGAGCCTGCCTCTAACTTTACCGATCCTAAATTCATTATAGAATATTGGCAAAGAGTTGGTATAGTTCCTGAAGATATTAAACATAGATATGACCTTCAAAATAATAAAGGAAAATCTAATAACGTGAAGTTAATAAATACTTCTCATACAGGCAAACGAAAGACCAGAACAGATCTTAATGAAAACAGTCACTCTTCTACAACAAGTAGTAATAAATTAAATGGCAATATAAACTCTAAAAGATCTAGACGGTATTAGTTATACCTGGGAGGGGATTATGTTGTAGAACAGCGTCTGATGATAACGGACATTGAATAATCACAACTAAAAGAAGTATATTAAAATTGATAAAAGATAATAATTTAAATCTTTATCAAATAAAATATAATCTTCTTCTTTTTTATATAAAACTATCACAATTAGATTCATCCTATAAAGTAAACATGAACAATAAATAAGTCATAACCTTTACTATTCATCATTTCTGTAAATGAATAATAATGGATCAGGTACCTAGTCAACTTTGATCTGACTGGAGGCATTTCATATAAATATATCTTTCCTCTCAATGAAGACGAGACAATTCTCCCAGATCAGTTAAAGAACAATAAGATCTATAAAAACAACGAATTAAAAATTTTCATAATCGATTCAGTGATCATTCTTCAATCAAACATGTCAATTATTGGATCTACGCTCATAACTACTCATTTACCCGCCAACTGATAGAAGAATATAAATAGTAGACTTTGTAATGATTTCTTTTTAACAATGAAGATTGTCTTAAATAAAGTTCAGTCTCAAAAAGTATTCTTTGGTTTTTATCGCTACCTTAATTACTTTACCAGAACATAACAATAAGTACTTTCACTTTTTACATGTAGAATCTGAATCACAGTTATCTTAATTTTGATGTATCCATCATTCATAACTCGATATGAAAACAGTATTAATAAGCTACATGTAAAATATATCCAATAGATAGGCTACAGGTTAATTCGGATAATCTTCATTAAGGATAAGATGCTGCGTAATTGCACGGTTAAATTATATTAAATCCAGGAACTAAATCACAGTCAATCGCAGTCAATCATATACGAGTATTCTATGGATAAATGCTTATGATGACAAAGATAACAATGGAAGAACACGTAACAATTATCTATTTGTCATCAGTTATATCATACTTATTAATTATTAATCCGTGACATGAAATATTATCCGTGTATGAAAAGTATAAATAGAGTATCATTTTCTTATTAAATAAATCTCTTCATCGAGTCTCGTCCTCTCTTGTTCCTTTCTATTCTTGGATAAATCAACAAGATCATAATTAAATAAAATAAAGTATAAGCTTATTTAAATAAGGTCATACAATCAATTCCAATTAAACATATTCTAAAAGAATATGTTTTGTATTGTCGTATCCCAACATATTTTAAACATGATTCATATTCAATTTATAAGAAATCAGAGTAATGAATGCTTTACAAAGATTTATTACAGTCTTTTCTCTATTATTCGGTCATAACTAATTCCACTCCTTTAACTCAATACAAATTGTTTTAATATAGCTCCTGATGCAATGAGACATAAATGAAAAATAGATCTACTTAAATAATTATAAACAGTCCACTTGCATAACCAGGAACAGGTCTTCATACTAAAATTTATTCATGCTAGATCTACAGCTATAATTAATTAAAGTATCTTGAAAAGGATTTAATTGAATCTTCATGAAAAGGATATAAATACTAGATACAATGATATAAAATAAAAAGATAGCTTTTTAAGTCTCGTTGAATTTTATAGTCTTTTTTATTCTTACGAGATAACACATGTATTAATGAGAGTTCTTTGATAAGAAGTATCAACTAAAATAACAAGATCCAATCCAATATCAGGAATATTGCTAATCTTTCACATAATTGAAATAACGCGTAAAATAACCTTATTCAAATCAGTGAGGAATTCCCAGAATAAAAGATAATCTATGACAGAAATACAAAAGAACAAATGAAAAGTTTTCATAATCATAATTATAGATGACACTTGTTAAAGTATCTAAATATTAGAAGAACGCTTACAATGGAAGATATCAAGCCACTCACTCAATAAGATATAAATACCTGCCTTCAATTAGAATAATTTTTACTTTAAAACTTAAACGGAAATAAAGGTCAATCTCAAAAATTACTCAAACTGTTTCTCGATCTTTGTTTCTACCTCTTCTTCTATTACTTTTACCATTATACAACAATAGCAACAAACATAAAAAAAGTACTGCTAGAACCTGGTAACCCTTTATCAAGTCAATATATAACTATGATTCGGAATTCTACATGTAAAAAGTGAGAGTATTTGTAGACATGATACGGATAAAGGATTAGGACAGATTCCTCATCGATTTGACAGAATAGATGATTACTATCTCTATTTATTAGTTTAGCCTGTTCCTAGCTTTGGATTGTCGATATGTTATTGGAATGGCTTCAGATAACTCTGGATATATGAACATCCGAGGAGATGATATGGATGAGTATAAAGACCTTTAGTTCTGTGATTGGATAGCATTACTATAATGGCATCTCAGTTAGGATATTTGCTTCCATGGCTAATGATCCGGTAAGTAATCATCATTCCATATTCAACATGCCTATGTTATCAATAAACTATATTACAACCATGTCATCTATTTGACTACATGACGTTAATATGAATAAAGCTTAATATGGAAATCTAATCAAAGTCCTTTATTGATCTGTGTTAGGAGTAATGTTATAAATGATGTAAGCTATGTCAGCATACTATTTAGGATCATATCCGATTCCTTTTACTAAAATAAAGTGACTATAATCTTATGTATCCTTAACACATTTAATTTCTCAACTTCAATCTTGTCGCTCTGATCTGATGCTAAGAACAAAATCAAATGTAGCCATTTTGGTGACAAAGAGAACCTAAGGACTAGGATTTTTGATACTTGCAAAGATGCCGTTTTTTGTCATCTCAGAACCTTCATTCGGCATTCCATGAATCATTTTAGGAGCTGTATCTATAAAATTCATATTCAACAGATCAATTTACGCTAAACGCTTTTGTGGAGAAAAACGCTTGCGCATATTTTCTCAAAACCACAATTTGGGAACTTGAATAACAAAGGGTGGGGACCCAGAATACGGTACTATATTGCTATATTGTATTACATCATAAACAATAAAAGATAGCTGTTATATTCTTTCAACTTGAAATCTTCATCACTATGCCTTTTACGTGTATAGGTTTGATTGAATGTGTCCTATAAGCGTGTATCAAATTTATATAAAAAATAACAACAAACTAAATGAACCCAAATGTCCCTTTTTATGCTCTTTTGTTGTTGTTGTTGTTGTTTAGAGCAACAAGCTTGGCAGCACCTTTTAGGAAATGTAAAATACTGTTGTTTTATAGAAAGATGATGTATTAGCTGATGCTCATAATTAATAAAATTCTGCAAGTCTTGTTATTTTTCTTTTCTATAATATTTTCAGTTATGATCATTTATATTTAACTCAAGACATGCCATTTTTTTTATAGAACAAAGACCTTTATTCATTATAGCAAGTATATATCTCTTTGATACATTGAATAAGGAAAAATAATTAAATTCATTAAAAGTAAGAAGATCACAAGTTGTAATATCTATATTTGGCTCAGAATTTAAATTCTTTTTAATGCAAATGCTTTCTCTTAAAAATTGAATAGAATGCTTAATTTTAAAAAAATAATATAGAATTTTTGCTAGGTTAAAATTGGACAATGAAAGTTGAGAATACAATGATATTACCCGACTTCTTTTTGGAAATTCATAAGCCTCACTTCAACATAGCCTTGGCATTGATACTAAACTAAAAATGCTAAAGAAAATTATGATTTATTCATAACTTTTATGTATTTAATAAATTTATATAAATTTTCCAAGGGAGTGCGAACGGTTACCAAAAAAAATGTAGAATTTTTACAAGTAAATAAAAACTGTAACCTAATCAATGGTATCATGAGATATATCAGTTAATACTATGAAAGGGGAGTTTCTTAATCTATTAATTATTATTCTTTATTAAAAAGGTAAAACTCCTTGTGAAATAGTATACACAAGACAGGGCTAAATGTATTACAAAAAAAGGGGGAGAAAGAGAGACTGCGTTGAATGAAATTCTATTTTTTATTATTGTGTTTCTTTGATAAACTTAGTGAGATTGGAATATCATCATCGTCATCATTATCTAATTGTAACCTTTCTTTCACTTTTTCTTTATATTTATCTGCTGCTGTAAGATACTCTTCATTATTATTATTAGTACTAGCATTGACTTCTGTTAGCTGATGATTGAGCTTTGCTATTGGTATCAAATCTATGTCATCGTCGTCGTCATTATTATCACTTAGTAATGAGGATGGTTTACTAATGGGTGATTGTAAGTATCCAAGTGGTATATCATCATCATCATCATGAATAAACTTGGGAAAGGTAGCTGCTGTAGCTGTATTTGGGCACTTGGCGAATTTAGAGTTTAATTGTTGATGAGATTTTGAAGGTTGGAGTCTGTTGTAAGAAGAATTAAGTGATTTTGATCTTGACAAATCTACTTTCAAGTGTGTCTTTGGCATCGGTGGAGGTGGAGGTAATTTATCAAGCGCTTGACTGATGGATTCTTGTTGTAATTTAGCAGCTTTTCTCAAGTCATGAGCAGACGAGAACTTTCTCATTCCTTGTTGGTGTTCTAAAGGAATAGGTGGTACAGGTGGAAGTGCTGATTGAGTCGGGGACAATAAGGCAATAGAATCGGCCAGCGATTGGGGATTATTGTCTACTTCCTTTTGACACAGCTTGTTGAGTGCCATTTCTCTTTCATTTAATAATCGGTGATTGATAGATGAAGGGTCCCTACCAACAGATTTTGATCTAGGCCTTCTTTTTTGTTGTTGTTTTGGTGGAAATTGGGGAGAGAATAATGGGTTTCGAGTATCTGACATGGAAGGTTTTGGTACTATTGTGGGAGTATAAGGGTCTGTACGATGAGTTGTAGGAGATAAGACCGATTGAAGTGGTACAGAGGATATTCCTGAACCTAATACTGATGGCTCTTGCTTATTTGTCTTGGCACGAAATATCCCAAACAATGGTTTTGGTTTTTTTGATCTTTTCATATTATTGTTCGAGAAATATGAGGATTCCATCATCTTTTTCTTTCAAGAATAATAAAAAGAATAATAATTAAGGGGTGAAGGCAACAAATAAAGAAAAAGAAGAAAGAAATATTGTTGTATGTCGAATTTATAGGTTTTTAGAAATATATTTCGAAGTTAAATCTCAGATGATAAAGGGTAATTTCATTGGGTAATGAGGAATAAATTAATAACGTGGAAGAATAAAGTTTTCTCTGGGGTAATAGTTTTATATCATTAAGGATACATAAGGTTATAGTCATTTTAGTTTAGTAAAAAGGAATCCGATATGATCCTGAATCATATGTTGACATAGCTTACATCATTTATAACATTACTCCTAACACAGATCAATAAAGGACTTTGATTAGATTTCCATATTAAGCTTTATTCATATTAACGTCATGTAGTCAAATAGATGACATGGTTGTAATATAGTTTATTGATAACATAGGCATGTTGAATATGGAATGATGATTACTTACCGGATCATTAGCCATGGAAGCAAATATCCTAACTGAGATGCCATTATAGTAATGCTATCCAATCACAGAACTAAAGGTCTTTATACTCATCCATATCATCTCCTCGGATGTTCATATATCCAGAGTTATCTGAAGCCATTCCAATAACATATCGACAATCCAAAGCTAGGAACAGGCTAAACTAATAAATAGAGATAGTAATCATCTATTCTGTCAAATCGATGAGGAATCTGTCCTAATCCTTTATCCGTATCATCTCTACAAATACTCTCACTTTTTACATGTAGAATTCCGAATCATAGTTATATATTGACTTGATAAAGGGTTACCAGGTTCTAGCAGTACTTTTTTTATGTTTGTTGTTATATTGTATTCTATCTAAATCCCCTTTCCTAAATATTTATCATCATTCTGTCATTTTTTTATATTGAGGTACGAGATGCTCTATACAATTATTACTTCATTTCTGTATATAATTAACCAAGAATGGTTATGCTCTCAATATTTGTCAGAGGAGTAGTTATTACCAATTCAATAGGCATTAATACCACGGCATGGGAAACCATTTTTGAGATCAGATTCAATTTAGATTAAATTTGTTGTAATATTTATATAACTCACTAGTTGTATAAATCAAACACATTTTACAAATCGCCTCTTATTTGAAATATCCCAGGCACATCAAAGCTAAGCAATTATTTCTGTACATTTCTTCCTTTGAATTTGATGAAGCAACAGGAATAATATTCTTTGTTCATATGCAATCTATCTTTGGGATCTAGTTGATATTATATCAACTGCTTTTCTTTAGGCTTCTAATCATACTGCTTAATTCAATGATTGCAGTGATTTGCGTTTGAAAATAGAATTTTTGGGAAATAGAAATAGAAATTTTACTTTTGGTAAGAGAGTTTCTTTTGGCCAATAGAAATTTCTTTGGACCACCAGAGAAAATTTATGAGCAGTAGCATGAAGTAGTGCCTGAAATTTGTAACAGGTCTTGGCTTTTTGGCTTTGATGTTTTCTTGAGGATACAAATACTCTGCTCGTTCTTAAATATTCTACTGTATTTTTTATAAACTTAACTGTTTATTTTCAATTGCCATAGCTACTGAAGAGAAATAAAAGTAGCTAAGATATGAAGGGATATTTATACTGTTTTGATATCTCATGATTGTAAGTTTTTTTTTTCATTTCTTTTTTATGAAACTTGATCTGGACTTGTCTGCTTATTAGTAGGGTCATTTGGTATTGTCTTGTAAAGGATAAGTGTGCTTTTCTTGATGATTAATTCAATGGATTCGTAATCTGTTTTTCTTTTCACGATAAGGATTGTGTTAATAATAGTTTCATCAATTCTTTGCGAGGTTAGGTTGACGAGTAAAGGAGATGGGAATATCAACCTTGATTTAATGGCAGGTGACAGGTATGAGAATATCAAGGTACATTTGATTTAATATATTTTTTTGGCATATCAGGTGCAAAGTATAATTAAAGTTTGTTTTTGACATAAAGACATATGTTTGCATTATTTGACATTTAAAGATGGTTTCATTTAATTAACATAATAAGGAGAGAGAACGTGGTACAGGATTGACAGATTCATCAACAGTTAATGTTGATTCATGACAGATATTGGTTCAATAATCATCCCAATCTGAGAGACGACAACAGTGATCAGAGTTTTAAGTCTCACTACAGAATTAACGTGGACACATTCACCTTTTTAGTTGATAAACTGGAAACACATAGAGCATTCCAACTGACAGCTCACAATAGAACTCCTACGTACATGCAGGTGGACACGGTTCTATGGAGATTCGCAAACTGCCATTTTGGTTGTCGAATGGTTCAAACTACGTTAGGAATTAGCCTGGGATCTTACCATAATTTCAGTACTCGTTTTATTGATGCCATAATCATTGTTTTTAGTTATTTGCTTGTATGGCCCTCAACTCCCGAAGAATGTGAAGAAGTGTAAACACAGTTATAGTACAGACAAAGACTTTTACTTTATTATGGAAATCTGATCAACTTTAAAAGTCATAGTATAGTTTAGATAGAATTTAATATAAATATCCACACATTGCTTTATTACGAATAAACATCTAAAAAACAGCCTTAAAGTATTTCCACATACTTGTCTATTTTATTGATTTATTTTTTCTATTTTAACTTACCTAAAACACTACAGTTGAAGCTTCCGAAGGCGTTGAAAGACATGTTGTTTATTGCGGCCAAAGTCTGTCTGATCTATTTAAGAGAATTCGAAATGGTACAATATGTCATTATAGACAAGTACTTTAAGTTATAAACAGATATCAAAGCCATGTCGTCTAGCTCAATTTTATTTTAGGATTGAATTTGGAAGTAGTTATTTTAGATTCTCTTTTTGGATACGTTAGTAGAATTGTCCATATCCTAAAAATAACAATTTCTTTGCAACGGATTATACCCATCATTGAAATTTTGTGGAAAACAAAAACTTTAATAGATGCATCTTTTGTTGATGCTTTTCGGGCAAAGTACTGAAATTTAGAAAAATTGCTAATTTTTAAATAATCTTCTAGAAAATACAGATGCATACAATATAGGATGACACTAGAATTTTGAATGTTACTGAGGTTTATCCGTTTTGAAAATAAGAATAGTACACATCATGACCTACTTCATTTCTTACTTGGATGTTATTTCATATTTATCAAATACTTTGAAGCACTCGATGCTTAGTCTATTCTCGTGAGAACTTTTTTTCTTACTGCTCATAAATTTTCTCTATTGGTCAGAAAAAAATTCAAATGCAAATCACTGTATCTAAAGTGAGAGATTTAAAAGAGAAAATGTACATTTAGTGATTTCATGTACCACCTTTTCCTTTCATATACAACTAGTTATTCTTGCTGAGGAATAACAGTACATATTATATATGGAAAGGAAGGGGTGACATCTTCGTTTCCTTAATTGTTTAGTAGACCATTGTATTGCAAGTTGTCAATGATCAAAAGAGCATGAAAAATATATCCATTTTCTTTGTACTTTGTAATCTTCCTGTATGATACGTAATTATATTATCAATTTTGTTATATTTCGAATGCTATAAGTCAGTGATATCTTTTAAGCATATCGTAATACATTAATAAACCAACAAATCAAAAGTAAACTTCTCTGGTAAACAAAGTATTTTATTTATGAATTCAAATTTGTATTTAGTACAAAAGATTCAGGTACTCGTTCTTAGAAGTATTTATTAATTTTGCTTCATGTTGGTAAGTTTTGAGTAATAGTATGTTAAGAAATAAAGTATTTTTTTTTTTGAGAATTCAATAACATAAGCTCGCCCTTGACCCTAACATGATACAAAGGAAATTATAAAAAATCTATTCTTCTATTTCGATCTATTAACAAAGTTCACTTTACACTGTCGTAAGAAAGAAAAGCAAATATGTTAAAAAACGAGCATAGTTTAGGCTATTTTTTATATTTATAATAATTTTTTATGTTTGTTGGCTAGTCAATGTAAGTTAAATACGGAATAAATATACAAAGACTGATGTCTATAAAATGATAAGGACAAAAGTAACTATTGCTTTCACCTATAGGCAAATAATATATTGATGATGTATAAAAGTGTATATCGATTGAAACGGTATGTCTTCAACATCCATTGTGTTCTTGATATCTCTTTATAATGTTTATTTATTTCTAATTCATTATAGTATTTGTTTTCTATATCTGCCATTTATTGATATCCTTTCATCATTCGTATTTATATACTTTTTATCCCATTGATCTTTTTGTGCTTATGTTTGTAAACCTCAAAATATTAGGGAATATTTCAATCTTCTTTGCGTGTTATAATAAAAATATATTTTGATATTGCTTTGCTTTTTAGAGGATGTCTAATCTCAAAGATTTATGACGGATGAAGTTTATCATAATTTTACTCATAAAAACATCCAACTTAGCTCAAATACAGCATTTATATGTCATCAGTTCATCTAAACCAAGAATAAAACATAATTCTTATTTGATTGATAGTATTTCTACTCATTCATAATTTGCATAAATCAGGTCAGTTGGATTCCATTAACCAATCATATTATCTTTATTATCTGACATTGAATCCTAAATTGGTACCTTAAAAGAAAGATTAAAGTATCTGAAAGGGATGTTGAAAGAAAGGAGGTGAAGCGTTTCTTTTTTTAGTGTCACCCTTTTCTCTGTACACAAAAGTTTAATTTTGGCGTTAAAATAAGCTCATTTACAAAATTTACTTTTTTTAATGGGGAGTTCATATTACCTATACACGTGCTATATACAATAAGAAAAATTAAGGAGAATAAAGTGTAAAAGAGTAAGATAAAGTGGATGGTAATCATCCTTGGGAGCTTTCTTTTTTTTTTTTTTTTTTTTTTTTTTTTTTTTTTTTTTTTTTTTTTTTTTTTTCTTATGCAGGCATAATAATATCACGAGTTTATTGAAATAATAAAAAAATAAAATAAATTCATTTCCCTTTTTTCTACTTATTTTTTTTTTCTCTCTTTCTTTCTTATAATTATGGGAAACAATCCAATTCCATATGAAGTTGTCCATTGTTCTTCTTGGGATGACGATTATAGTCCAGAGGAATTAGCTAAAGCGAGTAATAACAGTGCTTTTACAACAGAAACTTTTACTGAAAAATGTCAAGGCTGGCAAACACCCAAGTAAAATTAATTATAGTAACTATAGTTATTGTATTAATAAAATAACAGGTGCCCTGAATACCCTCAGGATTTAATTATTCATTTATTATCAGGACCATCTCATATTAATAAAGTTCAAGTGTTATCACATCATTTCAAAATTGCAACTAGAATTGATGTTTATGTTGGAATATTAAAGGATCCAGAAGATGTATTAGAAGATATTGTTGTACCTGATAGCATCAATGAGGAAGAAGAAGAGCAAGATAATATGCTTATTGAATTCACTCGACTAGGGTAACAATTCAATCTACTGTTTTATGTTTATTCTTATTTGTAAATAGTTATGTTTGTTTTGACAATAATGCAAGAGCGCAGTTTGGAGCACGGGAACTGAAATCAATCAAGATTAATACAGACGGAGAGTATGTCAGATTGGTGATACGTAACTGTCATAGAAACACATTGAATACTCATAATCAAGTCAGTATCATTCATTATCACATACTTCTTTAATTTAATAAGTAATAGGTTGGAATACTAGCATTGAATGTATTGGGTCAACCGATACATACCTCAAGCAATAATTCATCCTCAATCCTGCCCGTAAAAGATGATATTGTATATTATATTAAATTCATTGTTATCATTATAATTTAATGATATCTTTAGGGTCATTCTATACATCATAGTCCATTTGATAATAGTAGCTTATTAAGTTCATCTACTCGACGTACAAGTGTATCTAGTAACCAGTCTATCCTTCAAAGGTATCCTTCTTCAAATTTAGTAGAAATTGAACTTCAGCAATGGACTACTATCTTATTGACAGCAGAAGAAGAGGCCGTAAAAAGTAATAGAGCATATTGTATATAATAAATTATTAATGAATATTACTAGATGAAGCATATCATGAAGCTAAAACATATAAATACCTTGGTGATAAACTAGAAAGGTTTACCAAAATATTATCAGACCTTGAAATAGGAAAAAGACATGCAGTTGAAACAAAGGATTATGATGAAGCAGAGAAAATTAAAGTAAAACATAGCTTATTCTTATAAACAAAGGCTTACGGTGATATATAGGATGATATTAGAGAAATTAAACAAACAGCTGAAGCATTGTTAAAGCAAGCTAATATTGAAATAAGAGATGGTAGATTGATTACATTGGAGCCATCGCAAATAAGATCACCTGAACCTCATTTACTTGAAGGAGGACATGACTTGGATGAAACACTCATTGGATCAGAGCAACCACAACCACAACTATCATCACAACCATTACAACGAGTGCCAAATGAAAGCTGGATGGTAGTCGCTGAAGAAGAAGAAGAAGAAGAAGAAGAAGAAGAAGAAGAAGGGTTTATGATGGAAGAAATGGATCCTGAAAGTATACCTGAGGCTATTATGGATGAAGAACGTGAATCATTCTGTGTACCCATTCAATTGTTTGGTGAAGACATGATTGCTTGTATATTGAGCATCAAATCAAAATGTAGGACCAGAGGATTAAGTGAATTAGAACAAGAGGTAAAGGGTGCCTACAATTTGGCTAGAAATAATCAACATGTTTGTGTACTCTTTGGATATGATGAACACAGTGAAGCAATCGAAGGAATGGCAGAAGATTTTGTAAATTCTGTATTAATGTTGGTTCAAGAAGCCGTGATGGACTCAAGAGAAGCTATTTTATCCATGACGATATCGATTTGGTATGTGCTCAATGACTATATACAATTGTCCAGAATAGTGACAGAAGACATCATTGAATGGCTCGAACGCACCTTTTGTGGATTGTTGAAGCGTACAGGTGATAGTAACCCAAAGATAAAGCAAGAAGCTGTTTCTTTGATTCTTGTCTTGGCTCAAGCTTATTCTACCCCTCCTTTTACCCTCTTGCCACTCTATATTGGTAAACCAGAAAGAATGATTCATAATCACAAGGAGGCAAAGGCTCGTATTGAGCTTGTAGAGGCTACAGTCACTAAATTGGGTGTGGATGCACCTGCAAAAAAAAAGACGGCTACTAGCAAATTAAAGAAGGCCATACCTCTTGATGACCTCATGCAATTTGTAGTAGCTTATTTAGGACATAATCATGACGAAGTACGAGAGGCTGCGGTTAAATTGATCATTACTATCTCAGATCAAATAGGATTTAATTTAGTTAGTACTTACATTGACGAATCATTGAAATTGTCCTTGGCCGATGTAAGTACATATGAAAGTGCATTAAAATATACTTACGATGTGTATAGACCGTAAAGAAGCTTGTAGATAAAGACTCAATCAATACCAAAACCATTAAAAACGATACCAAAAAGACGATATCCGAACTACGCGCCTTAACTGTAACAAGAGCTCCCGCTCAACGCACAACTGCAGTTAAGAGATCAGCTGCTACAAATGATACCAAAACAAATACAAATGAAAAGAAGAGGCCAGCTTCTTCTACCATCAAAAAGACAACCACAACCACCAATACCCGTACTACAACACGTACTACTAAACCAAAGGAACAACCGCCACCACCAGTGAAAGACGAACCGCCTGTTAGTAATGAAAACAGGTAAATCATCAAAAAATGATGTGCTTTATCTTTATCTTATATACTTTCTTTGGTAGTGTTTGTATCTTTTGTGATGAAGAGAACCCTGAGTTTAACGAGGATACACTTATTAAACATTATTATCATTCATGCCCTGTTCTTACCAGCTGTCCAATGTGTAAAGTGGTAAAGTATTTTTTTGTACTTCATCATTTTTATATATTCACTTTGTAACAACAGATCACTGAAATATCAACATTAAATGAACATATGCTTAATGATTGTGAAAAGCATCATTTAATCAAAGAATGTACACGCTGTCATTTAGCCATCCCTGTCGAACAGTGGCTTCAACATTCATTAAAACAAACTTGTCCTAGTAAGTTATAATGCATTTAAATATGAATCTTCTATTAATACTGTAGTACAGATGTGAATAGTAAAAGTAGAATCATTTGTCCTTTGTGTACAATAGATATCGAACCTCCCAATGATGCAGGTTGGAAAGCTCATTTAATGACAGGAGATGGCTGTCCCAAATTGAAAAAATCTCGTTCACCCAATAAGAAGCCTCAACAACAACAGACTACAACAAAGAAGAAGGTGACAAGGGTAAATGTCAAAAAGTAGCATAAACCTTTTCAATAAATGACTACTTTATCACCGCAATGTGTCATTGTGAGTTCATTGGTAAAATTTAAAATGAAGAAGAGGGAGACTTGTTGATATGATCGACAATGAGGCACAAGGTATATTAAGTATTTAAGGAGCTCTGTTTATTTTTGACTCCTTCTCATAAGTTCTATACAAAGCTGCTATTATTACGCTGTTGTCTTTTTCTTGAGCACAACACATCTATCCCATCCTTGAATATCCTTATATACATATTCTTGTTCCCAATCTATCCATATATCAAGCACCTGCTGAAGCATGCCCTTACCACATTCTAAAATAACTCTTCCATCCTCCTTGACAATTTGAGGTGCTATTTTATTTAGTACAATGTACCACTGAAATCCAGCCTCTTCAGCGAATAAAGCCATGTGTGGCTCCTGACAAAGATCGGCCATCTGTACTTTACGTTTACTGGTTTGGTTGTAATCGAGGTAAGGAGGATTACAAACAAGGATATCGAATACTTTTCCGTCAGAAATATCAGCCATTGATTGGTTGCGCCATTCAATCCTCTTGTTTCCTTCTTCTCCTAGAATCATCTTTCCATTCTCCTTTGCAACCGAGAGTGCTGCATCACTAATATCCAATCCAACACCCATCACGTTTGAATCTACTGGTGACTTTGCCATAATAGACACAATCAAATTACCACAGCCTGTGCCAACATCCATCACCTTAATATCTTTCTTATTGCCAATCACCCTGATAGCAGCTTCCACCAAAGTTTCTGAAGCTGTCCGCGGAATCAAACAATCCTTGGTAACTTTGTACGTCAAATTGCAAAATTCCTTTTGTCCCAACACGTAAGCTAATAACTCTCCAGCATTGCGTTCTTCTACACCAGCCCTTTTCATTGCTTCAGTTTCCCTTTTCAATTTCTTGTTGTAGAATTTCAGCTCTCTCTCACGTATGCCATGAAATTTTGAAGGTTCCTCAGCAGTGACATGGATAGGGACGTGAGACACAGGGTGCTGAAAGCTCATTTGCAAAAGTGAGGCATACAGGCCCTTGTCCTTGTTGACATGCAAGGCTCGTGTGAATGCAGACTCGCCAACGATGGGGTGATCCGAGTGAAAGTAAAAGAGTTTTCGAAGTTGTATACTTGAAAGTGGGGAATGTAAATGGAGATCTAGTGTTGTGATGTATTGTGCATTGTTTGATCTTGTTTGTGAAATAATTTCAATAGATTTCAAGATGCGGTTAGGATCAATGCTTTCTTGAGTTTTTTTATGAAAAAGTGTAGGTATATCGGTTGTACTGATATCACCGTGACAAATGACCCTCATCACAATGTCAATCATGTCATTTGTATAGCTGTTTAATAAAAGCTGCTTCAATTGTTCACTTTTTGCAACAAGGATCTATATAGATCAATTAGATCAATTAGATCAATCTTCCTCCTGTTACCATTCGCATTTACCAATCCTGAAGCTGCTTTTTGAACCTCGTTAATACACCATACTTTTTGTTTATTTCCATTTGAATCCTTCTCGGCTATATTGTAATATATAGCTTTTTCAAAAACAATAGTATTCTAGGTACCCTCGATTAGAACAAAAAACACACGCAAGAAACATCTATGCACCTGTCCAGAAGGCTTCCATACAATAGCCAAGTATTCATCGTGATAGAGAACTTCGATCGGTATAGACTGTAATCTTTCTGCTTCTTCTATTGATTTGTCATACTTTATTTCTACAACATCTCCTGCTTTAAGCCGTCTTGTCTCTTCGGCCGGGCTACCATTAATAGTAATCTCTCTTCTAGTAAAAGCACGATGAATGCTTTCTTTTGATTTAATAATATGTCTATAATTCTGTGAAATGAACTTTCTAATTCGTTCGTCTTGAGCTGATTCAGGAACTGTCACTTTAACATGGTGCTCATTTTCCATTTTTTTTTAAAAAAAAGAAAAGGAAAGAAAATGATTTTTATAATAAAAAGAATAAAGGTTAACTGTTTAATAAAGGTTTGTGTTGATCATTTTGTTGACTGTTATAGTCATCATCATCATAATCACTTCTGTCACTGACATTTCTCTCTTTTACTTTTACTAAACAACAGCAAAAGATATGTATAAGACTTTGCCAGGTTGAAACAAGTACTTCCTTGATATCTTCTAAAAGATTCGCTTTTCCACTAATAATCCTTTCTGGTCTAAGCCTGTGTCGTGTATCTATAAGAACTCTAACACACGTCTTAAACGGGTGAGTTACAAAAACACACAACACTATATAAATATACTCACAACGACGGCGCTAAGGACACCTAAAGCAGTACTAGCAGAGATCAAGAACATGATAATCTGCTGATACTTGACCGCATTACTCACAGGCGCACCACCCAAGATCTGACCAGTCATCATACCAGGGATAGCAATCAACCCGATCACCGACATTTGATTGATCGTAGGTAGCATCGATAGCCTAACTGCCTCCACTGCAATGGATTGTCCTGCTTCCCACCGACTTGCACCAAATGATAAATAGGTTTCTATTTGTTCCTTTTGTTGACTCACACTAGACAAGCAACTTCCCAGTGCGACAGCCATGCCGCTCATAGCGTTGCCCAATAACATACCCATTGTAGGAATAAACACCTCTGGTATCCAGAACGGCTTTTGTTTCATAGCCCATCGAGCACCCACAATACTAATAACGAGTGTTGATATTCCAGATGATAACAATACAGACATAAACTATATATCTCAGTAAGTGTTGTTATCTCTCTCTTTTTTATTTGACAGTGTCGTACCATGCCTCGATATGTTTGCTTTGATTTATTATAAACTGTTTCGTAAGCTCCCAAAAGAACCAATACACCTACAGAAAAGAAGATATAATTAAAAAGATGCTTTTTGCCATCCATTGAACATACAAGCCATCAGCATCACCAATGCTGGATGTCTCGTTTTAAAAATATCCTCAAGAATAAATCCCTTTCAAAGTATGACAAGTGAGTGAGCGGCATTATTTTTATAAAAAAAAAGTCAGATATTTACCATAATCGTCAATTGTATCAAACATCGTATAGCTGCTATAATCAATGTTTTTTCAAGTTTTAAACCCATTGCAATTGAAATAGCCCCTACATAAAAAAGCAGGTTATATTTTCCGGAATTAAACGAATATTATTGTCTAACCATTAACAAGAATGAATGACGATGCTATAGCAACATTAACCCAGGTCAGTTTAGGTGAATTCTTCTGACCAGAACTATCGTCTAATAAGAGTGTCTGGTTAGTAAGCAAGTCCATCATAAACAATGGAATGAAAAGATAGAAAGAAATAAAGAAAAAAAAAAGGTAATAAAAAATGATTATGACATAAATTCTTGCTTATAAAAGGATTAGTATAAAAAAATAAAGTTGTGAAAACTGTATTAAATTAATAGCCAGTGAGAAAATTTCTCTGTACAAGAAAGCTTGTATATTCTTTTTTTAAACATTGGGTGTTGGAACTTTAGTTTTGGCCTGGTTAGATCCAAACATATCATCCAATTGATAGAATAAGGCATTGTTGAAATATTCTTTTTTCTCAATTCAATGAAGTGCTTACTCTAAGCAAGCAGCCAATTCAAAAGTATCTTCAATTTAAGGAGTTTACAGTTTACATTGGATTCTTATGCTTGGTTTAAAAAGCACACCATGGCGTCGGACTTGAAGTTATAATTTTTTTTTTCTTCTTTCTTTCTCTCAATTATTATGTCTGCGGAACAACAATCAATAAATCACAACAACACAGATGAGTCAAAAGACTCTTTGACACAAATCACTAATGAAAATAAAAAGAGACAAATTGAAGATGTTGAAGAGGAACCTAAGCCAACAAGCGCACTTGCAGAAAAGATGGCTAAATTAAAACAACTTAAAAGACGCCGAGTAAAATTAATAAAGCGATGCTATTTAAAACTAATCACTAAACAATCAACCTAATTTAGGCAACAGAAGTTGAGCAAGGTAACAGACGTGATCGTAATTTGGAATTTCAGCGTAGTAAAGAGAATCCAAGGCTTGAAGCAAAATCTGAAAGAAAAAAGGAAGAAGCACTCAAATTATTGGAAAAGCAAGAAGCACGAGATAAAGGTGAAGATTACGAAAGAAAGCAGTTTTGGAAATATTCTGCTGAATCCGCAGAAGCTTGGGAAAAGAAGATGGCTAAAAAAGCCAAAATGGCAAACAATGGCTTTACAGGTAAAAGAAAAAGATTTTATTTTACATAAAAAAAAAACTAACGCTAGTTAGACTACACACAACTCGCACATAAGAAATATCTTCGTTTAATGTCTGATTTCAAACCTGACATGAATTCCTACAACGAAAAGAAGTTGGAAAGCATTGAACGTGCCATTCGTAACGGAGAAGATCCTTCTGATGTTATTGCCATGGCAAACAGTTTGGATTATGCAAGTGTAGATGATAAGCCATCTAAGGAAGCCATTGACAGATTAGCTGCTGAAACAAAGAAACAGTATGATAAAATATACAAGCTTCTTTATTGGATGCTAACTCGCTTTTTTAGAATTGAAAAACGTGAAACTAGATCTCGCGAACGTAAAGAGGTTGTGGATGATATTTCATGGATCAATGAAAAGAATCGTGTATTTAACCAAAAGATTGCAAGATTTTATGACAAGTACACAAAGGAAATTCGTGAGAACCTTGAAAGAGGAACTGCATTGTAAATGGAACAGGCTTGTGTGTTTTAATAAAGAAAAACAATAATATCAGTCTTTTTCCCTTTTTGTACATATAAGTATCACTGTTTCTTTTTTAATGGTGAAGGTAATTTGCAATGCCACATAACAAATGGTGGTTCTGACCCTTTCCCTTTGAATCCTGCTGTTGTTTGCTTACGAGGTCTGCAGTTACAAAAATGCACACGAGCAACATCCGATGATTGAAAAGCGTCAGTTCCTCCTTGTAAAAGAGCAACTCTCGGGAAACATTTTCTTACAAGATCAGCAGCATACTAATATAAAACAGTCTTTAGATGCACCTTCACAGTGGCATTGCTATCTACTTACATCAGGCCCATTGACCTCAGCTTCATTTGCAATCACAATATGGTATTTACGGTTCAATTTTTTCAATACATTTGCGTAGCTATTCAGCTGTGATATCTGCACATTCATCGAAAGTCGTACATGGCCCTGTATAAACCTAACAAAAAGCGTTGGGATATGTAAACATAAATATATATGCTAATTTTACTCTGATTCGGGTCGAATATCCAATACTAGAGAATAAGGAAGGATTCTTTCAAGATCACTCACAGCCAAACGAGGTGCTAATTCTAGCTTTTTTATTTCGACAGGTATTGGCTTTTCCCAAGGATTCTCTGTATTTGTCTAAGAATACTAAATTACTCGAACTTTTACTAATATATTTATTTTACCTTTTCTTGATCTTTTAGATCTTTATTGATTTTGGGTCCGTGGATTCTTGCAAGTATACTTGGTGGTGTTACTTTACACATATTCAATGCACTCTGTACACATTTTTCAATATCTACTTTTGGGAAACTGTCAGAAAACAAAACAATACAATCATTGAATTCATATGATAGCAGAGTATCACGTATTTGTCGTAATATAGCAATTCCAGCAAAGAGAGGCAAAGAAGAAGGTCCAACTAGCAGTTTGTCCCATAAATGGTAGATTTTATCAAGAGGGAATACGTCTAGTTGATTTTCATAAAAATAAGTCAATTCAACAAGCAAAAATCAAAAGGTCTTACGTGTAAACAGGGTAAGAAACCATGGTATAGCATAAAGATCAGGCATAAAGCCTATTGCTTCCAAATGACTTGATAGTTCGGGATCATGGAAGCTTAAAAGATGTCTAAAGACTGCCAAGTATTCTTGAAGAACTGGTGTATTGTCTGATAAGAAGAAGTTGTCAAGAAATCTAGGAATAAACTTTTGTAAAGAAGCGAAAGCTATTGCTTCATCATTGAAGTTCAGTGTTAAAAATGGCGCACATAATGAGTCGAGCCCTAATCGCTCATAGCGTTAGTATGTTGAATAAGTGTTATAAAGTCTTATTATACCTTGCCAATAAACAAGATTTGGATTTGCGGCCACCCATGCTTTTAATAATCTTCTTAGTTTCTCATGGCCAGCAGAGGAGGCCAAGAGTTGATTGTATTGATGACATCTTGGTACATCGACTTCAATCTGTATATATCACATTTAATTATATCCACGTGAACTTTTGTTTTGTTTACCTGTCTATCTGTTCCTACATCAATCTGTTTGATTGCGTGACCATATGCATTTTCTAAATCCCCTTGAACGCCTAATACAGCCGCCCATATTTTGCCACGTAACAATGGTGGGATATCCACCTTGGCATGATGCAGTATCTCACGTCTTGATGCTGGATATTGACGCAATAATTCGGTAAACAAAGATAGGCGATATTTTTGATAATTTACATCTTGCTCTCTTAGGAACAATGGGAGCTTTGGTGCGTTATTGTTATTGACAGGTTGATTTGGTACAGAAACTGTACTATTGAGTGATAAAGAAGATGCTGAACGAGATCTACCCATCGATACAGTTCGGCTTAAGGATTTCGATGATGAAGGAGTTGTTGGTGTAGGCACTCCACTTGTAGTTACTGGAGTCTCAAAAGCAGCGGCAGATGGTGGAGGTGACAAAGATAAATCATCTACAAATACCAAATCACCATTGCATCCGTCAACTATATCATTTTCATTCCCGTTGGATTCGTCCAACAGAAAATTGACATCATTCTCATCGACTAACATAAAATAATCTGTATCCCATTCAAATCTATCGGTATCTGCTTTTTGATCGTCTTCAAGTCTTTGATAGAGTTCTTTAAATCCAAGTATAAAGACTGTGTCAGAATATAATTGTGCTGTGTCAGTCACATTATCTCCAATCTCGATCATATCTGTTAGCATACACACCCTCGGCAATTTTTTTATAACGGGCGTTGACAGAAATACACCTCGTTTGACAAGATCTTGCTCAACATCTCCACCTGCTAGCCTCCAGAGGTTGTAAATGTGTGAAATAGGCAGCCCTTTCAACACACCGTAAACATCATCCTGACTTTTACAGTTAATTGTATCAATTGTTTCTGGATCAACTAAATCCGAGACTAACACAGGTCCTTCTACCCAGCCATTATTTTCCAAGGTCACAAACTCCTCATTCAATAAAAACGGACTGGCAAGAGCCTGTATAATATCATATCTTGCTTCAACTGATATATCAAGACATCGTAGTATAAATTGTCTAAACTTTGCAATTTCTTTATCTTCTGGAGCGTTCTGCAAAAACGCCAATATTGATTTGTTTATATCCAAAGACTCTATGTCTTTTTTGTTCCATATGTCACAGGATGGATCTTCAGACCATTCCTTGAGAGTCATGAGCGAATCGAATATGAGTCCAGCGTCGCTTGTTGTCCAGAATGGGTTTCGTGTAAATTGCTCGACTAAAATTACACCGACTGCCCATACATCTCTCTATGAACAAAGGGGAGCATCCGCATTTCAGTCATTTTCTACTAGCAGACAATATGTAAAGTAATTAATTTTACCTTGTCATAGTATGCTTCGATAACTTCCTCCAAGCATTCTGGTGCTAAATAAGGAGGATAGCCAATTGGGAAATCTACATTTTTACCACTACCTGTCATAAAATATAAACCATACCCAAATAATTTTATATGATTCTAGTCAACACAGCGGATGTAAGTACATTGTATTTAAAGATTAGTTGACATAACAGATATACTTTAGAATCTAATAGCACGTTATTTGGTGATAAGCAGCCATGAATAATGCCCTTTACTCTGAGATACTGTAATGCAGAAAGTAGTTCATGTGCCCACGATCGAAGTGTTGAAATACTAAAACATTTTCAGCATTAGCTTTTTTTTAATCATTTATTTATTCTCTTTACCTCATAGGAAGTGTGTTATTTGAATCTAAGCTTCTGGCTTTTTGAATTGAAGAATCATAGTATTCAGATACAACAAACAGTCTATCTGTATGTTGTTTTAATACATTTTATGCATTTTAAATATAGTACTTTTTTACCGTGTTTTCCTCGATGTATATCAATGTACTGGCAGAGGTTATCATGAAGTAAGGTCTGCAATGAATTAAATACTTTAGTCAGAAAGCATTATAAAGTAATAAACGTTTCATGCCTTTAAGTACTGAAATTGACCTATAATTTGAGAAGGAGCAGACAAAGCCAAATGGCCTGATTGAGCAAGTGCTTCAGAAACTCGTGAAGATGCCACAAAATTAACAGAAGCTAGCTTTGAATTTTCATTGTTATCACGAAACTTGATGTCATTAGAAGTGGCAAACAAAGCCATTGTCTCACAATAAGGAAACAAATGTTTTTTTTTTGCTGACTCTATGTGATGCGATGAAGAGGGGAGATAAAATTAAAATGCCGGTCCGATGAAACTGAAAGAGGTTCTTGAGTACTATAATTTACAGAGATCTCTTCAGTAACAAGATGAAAACATAGCTGTTATATAAAACGAAGGTAAGAAGCTTTTAAATCACCAACTATGGCTTCTGTAATAAAGATATTCACTTATTTACTTATACAGAAATTCATAAATGCATACTGCTATTAATCAGGTAATATTTTTATGCAGCCTCTAAATTTGATCTATACATTTTATGACGCATCAACTCAAGAGATTGCATTAAACCATAAAGAATTAAATCAAAGGCACCACAACAGAGGATTCGGATACGATACATGTAAACAAATATTACGATGTATTCTAAGAGGGCAGGCAAAGGAACAATCATGGAATTACATGCCCTTGTTTTGCAGTAAATGATGTTAATGAATATTATTAGAATAAGATAACAAATTAAGTAAAAATTAACTTTGTTTTAGATGTTTTGGACGAGACTGCACATCAAGTGAAGCGTTATTAAAGATCAGCAACTTTGATATTTATGGTCTTTTGTATATTTTTCTCAATTTGATTTTCCAATATCCAAATACTTGATTTGACTATACCCGTGTTTAGCCATGCTCTTACGGTCATGACTTACTCAAGGGAATAAAAGGAACAAGAAAGGATGAGGCTTGATAAAGAGATTATTTTATTTAATAAGAAAATGATACTCTATGTTAAGGATGCATAAGATTATAGTCATTTTATTTTAGTAAAAGGAATCAGATATGATCTTGAATAGTATATTGACATAGCTTACATCATTTATAACATTATTCCTTGTTATGTTCTGGTAAGGTAATTTAAAGGTAGCAATAAAAACCAAAAGAATGCTTTTTGAGACTGAACTTTATTTAAGGCAATCTTAATTGTTAAAAAGAAATCATTACAAAGTCTACTATTTATATTCTTCTATCAGTTGGCGGGTAAATGAGTAGTTATGAGCGTAGATCCAATAATTGACATGTTTAATTGAGGAATAATCACTGAATCGATTATGAAAATTTTTAATTCGTTGTTTTTATAGATCTTATTGTTCTTTAACTGATTTGGGAGAATTGTCCCGTCTTCATTGAGAGGAAAGATATATTTATATGAAATGCCTCCAGTCAGATCAAAGTTGACTAGGTACCTGATCCATTATTATTCATTTACAGAAATGATGAACAGTAAAGGTCATGACTTATTTATTGTTCATGTTTACTTTATAGAATGAATCTAATTGTGATAGTTTTATATAAAAAGAAGAAGATTATATTTTATTTGATAAAGATTTAAATTATTATCTTTTATCAATTTTAATATACTTCTTTTAGTTGACATTATTCAATGTCCGTTATGATCAGACACTGTTCTACAACAGGCATTACCAAATGGCACGATCATAGCTCACCTAGTCCACTTCGATATCTTGGCTTCGTGCTGGTACAATCTCTCACCCAACGACGTTACCTAGAAGGCCAATTGCTTCAAACGGTTCAATTACTATGCGACATTTATTCACAGCGTCAACTCTCCATCCGAGGTCGGGCCACTATAGTTAATTCATTGAGACTGTCGAAAATATGGTATGTTCTACGTCTGGTACACCTACCAAAGGATTTCTTCAAGAAGCTTCGGTCCATCGTGTATCAGTTTGTTTGGCGAAACTGCAAGCCCACTATCAAGTACGCTAAATTATGCTCTCCTATTCAATCTGGTAGGTTATGTAATAAACGAAGATAAAAAGAAATAAAAAAGCACCAAAACGATAATTACTTTGAGATACTTTTTATTCTTGATTATATCCAAGTTTAAAGTTATCCTTTTTTCAATGAGGATTTAGATGGGATATTTATATTCTTTTGAAGACTAATTCATGGGGATGATTGAGTTAAATCAATTGGTCCTTTCTTGATGTTTCATTCTGGATTGGGGCATTGCCATCATATCTTGTTCCATGGAATCTTATCTTGTATAATTATATTATAAATCGTTGTTCTGTTGTACTGGGATATAAATACCTTTTGTATTCTGGGATGTATTCAGACGTATTTATTTTGTTACTAGAAGGAAACCACACAACACAATTCACCGCTAATATTCTTATTAACTTCCGCTTAGGAAAAGACCCTTTTTTTTTATTATTTTATAAAATTTGCATATTTATAGTGAGATCTTATTTCGTCAGGTGATCATCAAAAGTCATCATTTTATTGGATATTTGTTGTTCAATTTGGGAACACGCTTTTGACAATACACAACATCGTTGAGACAGCATTGAAGGACCAGGACAGGTCTGCTTGGCTGCACCACAGTTCTAAGCTACTAGTGTTGCATACATAATACCAACCTGTTATAGTATTAAGTCTTTGCATAATCTCTTTTATGATCCAATGTATTTAGTTGCATTGAGACTATGTACAGTGGCTCACAAAATTGTACAAGTGTTTTGCATTTTTTGCTTCAGTAGGATTTATCGACACTAAAACGATAAATAAGCTACAGCATGTTATACATTATTCGAAAGTATAGCTTCTTGGCGTTTTGCTAATATTATTTAGTCGGCGATAAAATCAGTTTTGATGGAGTTATGACCGTTTACAAATGCCGACTACACTTGTACAATTTTGGGACAGTTTCAAATATTTCAATATCAGCTTATAATCTTGCTCGTCACAGCGCGTAAGCCACCAGAAAAGATTTTTTTTTATTCTTCAATGCTCAAAGTATGTTTTTCTTTCCTTTTTTGCCATTTTACTTACATCTACAGGAGCTAACTGCTATATAAAAGTGTACCAACGTCCAATATGCAACCTATCAGTGAAGATCTCCGTAATCGTATCATCAGCTGCTTAAAAAGCGGATACTCTATACCAAAAACAGTAAAAATAACTGGAGCAAGCCGTGGAACTGTTCAGAATGTTCGAAAAACAATAAAAAACGAAGTAAAGAGCATTAAAGCAGGTCGCCCCAAGTTACTCAGCAGCAGGGATGATCAGTATTTAGTCCGATTGGTAACTGTTAAAGGTCAAGAGAATGCAGTAGAAGCCAGAAACACACTTGAGAATGACTTGCAAAAGATTGTATCAGCTGAAACAGTTCGAAGATCGTTGCGTAGGTCTGGTTTAACCTCTTTTGTGAAGCCTCAAAAACCATTGCTCAGTGAAGTAAACAGACGAAAGCGATTGGACTGGGCTCTTAATCACGTTGACTGGACCATAGAAGACTGGAAACGCGTGATTTGGTCTGATGAGACTAAAGTTAATCGTTTTGGATCGGATGGTAAGCTTTATGCTTGGAAACAACCAAATGAGAAGCTTAAAAGAAGACATGTAAAGCAAACCGTAAAACATGGTGGAGGCTCACTTATGGTTTGGAGCTGTATTAGCTGGTACGGGGTTGGGTATATTGTCGACGTAGGCAAGAATATGGACAAGAGTGTCTATTTATCTGTATTGCAAGATGATTTGGTGAAGTCTATGACCGACTATTGTAAAGAAAATGGCCTGAGAATGACTGATTTTGAATTTATGCAAGATAACGATCCGAAGCATAAGTCCAAAATCGTATCTGAATGGCTGTCTAAACAGGATTTTACAACAATGGAGTGGCCTCCACAGTCTCCAGACTTAAATCCAATTGAAAATACAGTGGGTGGACTAATTGTCCCAGTGTTTCAACATTTTTTACTTTGGACACTGTAACTCGACCAATTCTTAGGCTATGCGGCTAGTTTTATGCTCATTAGAAAGGTCGCACGTCGTGCTACATAATATCAAAGAGCCGGTGTTCGGAGATTACAAAGTCTGAGTTAATCAGCAATAGAAAAAAAACACCGCACTGGGACAATTTTTCCGCTTGAACGTAAATTTTATTTAATAACGGGTATGTCCCCCTTTAGCATTAATAACTGCTTTACAACGATCCGGCATCCTATCTATATATCTTCTACACTCATTCACTGTAAAAGTATTCCATTCTTTTTCGATTCTTTCCCATAACTCATGCACTCCTTTAGCCTTAGTGTCATATACACTCAGCTTGAGTTTAAGGTGATGCCATACATATTCAATAGGGTTTTGTCGTATCCCAACATACTTTAAACATGATTCATATTCAATTTATAAGAAATCAGAGTTGTGAATGCTTTACAAAGATTTATTACAGTCTTTTCTCTATTATTCGGTCATAACTAATTCCACTCCTTTAACTCAATACAAGTTGTTTTAATATAGCTCCTGATGCAATGAGACATAAATGAAAAATAGATCTACTTAAATAATTATAAACAGTCCACTTGCATAACCAGGAACAGGTCTTCATACTAAAATTTATTCATGCTAGATCTACAGCTATAATTAATTAAAGTATCTTGAAAAGGATTTAATTGAATCTTCATGAAAAGGATATAAATACCAGATACAATAATATTAAATAAAAATATAACTTTTTTTTAAGTCTCGTTGAATTTTATAGTCTTTTTTATTCTTACGAGATAACACAGGTTTAAATCGGGAATTTGGGCTGGCCAGCTAAAGATATGATCACTCTTGAAGTTATTATCCACAAATCATTGCTTAGCAAGCTTCGAAATGTGCTTGGGATCCTTATCTTGTTGAAAGTAGATATCCTTAGGATTGCATCCATAGTACTTTAGGCTGTCCATAAGTGTAGTTTCTGTTAAGGATACATAAGATTATAGTCACTTTATTTTAGTAAAAGGAATCATATATGATCCTGAATAATATGTTGACATAACTTGGAATCATTTATTACATTATTCCCAACACAGATCAATAAAATACTTTGATTAGATTTTTATATTAAGCTTTATTCATATTAACTTCACATAGTCAAATAAGATGACATGGTTGTAATATAGTTTAGTGATAGTATGAGCATGTTGAATAAGGAATGACGATTACTTACCGGATCATCATTAGTCATGAAAACATTTATCCTGACTGAGATATTATTGTTAGCAATGATATCCAATCACGGAACTAAAAGTCTTTATATTCATCCGTACCGTCTCCTTAAATAGTCTTTATCCAGAGTTATCTGAAACCATCCCAATAGCATAATTGACAATACAAGCTAGGAACAGGCTAAACTAATAATTAGAAATAGTAATCATCTATTCTGTCAAATTGATTATAAATCTGTCCTAATTCTTTATCCGTATCATGTCTATAAATACTCTCACTTTTTACATGTAGAATTTATTTTAAATCATACAATAGTTATCTTAACTTAATAAAGAGATACCAAGTTCTAACAGTATTTCTTTATCTTTGATTGCTATATTATATTTACCTAAAACTCCCCTTTCCTAAACAGTTTCCAAGATATTTACATAATCCACAGCTTTCATAGTTCCATCATGTATCCAACAAGCATACCCAGGGCCATCATAAGTAATACTACCCCATACCATGACACTTCCTTGGCCGTCTTTAACTGTAAGGTCTAAGTGATGAGGCTGCAATACATCGTCTGGTCAACTCCAGTAATACTTGCAACCGTCTGATCCGAAAACATTGACTTTAGTCTCATCACTAAACACCATAAGCCTCCAGTCATCGGTTGTCCAGTCTTTGTGGGCCATAGCCCATGCTAAACGTCGTTCCTTGTGCTGTTTACTGAGCAGAGGCTTCTTCGCTTTGATTTTAGCTCTGATGTTCATACTTTTAAGAAGCTTCAAGGCTCCAGAATAACCAATAGTATATCCCAAACCATTCAGATATTGATGTACTGCTTTAGCTGTCTTGAATTCACCCTTTATTACTTGTCTACGGATGTATGACTTGGTAGTTTCACCAATAGTTGCTCTTCTACCAGGGGCTGCCTTCATTCGATTTGGAAAAAACTTGTTCGCGTACCTACCTAAAGTTGACTTTTTCAATCCGGGAATGCGTTCCATAACTTGTTCATATGTCATATTACTAGCCAAAAGCATTTGGATTTGTTTCTGAACAGATTTGCTGATAGTAGGAGTCATTTAATGCGGGACAAAGTCGTAAGAAGTGCAGTATATAAAGAGACTAAGAATAATGTAAAAAAAAAAAGAATAACATAAAGCTATTTATACTTTACATTAAAGATATGAGCTATAGATTATCATAGATAAGACTGGTATATTAGTTCCGGTGATTTCTGATTGATAAGAAGGCGATGTTTAGAACGCATTGCAAAATAAGCAGGTAGCGGAAAAATTGTCCCAGTGCGGTGTTTTTTTTCTATTGCTGATTAACTCAGACTTTGTAATCTCCGAACACCGGCTCTTTGATATTATGTAGCACGACGTGCGACCTTTCTAATGAGCATAAAACTAGCCGCATAGCCTAAGAATTGGTCGAGTTACAGTGTCCAAAGTAAAAAATGTTGAAACACTGGGACAATTAGTCCACCCACTGTAGACTCGGTCACGATGTCGTGTTGAAGAACCAATGATTAAGCTAAAGCTTGTCGATGTTCTAATATATGCATCTGAAATTGAACAATAGAAATAATAACCAGTCAATTAACTTTGATCTAATTACTTTTGGGGTTGACAATTGATTAGACTCTCTAGGATGACAGATACTGATCTTATTGTTCTAAATTTGGAAAAGTGTGGAATTGTTCAATCATAGTTTAATCTTTTGTGTATCGTTATTTATTTTAATATAACTGATATCATATAGAAAATAACTATGTCTACAACAAGGAGGATCAACTAAATATTAATAAATAAATTCATTTCATTCAAATTTTCGTATTTTCAAATTTTCAAATGGCGCGTCTCATACTTCCTTCAATACTTATCCAATAGGGCTTAAACTCTTTCGGATTTTTCAAGACATGTAGGAAATCTACTATGTAGGAACGGAGGCAGTTTGTACCACTGTGGCAGGATGTACGCTACAAAAACTGAGAAAAATGGATTCCTTGCATCAGTTTTCTGACCCACTGTATATGAATAATATTTTTTTTTCTTTTTTTTTTTAGCTTTTCTTATTTTTTTAGCATTTCTTATTTTTGCGACTATTATTATTTCTTTGACAATGGTTGTTAAAATAACTTAAATTATTTTAACAATCCATGTCGGAGTTGGTTTGCGTTTCATCCAAAAAGCGATCATTCTCACAACAGTCATTATTTACATGGTTCTTTCCAACTCCCAACACTCACCCCCGGTGGCGGAGTCTAGATTCTCTCCACCCAATAGTAAAATTAAATATAAGTCGTATGCCCATGCCGTAACAGCAGCATCAAGAGTGTCATTGATGCATGACCACATCATACCGCCCCATAGCGACGATTCTTCGACTTTAAGTACATTACAAACTCGGATTTTTAGGGCCTCTAGAACAAAAGGCGCCTACTTGTTAGACATTTCAGCCTGTAAAGGGAAATACACTGACCAACAAAGCATGATTTTACTTAAGGAACAACATCCTAATGTTTATGCCTGCGTTCCTTTAAGTGATGGTCCTCGTCGTTATCTCGAAGTCTATATTGAAAAAGAGAATGATAACAACGACATTATGAACTCTGGACTCATTTTTCCAGATGCTAATCTGTGATATTTAGGGTTTATAATATAAAAAAGCACTAAGTCAATCAACAAATATAAAAATAAGTGAGGCTCAAAGTAGATTGTCCTTTATTCAAGTTAAAAATATGAGGGTATTTATACTTTTCTATCCACGGCTAAATAATAGTATTCACAGTACATGATTATTGATTATTAATCGATATTAGACGATGCGTTAATTATATGATTGGTATTGTTTAACATCTTTTATCAAGAAGTAATTATTAATCCTGATTCAGGAACTCGTTAGAATATTCTGGAGTGGATCGGGATATGATTTTATTTGACGTGGCATAATACAATGTCCGATATTCCTAATTTGGATGATCATTGTTCGTAGTAATTTACAGTATTACTTTATTATATGTGTAAATACCACATCCCTCCCTGCCAGATTGGGACAATCGTTTATTTATGTACGATTTCTTTTGCTTCGTCTTAAGTCGTTAATATCTGTGGCTTTTCTTTTAGTTTTATTATGGGTCTTGTCTATGTCTTTAGATAATTTATATTTATCATCCTGATTAACTTTGGTGTCTTTATCATAGAGTGATTTAAGTGATTCTGTAGCTTTATGTAAAATTCCCTTTTCATTATTGTGTTTATGTATTAAAGGCTTATTTTTTATGAGACCTCTCTTGAATTTATTTTGTGGATGTAATCCCATTCTTTTCATATAGTTCTCAATGGTAGAGGTATGAGTGATTTTATCAGGCGTAAGCCATGAGTCTTCATCCTTACTATACCCTTTCCAACGTACTTTGAACTCTCTGTTATTACCGCTGCCTCTGTGATCTACGATTCCTTCGATTTCATAAACCTCTTCATTGTCCTCATTTATATTATGCAGATCAATTGGTTTTAATTCGGAAGGAGTATAGTCTCGAGACATTAGTAATCCCATTTCGTCCTGGAGCACGTAGGATCCACCTCTGGTTTTACGAATCACTGTGTATGGGCCATCATATACAGGATTTAATGAACCAGTCATAGTAGGAACTTTAGCCATGACATGACTTCCTTCTTTGAAGTCATCAACTATTGTGTTATGCTTTTCAAACTGCTTTTTCATGTTTTCAACATACTTGTCAGTTTTATCTTTAATGGCTGGGAAGACTACTTGATTCATATGATCAATTCTTTCCAACAATTCTTCGTATGAGAGCGGTACGGCTTTCTTAGGATCCTTTTTTCGGTAATCTTCGAATCCGTTCATTTTTCTCGCAAACATCAAAGAAAAAGGTGGAGTGTTGAGTCTTTTAGATACTTTGTTATTTATAAATAACTGTACACTAGGTACATAAAAGTCCCAGTCTTGTCCTGTTCCTTGTACTGATTTAGCAATAGCAATCTTAGCAGTCTTAACCCATCTTTCCGCACTGCCATTTGCTTGCGGATGATAAGGTGAGATAAGTCTGTGATCTATGCCTGTACTTTCAGTTAACAGTTTCATTGTGACATTTTTAAATTCGGTTCCGTTGTCTGATTGTAAAATACGTGGGTAACCAAAGTCACTAAAAACTTGAACAAGAGTTCCAGCAATAGTTTTGGCTTTCTTATTTGGTAAACACCTTAGAATACAGAATCGTGTGCATATGTCTAATAGCACTAATAAGTATTTATTGTCATTCGGAGTTGTGGGTAATTCAGCTAAATCCATTGACTAGTGATCACCAGGTAGATATGAGTATACTGGTCTTAGAGGATGATACCCTTTTCTGGTTATATTATGCTTTTGACAAGCAACACATGATTTAACAAGTTCGACTGCGTCGACTATCATGTTTTTCCAGTGCAATCCGTCATTATGTAATACTTTTACTATATTTTCAGCACCAAAGTGACCCATTAGGTGAGCCCTTAACATCAGTTGCTTCCTTTCATTTTCAGGAGGAGTCATATAGTCACACTGCTTATGTTGTGCAGGTTTTTTTACTGTGAATTTTTTACGATCATTTGATCTTATAGCTCTTATTGCTGTATGTATAATGCCATTTTTAGCTCTAGTATCCTGTTCACTCCCCCTCAGCATTTGATCCGTAGGGAAAAGGCGAGATAAATGGTCAGGTAATATGTTATCCATACCAGGAAGATGAATTACCTTAAATTGGTAATCGAGAATGGTATCAAACCAATTCATCATCATGGTATTTGCATATTTTTGTGTATGAAGATAAGTCAGAGCTTTATGATCCGTATAAAGTGTAAAAGGATTACCCCATAAAAATTTATGAAACTTTTTGAGTGCAAATACGATTGCTAAAAATTCTCTCTTCGTGGTACTATAATTTCTCTCGGACTTGGAAAGAGAACGTGCCATGAAACCAATATATTTTATCGTGGTCTTTTTCTTTCCTTTGTTCTTTAAAACATTATCGTTTTTAGCTACATCTGTAGAATCAACATTAGATGTCAACTCCACTTGTTCTTGATATAGCACAGCACCAATACCGTAATTTGAAGCATCAGTTGCAACAAAGAATGGCTGTTGGAGATCAGGTTGACTTAATACCACATTAGAAAGTAAAACTTTCTTTATTGCCTCAAAATGAGTTTGATGCAATGGTGTCCAATCCTTTTCAGTTATTATTTTGCTGTTACGAAGATGATCTAAAGGAGCAGTTAACATGGCTGCTTTAGGAATGTGTTCGCGAAAATAGTTTACAACACCTAGGAATCGCTGAACATCAGTGCCACATGTAGGTTTAGGCCATTCCTCTATATTTGTTAGCTTACGAGTGTCTAACGAAGATCCTTTAGCAGAAATACAAAAACCGAGTAAATAAACACAGTTTTGTGCAAAATGACATTTATCAACGTTGAGAACGAGATTCACCCTGGTAAGCGCTTCTATGGCAGCTTTTACATGTACAGCATGCTCTTCCATATTTTTCGACATTATAACGATATCGTCAATGAAAGTTCGTACAAAGGGCATGTCTTTAAATATCTGCGTCATCACTCTTTGGAATACGTTTGATAGGAATTTTATCCCAAAAGGAGCACCAACAAACATATACTGCTGACCGTTATATGTAAATGCGGTTTTAGGTTGGTCTTCATCATGAATTTTAAAACGATGAAACGCAGCAGTTAAATCCAAAGTAGTGAAGATTGAGGATCCAGATAATTCATGAAAAATATCCGTTATGAGAGGTATAGGAAATTTATCATCTGGTAATAGAGCATTTATATGTCGAGGATCTAAACATGGTCTTTTTCCAGTTTTATTTCCATTTGCATCCTTTTTATCAGCTAAAGTTAATGGAGAATTCCAGGCTGTATTTACAGGAGCTTTTGTGATGGTACCATTGTCCAACCATTTATTGATGGCTTCATCCAAGACAGGTTTCAATTTATACGCTATGGGATATTGCTTATGATTTACAATTTTTCCTTTTTCCGTGGGTAAGTGGATTATGGATTCAGGTACTGTGCAGAATGCATCTTTGGGTATGTTCATATTTTCAGTAAGTAAAGGCTGAATTTTTTCTATGAACTGGGTTCGTTCATGCTCAGTGCCAGCAGGAGAGTTGTTGGGTTTAACAGTGTCATCAATTGAATCATCAAAGATGACTTCATTATCATCCCAATTATGAGCGACTCCAGTGAGAGCAATACCCAAATGACTTAAGATATCAAGTCCAAGAATGACATCACTTTTGTCATCTTCGTTAAAATCCATAATCTCAAATGAATGATGGAATGTTTTTCCATTATACTTTAATTCAAGTGGTTCAGTAATACCAATTCTTTTTACAACATTGTCTTTTCCAGCTAAATTAATAAGACCAGTTTTATGATAGAATTTAACTTTATTTATTTCAATAAATTTTCTATTTATAACTGATATTTCTGCACCAGTGTCAATCAAACCAAGTGCTCTATTCGTCTGGATGATAATAGGAGTATATAAAGAAAAGGAATTGTGAGTCAACAAGTCATTTTTTTCTTGTTTTATTGCTCTTATGCACTTACCAAGTTGCATTTTATCCTCTAGTTCATCATCAGTACTAGACTTCTTGTTATTTGATTGTCTCTTGGCAAATTCATTCCATGCCTTAGTAGAGGGGTGATCAAATTTTTTAACTTCTTTTTTTCGTTTTTCTATCTTTCTTATTGTGCTTTTATTCTTTTGAGCAAAGAATTCCATGCACTTATGTCCCTTGAACCATGTATCTTTACAATATAGACACTTTTTGGGATTGGAGGAGTCAGAAGAACTTGAAGAGGTGAAGTGACCATTAGAACTCTTTTGTTTCTTTATAAAGTCACCATTTGAGGACTCAGAATGACCTCTTTTTGCAGCCTTGAAACCATGGCGTTCACTTTTAGAGCTCTTGTATGGGGCGGAAGCAACATGAGGTTGATGCTTGTGTACTTCCAGACCAGAAGCAAGTTTTTCCACTTCCCGAATTGAGTTTATGTCTTGCAGGAAAGTAGCACCATAGTTGGATGACAGTACCGTTCTTATATGAAGGTTTAAATCATCATGAAGAGAGTTGATGTATATACGTGCAAGCATGTTTGAATCCGTGCATTGGGCGGTTTGAGCAAGGCGGTTGAAGCGAGCAGTGAAGTCAGACACCGTTTCATTGTTTCTTTGCTTGGATGAAAGTAGGCGTCCAAACATTTCAATTGCCTTAGCAGGGTTTTCAAAGTGCTTGCGTATTATGTCCTTGGCTTCTTCCCAAGAGTACGAAGGGCTGTGTGATTCGATTGTCTCTTGGTACCAATCTAAATTGGCTTCACCAATGGATAAAGCCATGTAGTCACGCCAGTGGACCAAGATATTGACTTGATTGATCCTGAAAATGCGCTCAAATGTCTTGAAAAATATTTCTACTGTGTTGAAATATTTCCAGTCAGCAGGGTCAGAATCCTTCTTGTCCACCGAAAGATGAAGAATGGGAAGCTCAGAGCGGCTGATCTTGCTGTTATTGAAACTTGACCACTCGTCTTGTGACGCATGTTCCTTATTGAAAGCAGATCTAGAGTTCCCAGCGTGAGATAATATAGGCTTATGCATCCTATTTTTCTTGCATTCATTGTATAATTCAACTATGCCGTTATATCGGTATTTAGCCTGTTGAACTACCTCTCTTCCTTTGTTAATTTCCTCCATAGAAGCCTGAGGATTTGCATACATACGAGTGAGTTCCACTCGAACTCGTTCAAGAAGGTCATATGCCATTCTTTTAGCATTTTTCATTTCCAATAAGTTGTCTTCAGAAGAAGAGGAATTGGCTCGGTTATCTTCATTTATAGATAACTCATTTAAAGAGCTAGTGTAATCTTCTGTTTCCTTTAAGACGGCATCAGCAGCTTGCTCAGGAGAGTTGATCAGTTCCATGGCGTAGTCAATGGGAGCAGAAGCATTGGGAGTAGCAGGAGTAGAGTTACCAGTAGCAGACATCTTGATTTTAGAACAATAGCGTAGTGTATTCACTTAAAAAAATGTGATATTTAGGGTTTATAATATAAAAAAGCACTAAGTCAATCAACAAATATAAAAATAAGTGAGGCTCAAAGTAGATTGTCCTTTATTCAAGTTAAAAATATGAGGGTATTTATACTTTTCTATCCACGGCTAAATAATAGTATTCACAGTACATGATTATTGATTATTAATCGATATTAGACGATGCGTTAATTATATGATTGGTATTGTTTAACATCTTTTATCAAGAAGTAATTATTAATCCTGATTCAGGAACTCGTTAGAATATTCTGGAGTGGATCGGGATATGATTTTATTTGACGTGGCATAATACAATGTCCGATATTCCTAATTTGGATGATCATTGTTCGTAGTAATTTACAGTATTACTTTATTATATGTGTAAATACCACATAATCTCAAAGTGTACCCATGCCCTTCACTTAATGATTCAGCCAAAGTTGTCAATATTAAACTGAGCCATCTTCCCCTTCTTCCAAAAAAAGAAGTCCTAGAAGGCCTTCAAAAAAGTCTTCAAGTGTTTGGAGAGATTATGGGTTTAGGCATTACTACGGAACCTGCTACTGGCTTCTTCATGGGAGCTGGCTACGCAGTATTGAACATCCAACAAGAGGACAATGTGGCCGAAAGAAAATATTCCAAGCGCTTAGTCACCAGATTAGCTGGTGCGAATCTAAGGAATTTTTCCATGCGACCTGGAATAATATGCCCACATGGTGTCGCTATTGTCATAAAGAAGGGCACACTAAATTTGAGTGTCCTGACTCTAAAGCCCGTATTATTTGTTATTCTTGTCATCAGAATGGGCATCGTTCCTTTGAATGCCCACGTAGAAATATGCCCATGAACACTAACAAAAAAAGAGATCGAAAGTCCTATCAGACAAAGCAAATAGTCTCCAGTGCAGTAACCGATCAGATTAATGAACTTCAGGACTCCGATGATGACTCCAATGACTCCGACTATAAGGATGAAGCAATAGAAAAAATGTCCATTATGTCAGACGAGACCGAAAATGAGATCGAAGATAATGTCATCGATCCTGAAGAGATTAGACAATTACAACAGGATCTTCAAACTCCTAGTCACTACTTAAACAGTGCAAACAATAGTGATATATTCATCGGTCAGAGTGGTGCAACTGTATCTTCGCAACCACCATATGAAGGAAAAGAGACTATAGAAAATAATATGCCAGGCATTGAGTGGTCAAATGAATCACAAAGTGGAAGCCAACCAGATTCCATCTCTAGAGCGGGGACGTTCGGCTCTACCTCTAAAATCTTGCAATAATTATGAGGAATAATATCCTATGCCAATATGTCTCATTAAATGCAAACAGTTTAATCAAATCTAATTCACCACAAACTCAAAAAGAGTACATACGATATCTACGACTCCAAAAATATGACATAATATGCTTTCAAGAATCTCACGTTTCAACTCCAGAACTTATTCATTCACTCGACATTCATTTTCAACCTAAAGTGTCCCACTGGACTCCACATGTAGGCATTCTTTCATTCTCTAGTAATTTCCAAATTTCGATCATTGATACATCCAACACATTCATTTCACCACGTTTTCAACTTTGTAAAGTCGATCACCCCCAACATTTTTATGAATCTTTTTTTATTTTGAACATACAGTAGGTCAAAAAATTGCTGCAAGGAATCCATTTTTCTCAGTTTTTGTAGCGTACATCCTGTCACAATGGTACAAACTGCTTCTGTTTCTACATAGTAGATTTCCTACATGTCTTGAAAAATCCGAAAGAGTTTAAGCCCCATTGGATAAGTATTGAAGGAAGTATGAGGCGCGCAATTTGAAAATTTGAAAAAACGAAAATTTGAACGAAATGGGTTTATTTATTAATATTTAGTTGATCCTCCTTTTCTATTAATAACCTCTTGAATTCCTGCCGGCATGCTATCGATGTACCTTTGGCAAAGTTCTTTATCAAATTCATTCCATGCTTTTTCTACTCGTTCCCAAAGCTCATCCGTATTCTTTGCTCTACGTTCGTAACAGCTGAGCTTTAACTTCAGTTGATGCCATACATGTTCTATTGGATTTAAGTCCGGACTCTGAGCTGGCCAATCGCTAATATAGCGCACTTGATGATTATCTAACCAGGCTATTGTGGATTTTGCCTTGTGCTTTGGATCATTATCATGCTGAAAGTAAATGTTGGACCAGTTGAAATTGTAGTACTCCATAGTATCACGAAGTGTAGTGTCTAATATATGCTGATAAACATCCGCGTTCATGTTCCCATCGTAAATTTGACAAGCATATCCTGGTCCTTCAGATGTTATGCAGCCCCACATCATCAACTTGCCGCCTCCATGCTTGACTGTAAACTCTAGATGATGCGGTTGAAGAGGATCACTTGGTCTTTTCCAATAATACTTACAACCATCAGAGCCCCATACGTTGATCTTGGTTTCATCAGAAAAGACGACTTTTCGCCATTCTTCCACTGTCCAATCCTGGTGCTTCTTGGCCCATTCTAATCGATGCTGCATATGAGCTTTTGTCAGAAACGGCTTCTTTTTTTTTTATTGAAGAATGGAACTCCATTGATTTCAGGACGTTAACTGCTGACTGGTATGAGATATTATAGCCAAGTTCAACCAGCTCCCGGTGTACCTCTTTGGCAGTCTTTAGAACCCCTTCAATGACTTTTCTTTTGATTAGCCGCTTCGTCACTTTGGAGACTAATGTAGGTCTACCACCTGTGTTTATTGTCCTATTTGAAAGCAACCGCCTAGAGTATCTACTAACAGTTGATTGATGTACTCCAGTCTCCTTAGCAATATCGTACGTTGATGTGGATCCAGTTAATGCTTGCTTGAGTTCGTTTACTTTTTCTTCTGGCAGTCGTTTAGGCATGCGATTGGTAATAAGGTAAAAAAGAGAAATAATTTAGATAAGAATATTTAAAATTTAGAATAAAGGAATTGTAAACGCTTTTATATACTGGCAACATTCTAATCATGTCAAGAATGTGAAAAATTATGATAACAACCGGTTGGGTCGTATTAAAATTTGTTATTCCAAACATATGTAAACAAGTAAAAAATGCCGGATGTTTATAAAATTCCCTTTAACAATATCAAATTCCACCAATAACTACTGCCCATATCAGATAATCGACGAATAAATGCCCCTTCTAGTGAGGTACAAACAATCAATGTCTGAGATAGTTTCATGCAGTATCCATAGACAACCAGCTGTAAAACCGGTATTTTGCAATTCCTTGCAGCAATTTTTTGACCTACTGTATATGCACCTGCTCACTCGAACAGGGAAAGAAGAGAGTTTTTTGACCAATTGACAAGGATGCTCTATGGAATGCATGACCAAATAACCTTTGACCGTTTGATAGTAGCAGGGGACTTCAATTATTCAAATAATCGAACAGAACAACTTTCATATGCGACATCCTCGGAATGGAGAGTCCTATTAAAATAGTTTTTTCATTACAGCATGTTGATGAATGATCTAGCAAATATTCCAACATTTCAGCGTTATCAGTCGAATGCAACAATTAGTTCTGTTATAGACTATATTTATGTTGGCACAACTATTCACCATAATCTAAAAGACACGCAGCTCACACGTCTTCATCAATCTTGGTCAGACCATTCAATTTTGCAAGTCAGTTTTATGGCAGGCAAAGCACCTACGGGTCCGGGATTATGGCGGGCTAATCCTGTATATGCTTCTCATTCGGCGCTCAAAGATCAAATCACTCACAACATCAATCGACTGATGCAAAACCTCTCCAGAGATACACAAAGCACACCAGCGGAAAAATGGGACAAGGTTAAATCAACGACGAAGAAAGTAATGCGAAATTATGGATATTCATATGTTGATTGGAGGAAGACGACAGTACGACAGTTAGAACGGAAAAGAAATCGTATTTTAAGAGGCCAACCGCCGTTGGCAATAAGAGCGCAATTGATCGAACCTATTGATCGTATGTTAGGTAAATTGCAGCAAGAGTTGGCTATAATCGATGGATTGAAAGCAGGAATTCGATGGCGAGAACAAGGAGAAAAATCTGCTGGCTTCTTTAAACGTCTACATCAGCAACGTACAGTGCAACAGCATATGACGGCAGTCAAAGACATGAATCAACAGCTGTCTACTAACAATGTCGAAGCAGTACCACCAACAGACCACATATCCGACCCAACTGCAATGAGAGAAATAGTACGGGAATATTACCAGCGGTTGTATACAACTGATCATGTTCAGGATATAGAAATCGACAATTATTTAAACACTATTCATTTTAATAGATCAGTAGATCAGTGTGAAAACGACGCACTGATGTCAAATATCACAATAGATGAACTGTTGGAGCAAGTACAACGCAGCCCCAAACAGAGTAGTCCCGGTAACGATGGATTGGGATATCAATACCTGCACATCTTGTTCGCCATTCCGTCACTCAAAAAGCTTATATTGGAAGTATATAACAACGCATTGACAAAAGAAGAGACCCCGTCATCTTGGAAAGATATTCGTGTACGTCTATTGCCAAAAAAAGGCGATTTAGCTGATTTAAAGAATTGGAGACCGATATCATTGATCAATTGTGATGCAAAGATTTTCACTCGTGTTATCAACTTACGGCTATCAAACATTGCTAACAAAATCATTAATCCATCACAAACAGGGTTTATGCGAAGACGCTTCATAGGTGATAATGGACTTCTCCTTCATCTCATAGTTCAACAAGCGAGGCTCAGCAAGCATACTGGTATCGGTCTACTCCTAGATCAAGAAAAAGCCTATGATCGGGTGAATCCTCAATATTTGGTTAGAGTTCTAACAGCCTTTGGTTTCCATAAAAGTTTTATACGTTGTATCAACCATCTTTTCTTCGATAATATGGTACATGAAGTGTTTTAAGTATTCAAAAATAAGATAAAGAAGAATTAACGAGACCGAACAATAGTTCTAAAGTCGAATACTTTTATTAAAGAAAGATTTCAAGGCTATTTATATTAGTTGAGCAAGACCTGAGATTAGATGACAAAAATAGTTACGACCGATATGATTTGACATGTATAAGAAAAATTTTATAGACTGATGTTAATAATCAACTGTTGAGATGAAAGTGAAACTTGGCTGTTTAGGGCAGTGATAATTATCAGGTTCTATTCTTATTCAAACTCATTTGTAAAGATTTAGTCCAGAATGATAAGACTGTATCTTATTGACATGTCAAAACATGACAGTACAGATTAATGTGAACGGATACTTTACTCCTATTATTAACCAACAACGAGGTTTAAGACAGGGGGATCCACTGTCCCCAATCCTTTTTAACCTGGCATTGGAACCTCTGCTTCTGGCAATAAATCAAGATAATGATATGATTGGTTACAGATATTTCAACACAGGTATCGAAAATCGTGTGAAGACCTTAGCATATGCAGATGATATATGCATCATAGTAGATAGTGTGCCCGACTATAATCGATTACACCATCATTTAAATCGGTACTCAATGGTCTCTAATGCCAAGTTCAATCAAGAAAAGACAGAAGCTTTTGCTTTGAGCGGATACCCGAATGAATTATGGAAAGCATATTTACTACAACAAAAGATCTCAGTATACCATACTGATAGGTCATCCGAACCATTTAGATACCTCGGTTATCGCATAATGTTCACTACTGCTCAGCGAAGTTTTTTACAGAACCAATTGATAGCAAAGGTGAAGGATCAAGTACATATATATTCTCAGCGCCAGATTTCACTACGAGGACGCGCAACAATCATGAACACTCTGATTTTGACCAAAATATGGTATTGTCTCAGATTGCTACATCCAACGCAGGCCTTTTTTGACAGAATTGAAAAAAATTATTTATGCTTTTGTATGGCAGCATAAACGGCCGCTGATATCCTTTGATCAACTATGCCTACCAATTGCTCAAGGTGGTTTAGGTGTTTTAAATCCTCGGGTACAACATATAGTACTACAGATTCGACATCTTCGTCATATCTTTAATAATACAAATTATCCCTCTTTGGTTCAGTCTACCATTAAGCACCATTTATCTCTAATAGCTGGTAATGATCGTTTTTATAGTATCTCTCTTTTTGTACCGGCTCTCAGGAAACATGATCTCAATCAACCGTTATCAATCATGCATTCCATATATAAAGCTTTTAATCATTTCCCTCTAGAATCTGACTTCTCGGCTTTGTCTCTCTCAAATCTATTACTACTACCACTCGCAAAACTTTTCATCTCGATTCCTGACTCTCATTGGCTCATATGACATCCAAGATTCCTAGCGTCCCATTTCTTCATCTATGATGATACTATTAATCGACTACGGATAAGAGTCAGAGGCGAATATGCAATTAAACCTGGGTTGTGCTACCGTTTGTACAAAGACATTTTACAACATTGTCATGTTTTGACAGGTCAATAAGATACAGTCTTATCATTCTGGACTAAATCTTTACAAATGAGTTTGAATAAGAATAGAACCTGATAATTATCACTGCCCTAAACAGCCAAGTTTCACTTTCATCTCAACAGTTGATTATTAACATCAGTCTATAAAATTTTTCTTATACATGTCAAATCATATCGGTCGTAACTATTTTTGTCATCTAATCTCAGGTCTTGCTCAACTAATATAAATAGCCTTGAAATCTTTCTTTAATAAAAGTATTCGACTTTAGAACTATTGTTCGGTCTCGTTAATTGTTCTTTATCTTATTTTTGAATACTTAAAACACTTCAAACATAGAACAATAAGGATACAGCCGTACCTATGGAAATACATCCTGGCTGACCCACCAGTCATAGAGGATGACCTTACGGCAGACACTCTTTCTCAACAATTCCGCAATCAACAAATATGGCAGAAATTCACGTCATCTAAATTCAGACAAATAGTAAGCTTCTCCCACTATCAATCCAAGGTCAATATCCCCAAAGTTCGTCTAAAGCTGTTTTGGAGAACAAGTATGCTCTTTCAAGCACGTACAGTGTGGTATAGGGTACTTAACTTTAAGCTACCCACGATGTCCTACTTACACAATATTCAAACAACTGATTCCAATCAATGTCGATTATGTCAAGATCACGAAGAAACAATGGAACACTTTTTGATCTTTTGTTCAATCAAATACTCAATTTGGAAATCTATATTTCACAAATTCTATCCTGACTTCAATCTGCAATCCGAATCAATATGGCAGCTACTTCGTGTTCTCAAACCTCCAGATTGCTTCCCTCGTCATTTGCGCCAACAACTACTCATAGTTGTGTCTACTTCATTATGGTACATATGGTACTTTCATTGGCAATTCGTCATCCACAAAGTTCCATATCAACCCAATCTAATCATCTCCAAAATTATCTCACAAGTCTCTGCACTTACAAATGAACATCCTTTGATCGAATAATTACACTAATTTCCTTTCCGTTTCGATAATACTATTTCTCTATGATACTTATATTCCAGATTTACTCATTGAATAATAATCTAGTCACACCACTCCGCGATGTGTGACTCCAAGTTTAATAAAATAACTTATTTTACAAAAAAAATAAAAACAGTCATTATTTAATATGAGTCATCTTGATAGTTGTTAAGTACTTTTTGTGAGTCATGGTGTAATAGCTTGTTTTCTATTTAGGCCTTGTGTATTTATAGAGAGTTTAGAGTGATTTTGGATATAAAGTAAAGTTATATTTGGGTATTTTCTTGATAGGAGTGACCATCAGATCTTGTTTTAAAGTAGATCAGTCTTGATGTAAAGATAATAGTAGCTTGATGTGAGATTTAATAGAGTTACAATGAAGATATTTGGCTTCAAGGGACTTGACTTATTCTTGATATTTAGTAAAATAATAAAAGAGATTTGCTTTGAATGATATTTATTTCAGAATAAAAGTAGTAAAGTCTGTCAGAAGTAAATAAAATAACTGTTTTTATAGTTTTTATGAATTTTTAATATGCTTTAAATTTAAAGCATGCCTTGATTTTAATGCACCTTTCAATTTTCAACCTTGCATTAATTTTTATGTACCTTCGGGTCAAAAATCAAAGTCTGCATCTTTACAATGGCTCATAATACTTCTACTTCTTGTGAGTCATCAATGGTAACTTGCTAATGATTACTTGAAAAGGAATTCTTGTTTAACATTGTAATTTCTCTTGTGATAGTGTAACTTGTTAGTACTTGGGATTTGGATTGTATTAAAGTGTTGTAGATTTGTTTAGTTTGAGGTTTGAAGCCTTGAATGACTTGAGTTTGATTACTTGAGTGAATGTTTAACAGTTCTTTTGATATAGTAATTTGGTTTTAAGTAGTGACCACCAGATCTTAATAGATCAATAAGGTTAAGAGTAAGATTGTTTAGTAAAAGATACAAATAAAAGGGGTCTTTCTTGATTCGTGATAAATCAGGTATCAGATCAGAAAGAATAAGTAAAATAAAAAGAAAAGAAAAGGTAATTGTGACCCAATAAGAAGAGATTGCTTTTTAAGCGCGAAAAGATTTGATTTATTGGATGTTTTTCATTTTGTTTAAAAATATTCATCTTATTTATATAAAAAAAAAGGCGTGGCTTATTGTTTATGTCGAACGACATCAATGTCGCTGAAGATCAATGTTGCTGGACATTAATGTCGCTGGACATCAAAATTGGTTCTTGTGATCATCATTGTTTTCCAGATCCAAAATTTCATCATTTGCGCTACAATAGGTATTGTTTCGTTTAAATGGCCTTAAGAGTTTAGAAATAATTTGACTTTTCTTTGAAGTGTAAAAGAATTTGAGATCAAAAGCTTGTAGTAAGTGACCACCAGATCTTGTATTGTAGATCAAACAGTAAAAGGTAATAAGAGTTTTCTTGATAAGAGAATATAAGATTGATACGATGAAGATAATTTGACTTCAAAGGACTTGACTTGATGTATATGTAAGGGATCAGAAAGATTTTAAATGTAGATCCTTGAAGATATTCTTTTTATTTATGTTAAAGTAAAATATGTCAAAGGTAAGTAAAAAGTAAGTAAGTCTTTCAAAAGTGAAAGGATAAAGGGATATTTATTGTAAATTTTTCTTTTTATATATATACAGTGACCCGCAAAACTGTCCCAATGTTTCATAATTTTCTCTTCTAGGGCTTGTGGCTCCATAGTTGTTAAGCTAATGTACACCTTATTGTATATCATTCGATAGCCAAAATCTTGCAGTATCAAAAAATGTAAAGTAAAAGCAAATTAAAACAGCGCAAACGGAGACAGAGGGGATAGAAAACAAGCGGTGCATTGGGACAGTTTTGCGGCACTTTTGAAAAAAAACAAAAAACGATGAAATAGCGACCCACAAGTTGTATAGATGTACCAAACTGCTTACAAATGTGCATTGTACGTCTCTAAGTCGAACTTTACTCACTGCTGAAGTTTCAAGCTCCTACTGATTTATTACTCGCTCATTATATCTCAACATGAAACAAGTCTTTCAAGATACAGTTGTTCAAGCAATTTCTTTACTTCAACAAGGTAAGTCGGTTCGGGAAGTAGAAAGGATTACTGGCTTGAGTAAGAGTGCTGTTGGGAGACTCCAAAAATCCCATTGCTTTGGACTTGGAAAGCCAAAAGGCGGCCGACCCAAGTTACTGTCTGCAGCTGATGAACGCTATCGTGTGCGCCAAGTGACCAACAACCGCATATCCAGTGCAACAAAGGTGGCTAAGGAGCTAGAAAAAGACATTGGAAGAAAAGTAAGTGTCGATAACGTGTGCAGAGCCCTTCGTAATGCCGGTCTTGGTGCGATTGAGAAGCCGAAGAAGCCTTTGCTTAGTGCGAAAAACATTCGCAAGAGGCTTTCTTGGTGTATGACTCACAAGGACTGGACAGTAGATGACTGGAAACGCGTTGTTTGGTCGGACGAGACAAAAATCAGTAGATTTACCTCTGATGGACGCACCTGGACTTGGATTCGATCCGGAGAAAGCCTGAAATCCCATCACGTCAAGATGACCGTTAAATACGGTAGAGGCAATATCATGCTGTGGAGTGCCATTACCTATGCTGGGGTTGGTTAGATGTGCAAAATCAATGGTAATATGGATAAAACACTGTACAAAGAGATTTTGGAGGATGAAGTAGAGCTTACAACTGAGCATGGAGCTAATAAGCTAGGGCTAGAAAGACATCAGGTGATTTTCCAACATGACAATGATCCTAAACATACGTCCAAATTAGTCAAAGAATACCTTGAACAGCAATCCTACAACATCCTGGAGTGACCAGCACAGTTCCCTGACTTGAATCCAATTGAAAATATACGGTCGTTGTTAAATAGAAGGTTGAATGATTATGAAACAACACCAAAAGGCATGAATGAACTATACGAACGAGTAACTAAATTTTGGTACGACTTAATGAAGCCGGAAGAGTGCCAAAAGGTCATAGAAACAATGCCTAAGCATATAAAACAATGTATCAAGAATAAAGGACGCTGGACTGACTATTAATGTCAAATAAATAAACCATTTTGCTTTTTTTCAAAAGTGCCGCAAAACTGTCCCAATGCACCGCTTGTTTTCTATCCCCTCTGTCTCCGTCTGCGCTGTTTTAATTTGCTTTTACTTTACATTTTTTGGTACTGCAAGATTTTGGCTATCGAATGATATACAATAAGGTGTACATTAGCTTAACAACTATGGAGCCACAAGCCCTAGAAGAGAAAATTATGAAACATTGGGACAGTTTTGCGGGTCACTGTAGCTTGTTTGCGGGTTTACTTTTGTAAGTAAATAAGTATTGTCGGTAGTGACCACCAGATCTTGTTAAGTAGATCAAACTTGTTAAAATAGGCTAAACTTTTGAGGTTTAGGAATAGGTTTACAATGAAGTTGATTTAGCTTCAAGGGACTTCAGTATTTTGAATAGAACACAGACCAAAGGGTTTCTTTTGAACGCTTGATGGTTTTATTGGTTTATAAAATAAAGAAAAGATAAAAAGAATATAATATTCTGTAATAAAGAAAAGTAAAGTGAAGTGAAGTGAAGTCAAAATAGGGATAAGATATGAGAGTATTTATATGTTTTTGGATTTTATGATTTTGTGTTGTTTTTGGTTTTCAAGCAAAAGAGTTGATACTCCGTTTTCAAATAGGTTGTTACGCAGAAGTTCATTTTCTAACTGGCGTGGTACAAAAAATATTTACTGTTTGTCTTCTTTCATTATAAGGTTGTGATTTTTTTGTGTTTTTCTATTGTGAGATTGGAGTTTGTAGAGTTTATATAGTGTTAAATAGGTTTGATTTAAGAGAGTCTTGATGTAAGATCAAAGGTTTAGGTAGGATTTGATTCCAAAAAGAGTAATGATTTGAATATGAGTTGCTTGATTAAAGTGACCACCAGATCTTATGAGTAGATCAGACTGTTTTGAGTAAAGTAAAAATAAAAAGGTAAAATAAAGATAAAATAAAATAAAAAGGATTTACAATGAAGTGTATATGCTTCAAGGGACTTCTTGTTCTTGATGTTAAGTAAAATAAAAGAAAAACAAAAGAGATTTACTTTGTATGATATTTATTAAAATGATCAACAAGTAAAGTAAATAAGTAAAGTAAAACAAAAGTTAAGAGTGAAGTAAGTAAGTCAGTCTTGATTGCTGTTAAAATGTCGAGGTATTTGTTTTGCCAAATATTAAAATAAGAGACAAAAAAACTAAAAAAGATAATAGTTGTGAAACTAAAGATTATATGTTGCTTTATTAATAAAAACATTTGAGGCTATTTATACTTTTTGGATGTCTGGATCTTTACCGCTATTTCAATTAATCGGTTAAAAGAATGATGTGGGAAGAATGGGAAGATAAAGGAAAGATAGTAGATAATCAATAGCCGCTGTCTTCTTGACGAATCAAGGGACAATGAAGTAGATAAATTATTGATCTAACGATAATTATCGAATAAGATTGGATTAGACTGCCGTTGTTATAATCAGGTTCCGATATAGTCGTGGGAACGCCAATAGAGACAACAGGGCAGAGTTAGCTATTGCGGAGATCTCTCGTTTATCCATGAATGTTCACTTTACTAGTTGTGTGGATACAACAGTATTTATATGTTTTTGAGTTTTCTGATTATTTGTTGTTTTTGGTTTTCAGTGTGGAAAATTTTTGTATGAATCTACATAGCCATCTGAATTCAGACACTGTCTGTATTCATACAGTTGTCTGTATTCATACAGTTGTCTGTATTCATTCAATTCTTGTGGTACAATTTTTTAATATTTTCCCATTGTGTGTGTTACACTGTAAAAGTTCGCGTTCACAGAGTTTGAGTAATTGAGATAGATAAAATATAAGCGCGTTTGCTTGGAATAAAGGTAGTTCTTGACTAAGTAGAATTGATTTCAGTTCTTGTAAGAGTGACCACCAGATCTTGTTAAGCAGATCAGACTTGAGTTTGATAGAGTAAAAATTAAAAGTAAAAGAATAAAATAAAAAGGGATTACAATGAAGATATATTGGCTTCAAGGGACTTGTTCGTGCTCGATATGAATAATTCAGAGGTTTTTATAAAAAGGGAACTTGATATTTATTTGATAAAATATATGAGGGAAGTTAAGTAAGTCAAAAGTAAAGTTGAAAAAGGGGAGTATTTTATATCTTTTCATGTTTTTGGTTTTTCTCACGTTTTCTATTTTTTTTTGTTAACATTTGCTGTTGTAAAAGTAAATCAATAAAAGCTAATTTCTGGCTAAACCTCTTTTGGAAGTAGTGTAAGGATAACCGGACGTTGATGGTGTTATTTCTGGAACCTTGTGGGTTTATTGAGTGCTTTATATAGAAGTTTTTCTTGAAATTTCAAAGTAAGGTACTGTAGTGACCACCAGATCTTTTATGTAAGATCAAATATAAGTAAGTAAAATGTAAAGATAAAAAAAATAAAGGGATCAGGAACTTTTTATGAGAAGGTTGCCTGTTTATTGAATAAAATATATAATAAAATATATGAGTAGAACTGTACTGTCCTTTTTCTTTGACTAAATGGTTGGGATATTTATATGCTGTAAATTTTTTTTTTTTTTCTTTTTGACTTTTTTCATTTTTTTGACTTTTTTCATTTTCTTGACTTTTTTCATTTTTTTGACCTTTCTCATTTTTTTGACTTTTTTCATTTTTTAGCTTCTTTGTTACAATGGCAACAAAGCTACAACACTATTTTTGAACTTTTTTTTTTGTTTATCATCAGGGACTGATGTCCCGCAAAGGTTACACCAACTGCGTCACAACATACCAAAAGTAGAATCAAAAGATGTGACACATCACCAAAAATGAAACTCAGTTTGAGTGTCGTCACCAACAGGATTTGAACCTGTGCGGGCAGAGCCCATATGATTTCTAGTCATACTCCTTAACCACTCGGACATAGTGACACTTTCTTTCGTGTCTCTGATTGTTACACCAACTTTTGTCTGGCTAAACAATCATCCACTGCACCCAATCACCGTTATCCAAGTTGATAAAGTTGATCTTTTTTGATAGTGGTAATTCTATTAAATGAGTGAGAACTCGGATTTAAATGTTAGAAAGCTGATTTTTATATCAGAAGAAAGCTTGAAAAAAATAGATTGTAAATCTATAAAAATAATCAAAAGTATATAATATGTTTGTTGAATAAAAAGACAATGTATTTTTTAAAAAAATAAATAATTTTCTATTGTGCTACATGATGCCATACAAGATTACAAATTGGGAAGGCTATGCTTTTTCAACTTCAGTGCAATATTTTTTAACTTCAACAAAGATCGAAAACACAGTTCTATTGGCCTACAAGCTCGGAAATCCAAGTGATTGAGTCGTGGCGTTTTCTTTTCAAGCATTCTTCGGCTCTCATGTCGTATTTTACCAAAAAAAAAAAAACTTTGTTTAATACAAAAGGAGATTTATTTTGGTTACTAATGAACAAAAAAAAAAAAAAAAAAGAAAGAGTAAAGAGGCACATATGAATAAGAGGGATGAAACTCTTATATAAGTGCATAATATCGCTATAATAATAAGTATAAAAGTATGTGTTTATAAATTGGAACAAAAAATAAAAAGAATGTGAATATAGTAGAAAATTTAAAAGATTGAATAAAATATATAAAAAAAAAGAAGGATTCTTTTGGCTCTAAAGAAGTTTAAACTTGTTTTAAGGCTGAAAAAGATATGTTTTAAATAGTAAGATCACGGCATAAAAAAGACAGAGTATTTTTGATAATCATTTTTATTTTTTGAGAGTAAAGAAAAAAAAGGCGGCAACGGAATGAATGTCTATTATGCTACACGTCTTGAGATTTCTATGAAAAGGTTAAAAAACAAAAGAAAAAGTATATTGTTACTGAGTACTTTTGAAAAAAAAAAAAAAAGTTGCAATGTTGAAATTGTAAAAAAAAAAAAAAAAAAAAATACATTCCCAGCATTGACATTACAAAAGGAATCTCCATTCAATGTACTGTTTTAACATGAATAAAAAAGGAGCGTTTTAAATTTGGGGTTTAAAAAAAAAGTACTTTAGAAATTTTTTCATTAAAAAAAAATAAAAGTGGACCAAATATGACGAAGGTGGAAAGCATCAAACAGAAATCTAAAAAAAGATTCAAAGCCCACGATATAAACGGCAAACTGACTTTATCTGCAACCAAATCTACTATCCAGCGATTGCTGGTATGATGTAAGTATCCTGGCTACACCAATCAAAAGCTTTTGTTTTATTTTTAGAATTTCAACTGAATTTCAATACTCCTTGGCTGTTGCTTTTGAAATCATATATAAGCGCGTAAAACAATAGATCAAGTTTATAAAATAATCTTTTATTATATTTACAATGAACTCTTCAACCCAATACAGATTTAAATGCTACTGTAGCCAATGCTCTGAAGGAGAAATTGGCAAGTACCAATTGGTTACTCGATGGACTCTTGCTCGCCATAAAAAAAAAGAAGCTGCTAAAGGTAGTTTACTTACATTTAGATAGTATTTTTACTGACGCGTTATATATAAATAGATGAAGCAGAAAAGGTTCAAGAAGTTGATGCCAATAATGAGATAATTGAAGCAAATAAAAATGATTCTGATGAAGACAACGCAGAAGACGTTTCAAATTGGGAAGTGATTGAAAATGATGAAGTGAATTTATCTGACAGTATGGATATTGTTGAATTTGATATGCCTCAAGGTAATTATTTCCTAGAAGTGGGTTACTTTTATGAAGAATGCATTACTTACGTTGTTAAATTTTTAGTTGAAATCAAGGGATTCCAAAATGATATTGTTGCTTTTATTGCTGTCTTCTTGACATACTTCCAGTTATTTTTCATATCCGAATATGCTGCTGAAGTGGTAATGAAATTTGCGAATGATCTTGCTTTTCTCTTAAACCATCAACCAATTTTTCCCGCAAAATTGGATACCATGCGTAATGCTGTTGGAATCGATTATACAGTAGCGGACAAAACTGGTGCACAAAACTTTTTTTCAGCTTTTAACTACCATTACCTGCTCATGGTAGTTGCAATAGTCATGAAACTGTACTAGAAGGAGGATATACTAGTCATTGTAATTTATGTATGTTCTAAGCATGACAGTGTTAAAACTGAGCGATGAGCGTGCTTTAAATTTATAAAATTTTATATTTTCTAAAAACCGCAAAAGTGGCTAAGACCTTAGAATTTATATAATCATCTCATCTCTTGATATCATCGGATGTTCTTCTTTGCATATGCTAATAATATGCGTGTATATCATTTTCAGTAAAAGAACCCGGCTCTTTAACTATTCTTTTCCAAAGATCATCGACCCTTTTTGATCTAGTGTCGTATCATCATACCTTTGCCATCAATTGCCACCTGGCATGCTTAAGCGGACTTAGGCCGGGATTAGTGGCGGCTAAACTTGTAGCACAGAAGCGCTGTTATCAAATATTGAGTTTGTGACATGCGTTGACTTGTGCCTTGTGTCATTGTCATACTGAAACGAGAGATTACGACGTTTTAGACCACTATACGCTAGGCTTTTGTGGTATGAAGTAAGCGAAATATATGTGTATATTTATGAGTTCATTATACCATCGTATACCTGACACACATATTCTGGTCCTCAATATCTAATACAGCCTTAAAACGTAACAGAGCAGCCAGCATGCTTCATTGTTTGATCACCGTGAAAAAATCGCTAAGGTTGCTCGACTTGCTTTCAATATTAGTGTATACTGTCTGCATCCATAATGTTCATATTTGTTTCATTGCTAAAGATAGAAGACTTCCAGCCCTCTATAGTATACAATGGCTTGTCGTGATACCACATTCATCGCTTTTTCCGACTTATACAGCTGATGAAATTCTTCAATTCCTTACTTCCAGACTCAAAATCTAGCTTCCTACTGTGCCTTTAGACTGACAGTCTGCTAACACTGTATCTTAAGGTCCTCAAAATGTGCTGAGCATCAGGAACTGTGTGTAGCGGACCTTGTCCAAGCTCTAGGTTGATGACTGAACTAATAACTTTTCAGGCTAATAGCGGAATACCTTCATGATCACAAGACATTAAGTTTCTTTCTTCCCTCTTTCTCCTGTTGATTGTCCATTTAGAGATTCTTGTTACTCTAGGAATATCTGTTGTCGTACGAACTAAGCGTATTCGAGATCTCAGAGTTTCATTTTTACAGTTGCTTATTTTCTTAAACATATAAGGCTAGTACTTTGTTATAGTGAATAGGGTAAAAACAAAAGGGGGGACTCAATGGGAAATACAAAATAAGTACAGTTTTATATATTTTTTAAGAGCTACTAGAATTTACTAATCTGCTGTGAAATCTGAAAGCAAACGGGAGAGATTTGGGGAAAATTGAAAGAAGGCTAGACAAGCACTACATTTTTGGCGAAAATTGAAATATGCAAAAAATCACTAAAAATGACCTTATGCCTGAGGGATGTCCGGCACAGTTCCGGTTTACATAACGTAATGTATATTTTAGACTGTCTTTCAGATGGTATATACCACAAAAGTCGCAGACATATGGCGGAGATACAATGTTAATTTTAAGTTTTGTGCACCAGTTTTGTCCGCTACTGTACTTACAAGGGCATGTTTCGCCTTGTTGTCTGTCCCGAATGCCATACCCTATATCAGCCTGAAGAAGTACACTGTGATTCGAAGTGCACCTTTTCTGAATTTCGCATCACATGTAATACCCCACTCTTCAAGCCTGTTACGGTTGGTGCAAGCAAGATGTATGCCAACAAGGTCTCTGCATTCAATTCCATCAAGTATGCTTTGACTGTGATGTTCTCACGACCAGGCTTTGAATCAGCAATTGAAGCATGGCGCTATCGTACTCGTCATAACAACACTATGTATGATATCTATGATGGTCAATTTTGGAATGAATTCAAGGATAGAGATGGTAATGTATTTACCAGTCAAGCTAGATCTCTTTTGTTCACTTTGAATGTCGATTGGTTTCAATCTTCAAAAAGAACCGTGTACTCTGTTGGTGCTGTTTACTTGACGATAAATAATCTTCCAAGATCCATCAGATACAAAAAAGAAAATATCATCTTGGTTTGTGTTATTCCTGGACCCAAAGAACCCAAAGACACACAAATCAATAACTATTTGCAAGTTTTGGTGAAGGAGCTAAAGGATCTCTATTATGGTGACTTCTTCACATGTACAGCTGATTCTCCCAATGCTCCTGTCAAAGTTCGTGCTGCTCTGTTCTTGATTGCTTGCGATATTCCTGCTAGCCGAAAGGTTAGTGGGTTTACTTCATTCAATGCAACTGTACCTTGTAATAAATGCTCAACAGCATTTCCTGCTCGTCATAATACAAATCTTCAACGTGATTTTTCTTTTGGTCTTGAAGATCTTAATGCTTGGTCACTTCGTACCAATATTGAAAATCGTCATCATGCAAGAAGTTGGAAAGAAGCATCTACAAAGAAACAAAGGACTGACTTGGAACAGAAATTTGGTACTCGATTTTCTGCTCTACATGATTTGGAATACCTTGATCTTGTTCGTTGTACTGCCATTGATCCTATGCATGGCCTTTTCCTAGGAACAGCAAAGAAAATGGTTAAAATATGGCGTACTACTATTTGTGACCTTACCCATGAATTATATTTGACCGATGCTGACTTGAAAGAAATGCAAAAGGAAGCAAACGACATTATATTGCCAGCACAATACACACCGATCAATCAGAAAATTGCCAGCAATTTTTCTGACTTAAAGGCTGATGAATGGAGAACCTGGTGTCTTGCTCTTTCGCCCCTTTTACTGAAGTCTCGCCTTCCAGTCCGTCATAAAGAAAATTGGGCAAAGTTTGTACAGGCCTGCCATATCGTATGTCGTCCATGCATTACTCAGAATGAAGCCATGATGGCCCATAAACTATTCCATGAGTTTGTCACTGGTGTTGTTGAATTGTATGGTGCAGAGATGGTCACTCCAAATATGCATCTTCATCTGCATCTAAAGGACTCTATCCAAGACTTTGGTCCAATATATGCATTTTGGTTGTATGGCTTTGAGAGGCTTAATGGCGATATTAAGAAGATGACAGTAAACTACAAGACAGCGTTCGAAGTTACATATATGAAGAAGTTTCTTTCTGCTGTACACTATGGTGACTACATCCGTAACTTACCACAAGGAATTAAACAGAATCCTGTGATGATGTCTTACTTTGGTTACTTGTCACCAACGCCTTCTGATTCCCTAGTTGCTTCTTCATCTACTTCAACCTGTTTTGATTTTAGTTTATTTGTCAGTGCTCCTCTACGTTTGAATGATATCTTCACTGGTGCTGAAACTCTACCTCCTGATACGCAAGCTTCTTCTAGACACAAAGTCAGTGTTAATAGATTGACTCGAGACCATTATGACTATCTTCTTGCCTTTTACAAAATTGTATACACTGATCGAACATTCACAAGTGCGCTAATCCCAGAAGAATTTGATGACTTGTCTACAATGGTACTTCCTGATATTTCTCTTTTTTCTGAAATTGAGATCCTTGGGCAGACATATCGGTCAAAGGCATCGCGTACTACTCGTGGTTGTTACATTGAAGTCGCCTGTAATTCTGCTGTTCTTGGACAAGAGCCTGAAATGCGAATTGGCGAAGTTCAATATTATTTTAGCCATCAACTTCAAATGAAAAAATCTATCCTTCCAAACGGTCGAGTCTTTATGCCAAATGCTTTTGATGAACACCTCTTTGCTTTTGTACGTTGGTACAACCCTCCTCTTCATCCTTTTCAAGGATTTGAATGTCTTGGTGCCGCGTACTACCATAACTCATTTCGACCAGCTGATTCAGACTGTATTCTTCCAGTATCTCGTATATTTACTTGTGTGGCTATGAAGCAAGGTTATCCTGATAATCATGTTGTCTTTTTACCTCTTCCAAGAAAAACCATTGGTTTGTAAAAAATAAATAAACAAAGTAAAAAGTAAAAAAAAAAAAAAAATTAAAATTTAAAAATCTAAACACCGCGTTCCTTGTTTTTTTCTTTTTTTTTTTGTTTTATTTATTTTACAATTTTTTTTAAAACAGCAAGTTGTGTTCATCCAACTCCATTTCACCACCAAAAGCCCAAGCGATACTCTCTTCAGTTATATTTTCTTTCTTGATAAATTCAGGAACTGGCAACGCGTATTTTCTTTGTACACGAGGAAGAAACTGGATGCTGCTATTTCCAGTTCTTTGCCTTTTTGCCTTGTCACTTGCTATCTGATCATCCAACAGCTTAAAAAATTCGGTACACTGAATATTGGATAATTAGTTGATTACGCTTAAAATGATATTGATTAAACTTACAGCAGGTGATCTGTACTTTGGTACACGAACTTCAAAATAATCAACTGTTTTCTTGCACAAGACAGACATACGTTCCTTTTCGGTAAAAGGAGTTGTTCTATCTGGATTTTGCTCCAGAAGAATTTCCTCCACCTTGTCCATTGTTTCGTCGTTATACATATCTTCTTCTTCAGACATGTATTGCTGTTGAAGCAAGTACTCACAGCTGGGATAGTTGTTATAAACACCTTGATCCTTGTACTGCTCGTATATAGCCTTACGAGCTCTTGTTTTCTAAAAACGCAAAGTCAGTTATGCGATTACAATACGTTATGTAGCACTTACAGCACTTCTACGAGTAACTTTTGCAGCTTTTCTTTTTCTCATGAAATCCTCAACTGGATCTATCTCTTCAACACTTGTTATGCCAGCTTTCTTCGTGTAATATTGTCGTTCAAGGTACTTGCGTAGATCGCGGTTGTTAGTGTCTTTGTATGAGTAATGACTATTCACATAGTCTTGCAGTAATCTAAATACTCTTTGGTTTTCAGGAGACTTCAGAGGCTTTTCAAGGATATACTGAGACGATGGTGGCAGATTGTTGTAGTGATTTCTCACAGCATCCTATATTTCAGAGAAAAGCGATTAGTCTATTTGTTTAAAATTGAATTTTAATGTTCTTACTTTAACAGCAGTAGCAATCGGCTTTGCGCCTTTGCCTGATTCTGCTTCAAGCTCATCGTATGCTTCTTTGAGCTTGCTGTATGCTACATGCAAGGCCCGCTTTTCCTCTTGCTCTTTTCGAAGCATCTCTTTCAAACCATCGTTTTCTTTTCTTAGCTCCATATAAATGGAAAAAGAAAGAGATACTTCATCAGTCTCCATGTCTTCGGCTTGGCGCATTCGCTTCTGAACATGGGTCATGGGAGGAAAACCAGGCCTAGGATAGGCAAAGCTATCATGAATGGCATCGCTTGAAGCAAGCTCAGGAACAACAGCACGAGAAGGAACAGCGATTGGTTGCCCAACAGAGTTAGAGCCACGAGCATTGGCAGGAGCAGGGTTGAATTGAATACCACGATCAGACATATTGTTATAAGAGTAATTTGAAATAAAGACAAGTGAGCTTGACATCAAATTGATTCTTTCTTAAATATCATCGAGTTTACAATGAAACTCAGTCTTAGTATAGCAAAAAAAAAAAATATAAAAAGATTTCCTTTTCGAAATTTTGTTCCTTTTTTTTTTCTTTTGTTCAGCAATTTCCTTTTTCAACATCACTCCGGTTATCGCAAGGTAAGTAAAAAAAAAGAAAAAAAAAAGAAAAAGAAAATAAAAAAGAAAACTTTGGTTCTAACATGCTGTAGTAGGCATTCATACATGTATCCATGGCTGCTGTAGTTCCTTTGGTTCTTTGTATATCTGCTCAAAAGGTAAATACGTTCATATATTTCAGTAATCTTTATTAAAAGTGAAATTAGATTCCTTTAGTTCGTGGCTGAAGCTTTATGAATGTCTTGGCATCCTATTTTGTTAGTAAAAGAACTTTAAGGTAAATAAATCAAGTATATCATGGTTTACTTTTATTAATATTTTATTTTATACAACTTTAGATGTTTTGGCTTCTGTTGTTCCATGATGTCTATAACCTCTTATAGGTTTGGATCCTTCTTACTACTGGCGCGCTTTTCTTTATGGGCTTTATTTACTACGCTCTTTTGTTTGCTGCTTCTATGGTCAAGGTAAGCGTATTTTCCTTTTTTTTTTTGCATCTACCGTTTGAATTTTTTTATTTGATCGTTTCCATGGATCCCCTGCTCGCTTTCCCTCCTTCCCCTACCCTTTTATAATACTGTAATGAACCAATAATATATAATCAATATGGCAATAAAGCCCAAAAATAAATGAATAAAACTACATTTTTGACCAATAATACCGTGTTTTAAGCCTATTTTATTTCCCAATATAAATCATTCAAAGCTAAATATAGCCATAATAAGCCAATAAGGAAGCATTGCTAAAGAGCAACAGACGAATAAGGAAGCATTAGGAAAAGGTAACAAGCCAATAAAGAAGTGGTATTAAAGAGAAACGCAAGCATGTAAGGTCCAATAGAAAGGCATCATGCTTGTGTTTCATCGTTAAAAGAATAATGAAGCGGCGCGTTGCCAAACAGTGATACTTGGTTATCGCACTGAAATAGTTAACATTCAACGTAAACAGGTTCAACTTGGCATACTGCAATAACGCTGCATTAAATATGATAAATCCCGATTAACTGAGGTATATCTGAGGGCTATCATACTTTGTAAATAACAATTATGTGCAGTGATCCGCATACACTTCTCTAAAGAAAACCTATCAATCCGTCATTAGTTTGATACATCCATCAAGAAACAACATTATTCCACTTACCACACCTTCTTCAATTCAAACCTCATCAAATAATCCAGTTTCAAAGATTCAAGAAGAAACTACAACCCACAGCAAAATCAGTAACCAGGAACCTATTTCCTCCTCCTCCTCCTCCACCGCCTCTACTAAGCGCACCCTCTCCGACCGCTCACCACAACTTCAACCCCTTGACCAAGTGAGCCGTCCCAATCGCAAGATAAAGTCACATAATATCGACTTTATCATGAATCCTCAAGCAACTCTTGACTTTGGGCACACCCAACAGCCTACCCACCAGACTCCCGTGCTCACAGTGGACCAACCACTTGATTTTGGTTTACCTTCTTCCGTCCCGGATTGGTTCCGGCCCTTCCAAGCCAGGCTTCTTCATGTGGAGTCTTTGGTCCAAGAGAACCAACGCCTTCGAGAGGAGCTCAAGGTAGCTCAGGCCCGTATTGCTGAACTTGAGGCCCCTCAAGCCCAACCACCACAACAACAGCCCAAGCCTAGCGCTGGCACTGAGGCCTCAAAGTGGAAATCGACTCCTTGTCCTCCTCCCCAACCCATGGCTACTCCTGCTCCCTATAAGGCAGCTGCTTTAAAGGGAAAGAAAACCGCTCCTCCTGCGCACAAGCCTCCCACCACTCGCCCCCGCAAGGTGTTGTCCACCAGACAACTTCAAGTGGTGGCACGTACATTCACTCCGGTATCCGGTACCCATGGGTACCAATACATATACAGTAGCGGACAAAACTGGTGCACAAAAATTAAAATCGACATTGTATCTCCGCCATATGTCTGCGACTTTTGTGGCATATACCATCTGAAAGACAGTCCAAAATATACATTATGTTATGTAAACCGGAACTGTGCCGGACATCCCCCAGGCATAAGGTCATTTTTAGTGATTTTTTTGCATATTTCAATTTTCGCCAAAAATGTAGTGCTTGTCTAGCCTTCTTTCAATTTTCCCCATATCTCTTCCGTTTGCTTTCAGATTTCACAGCATATTAGTAAATTTTAGTAGCTCTTAAAAAATATATAAAACTGTACTTATTTTGTATTTCCCATTGAGTCCCCCCTTTTGTTTTTACCCTACTCACTATAACAAAGTACTAGCCTTATATGTTTAAGAAAATAAGCAACTGTAAAAACGAAACTCTGAGATCTCGAACACGCCTAGTTCGTACGACAGCAGATATTTCTAGAGTAACAAGGATCTCTAAATGGACAATCAACAGGAGAAAGAGGGAAGAAAGAAACTTAATGTCTTGTGATCATGAAGGTCTCCCGCTTTTAGTCTGAAAAGTTACTAGCTCAATCACCAACCTAAAGCTTGGACAAGGTCCGTTACACACAGTTTCTGATGCTCAGCACATTTCGAGGACCTTAAGATACAGTATTAGCAGACTGTTAGTCTGAAGGCACTGTAGGAAGCTAGATTTTGAGTCCGGAAGTAAGGAATCGAAGAATTTCATCAGCTGTATACAGTGACTCCCAAAAGTGTCCCAATGTTTTGTAATTTTGTCTTTCACTGTCATTGGTGCTATTGCTGTTTGCATAAAATATGTCTTGTTGTACCTCATTTGAAAGCTACGGTAGTGTAGATGTACGTGGTACAAGTTACGTCTCAATTGATGTAGCACTGGCGGAGATAAAACATATACAAAACGAGCGGTGCATTGGGACACTTTTGGGAGCATATTGAAAAAATCGGAATCTCTTTATTTATCTATTATTAATAGTCTGTCCAACGTCCTTTGTTCTGAATACACTTTTGTATACGTTGTGACATACGTTCTATAACTTTTTGACACTCTTCCGGCTTCATAAGGTCGTACCAGACCTTAGTCACACGTTCATAAAGCTCGTTCATGCCTTTTGGTGCAGTTTCATAGTCATTAAGTCTCCTTTTCAACAATGACCACATATTTTCGATAGGGTTTAAGTCAGGAGATTGTGCAGGCCATTGTAAAACAGTATAAGATTGTTTTTGAAGGTACTCCTTTACTACTTTTGATGTATGCTTAGGGTCGTTGTCATGCTGGAAAATCACCTGGTGACGTTCGAAGCCTAATTTACTGACACCATACTCAATTGTACGCTCCAGTTCATCCTCCAAAATCTCTTTATACAATTCTTTGTCCATATTACCATTGATTTTGCACATCCAACCGACTTCAGCATAGGTAATAGCACTCCACAACATAATACTGCCTCCACCGTGTTTAACAGTCATCTTCACATGATGGGATTTTAGGCTTTCCCCTGATCGAATCCATGCCCAGGTACGTCCATCCAAATTAAATCTATTGATTTTTGTTTCGTCTGACCAAATAACACGTTTCCAGTCATCTACTGTCCAGTCCTTGGGAGTAATACACCAAGAAAGTCTGTTTCGGATATTCTTCGCGCTGAGTAATGGCTTCTTTGGCTTCTCAATCGCACCTAAGCCTGCCTTCCGAAGGGCTCTACGAACCGTTTCGACACCTACTTTCTTTCCAATATCGTTTTCAAGGCATTCGCTAACCTTCACAGCACTTGGAACACGATTTTTGGTGACCTGGCGTACACAGTAACGTTCATCGGCTGCAGACAACACCTTGGGTCGACCCATGTTTGGCTTCATAACAGCAGTGCAATAGGCTTTTCGGAGTCTCCCAACCGTACTCTTGCTTAAACCAGTCAATTCTTCCACCTCCCGAACCGACTTACCTTGTTTAAGGAGAGAAATAGCTTGAAATACCCTATCTTGGGGGACTTGTTTCATATTGAGATTTAATGAGCGAGTTATAGCAGAGTAGGAGCTTAAAACTTCAGCAGATAATAATTAGGACATCAGATACGTTTGCGACGCTAATATATGCAGTTTGGTGATTGTATGCAAATCGTGGGTGGATATTTTGTAGATATTCCAATGTTTTCAATATGCTCCCAAAAGTGTCCCAATGCACCGCTCGTTTTGTATATGTTTTATCTCCGCCAGTGCTACATCAATTGAGACGTAACTTGTACCACGTACATCTACACTACCGTAGCTTTCAAATGAGGTACAACAAGACATATTTTATGCAAACAGCAATAGCACCAATGACAGTGAAAGACAAAATTACAAAACATTGGGACACTTTTGGGAGTCACTGTAAGTCGGAAAAAGCGATGAGTGTGGTATCACAACAAGCCATTGTATACTATAGAGGGCTGAAAGTCTGCTATCATTAGCAATGAAACAAATATGAACATTATGGATGCAGACAGTATACACTAATATTGAAAGCAAGTCGAGCAACCTTAGCGATTTTTTCACGGTGATCAAACAATGAAGCATGCTGGCTGCTCTGTTATGTTTTAAGGCTGTATTAGATATTGAGGACCAGAATATGTGTGTCAGGTATACGATGGTATAATGAACTCATAAATATACACATATATTTCGCTTACTTCATACCACAAAAGCCTAGCGTATAGTGGTCTAAAACGTCGTAATCTCTCGTTTCAGTATGACAATGACACAAGGCACAAGTCGACGCATGTCACAAACTCAATATTTGATAACAGCGCTTCTGTGCTACAAGTTTAGCCGCCACTAATCCCGGCCTAAGTCCGCTTAAGCATGCCAGGTGGCAATTGATGGCAAAGGTATGATGATACGACACTAGATCAAAAAGGGTCGATGATCTTTGGAAAAGAGTAGTGAAAGAGCCGGGTTCTTTTATTGAAAATGATATACACGCATATTATTAGCATATGCAAAGAAGAACATCCGATGATATCAAGAGATGAGATGATTATATAAAGTCTAAGGTCTTAGCCACTTTTGCGGTTTTTAGAAAATATAAAATTTTATAAATTCAAAGCACGCTTATCGCTCAGTTTTAACAATGTCATGCTTAGAACATACATAGATTACAATGACTAGTATATCCTCCTTCTAGTACAGTTTCATGACTATTGCAATTACCATGAGCAGGTAATGGTAGTTAAAAGCTAAAAAAAAGTTTTGTGCACCAGTTTTGTCCGCTACTGTACCTCCCCTGCCGCTTCCGTGAGTCCATTGGTAATGCCCGTGCTAAGCTAGCCAAGCTACGCCTTGAGAACTCCCGAATTCTCCACTTGTATTACCCTACCAGCCGTGTAGTCGCCATCTTGGTTCACAATGACTACGTAGACCATGCTTTGACTACACTCAACAAGGTAGGCATCAAGCCTCTGGAAGAGTTCAACCCTCGCGATGCTGCTAATCTTAGAGATTCCAAGTTTGCTGATCTCACAAATGACGAACGACATCTCAAGATGTGTGAAATTCACACCGCCTCTCTCCTTCGTGCCTTGGATCACGTACGCGTTGAAGTGCGTCCCTCAGTTGCGCGCTCCTTTCTCAACAAGTCTTGGATCACTCAGGAACAATACCAAGACCTTTTAAACAAGTCCCGCCCTCCACGTCAAGCCGCCACCAAGGTCAAAACATCCTTTCTGGATGTCATAATGAATGAAGTTGACCCTCAAGAACCTCTCCCATCTCTTCAAGATCAACCTTCTCCTACTGGTGCTGGTGAACCAGCTGAAGAGATCTAATGAGTCAGGTAAATAATAATAACAATCATAATGTATACCCTCCTTCCACTCCTTCGTCTATACCAAATAATATCCTCTCTATGACCTTATGGAACACCAATGGTTGTGCTCGTCACACTATTGATGTCATTACTAACTCCATTCCTTTTACCCATCTACTGTTTCTTACCGAGACGTGGCTCTTGTCACCGTTGAGGTTTCTCACCAATTGGAAACAGTACCATACGTATGCAATACCAGTAGACAACACCTATCGTGGTGAAATGGGAATCAGTCTCTTGGTCCACCCTGATTGTCCATATGAAGTCACTCATTTTACATCCACCTCCCCATACGTCCTCACCTGTCAAGTCTCCAACATGCTGATTCACTGTGTTTACCTGCCACCAGCACTATCAGTCGATGAAGCTATGAAAATACTTGACAATCTACCCGTACAAACCCACCCATCACAACAAACACCATCATCTGCGGCGACTTTAACGCTCGACACCGTGAGATGCTTGGTGATAACCGCACCACCCGTCGTGGCACTGCTCTGAACAACTGGATCGTCGAGAATGGTTTACGCTGTTGGAATTCTGAACTTGCGTTTGGAATACCCACGTATAATTCGCACACACGATTCAGCTCCATGACAGGCCGACATTTCCATAGTGTTATTGACCTTTTCCTTAGCACGCAGAACCTCCACAACGCACAATTAAGAGTCCATGACGATCTTGCTCTCGGGTCTGATCATAGTCCTCTGTCTCTTTCTTGTCTTGTGCCCCCTCCTCCTCCTGACTCGTCCAGTCATCCTCGCTTACTTTGGAACCTAAGTAGATTGTCTGACGATGACTGTACCTATGTACAATTGTTTAAAGATAAGATACAACCATTCCATCAGTTGCTTCAAGAATATACCTCTACAGATGGTGTCTACACCTCCGTACGTCCCGATCTTGATGCACTGACTCTTCAATTCAATGAGATTATCCAGTCTAGTTTGGATCAGTCCATTGGTCGCAAGAGCCCTCACAGTCGCCACCATGCTTGGTTCTGGACAGCCGACCTGCAGGCCGCGTTTGACCATTGCGAGTCTTGTAGACGTGCTTGGAAAAGAGCCTCTGGTCCCAGCAAAGCAGCAAGATGGACTGACTATACTTTGGCATGCTTGCGATACAAGTCTGAACTTCGTCGTCGACGTCGCTTCACTTGGAAACAGTTTTGTCACAAGTTGTCATATGGTCCTCTTGCTGATACTAACTCCATTGTCAGTAGGATTAAGCGCAATCGGGTAGTTCAACCACAATTCTCTCATCCCGAGGGTTCCCGTGTTGCTGCTTCCGTCATGGCAAGACATCTCCAACAGGTGTTCTCTGGTGTAAACCTGCCTGACACTCGTTACCCTGCCCCACTCATTCCAAATGGTCCTCATCCCATAGATGAAGCCAGCTGTCCCATAACGACCAGTACAGTACACCATGCTCTGTTGAAACGTCTTTCGAGACGCAAAGCCCCTGGTGTCGATCACCTCCGTACTGAAATGCTGTTGCCGATCGCGGATGAGGTCATTCCAGTGATTACTCTCCTTTTTCAACTTTGTTGGAAGTGGTCATCGGTCCCCTCAGCCTGGTGTACTGCTCAAGTAGTCCCTATCTACAAGAAAGGAGATGCCTTAGACCCAGGTAACTATAGACCAATCTCACTCACCTCGATCATGCGCAAGCTACTCGAGTTGTGCCTGCAGCAGGAGCTGGAATCCACTGCCCCATCACTTGATCCTGTCCAAGGTGGGTTTCGACATCATCGTAGTGCGCTCGATCAAGCCTTATGCTTGCATGAGCTGTGCCGACAACACACTATCGACCACTCCGGTGAACCACCTGTCCTTGCCTTCTTGGACATCAAGTCGGCCTATGACACTGTTGACCGTGCTATTGTATGGCGTGCTCTTGAGACATATGTCTCTGAGCCCATGCTTGGCATCCTTCAGTGTCTACTCGATCAGGTAAGTATAGAGGTATTACTTGCTGGACACTCTTCACCTTCGTTCTGGCCTCGTACTGGTGTACTGCAAGGTTCAATCCTCACTCCCTTCCTGTACTCTGTGTACATCAACTCTCTTCCTGCTGTCCTTCAGGATATTCGCTTGCCTGTCTCTGCACGATATTACAGTACCATGCCCCAACGCGAGTTCGGTGGCCTCGGGATAAATTGTTTGCTGTATGCTGATGATGTCGTTTTGATTGCTGCTCCTGAGGTTATGCCAAAGTTGCTCAAGAAAGCAGAATGTCGTATCCCAACATACTTTAAACATGATTCATATTCAATTTATAAGAAATCAGAGTAGTGAATGCTTTACAAAGAAAAATTGTTACAAATGTTCTGCAAACGTACCATGGAGTCCTGACCACGCCACTACCTGCAGCAGAGATAAAGTCAAGAGGTTCAACAGCCCTACTAAAGCTTTCCGTTCTGCTCGTTTCTCTGGTCATCACAATAGAAGTAAACATTCACCTGCCGCTGTCAACTTGAATGATCAAGAGCACAGCCACGGCAGTATGGACATAGATATTAGTAGCCTGCCTACAAACTATGACTGTAAGAAAAAAACTAGCAAACAGAATGAAGTGAAAACTAACCATTCTTTGTATGTACCTATCACTATAGAAAACATCGACACCTTTGCCCTTGTGGACTCTGGTGCTTCTTTTAGCTCGATAGATATTACATTTGCTAATAAAAATAACATTAATATAAACAATAACGTTTCTGGTTCTATTACTTTTGCTACAAACGATAATAAGAGTAAACGTCTCGGTACAACTTCTAAAGCTTTAAGCTTAATTTATGGTGATAACGATGATGCTCTCATCCACACATCACATATTTTCGAAGTTCTTCCACTTTCTTTTGATACAGATGCTGTCATTGGTTTAGATTTGATGCCTAAATTAAACATTTTAATAACAAATTTAGCTGTAAAGCATCCAAACAAAAAACCTGCTGTGAAAGAAGAAATCGATGATACTCCTGAACCAAATAATGCCCCTTATGGTACTAATGATCAACAAATTAATTTTATGGCCGCAGTCAAATCTGATCTCGATCAAAATGCACAGATACCAAAGAATAGTTTTTGCACAGTACCTGAATCAATTATTCATCTTGATACAGAAAAGAACAAAACAGCCTATCGATCACCTTACCGTATTCCACTCAAACTGATGCCAGTAATGCGAGATTGTGTTGATACATGGTTAAAAGATGAAGTGATTGAACATGCTCCACCGAGTTCAGAATGGAATTCTCCTCTCACTTTGGCACCCAAAAAGGATTTACAAGGGAATCTCACAGGTTATAGACCATGCCTAGATCCTCGTTTGTTGAATTCTATTTTGATATCTAATGATAAACAACCTATACCTAAAATTGATGAAATTTTTGATCAACTTCAAGGTTCAACTATTTTCACTACTTTAGACTTACGACAAGCTTTTCATCGATTCCAAATTTACAAACCTGATCGTGTCAAAACAACCTTCACTTTTCAAGGTCAACAATACATGTTCAAAGGTTGCCCATTTGGTCTCAAGCATATTGCTTCACGTTATCAAAGAGTCATTAATTCTATCCTAGCTGATGTTCCTTATGCTCTTGCATTTGTGGATGATATTATCATTTTTTCTAAATCGTATGAAGAACATATTATTCATGTACAAAATGTCATCAAGAAGCTCACCAATGTTAACTTAATCCTGAATGTTGACAAATGCCACTTTGCTCAAACATCTGTTTACCTACTTGGTTTTTGTGTTGATGCCAAAGGATCTCGACTCGATCCACGCAAGGTTACAAACGCACTTTCTTGGGAAAAGCCATCCACAGGGAAAGATATTCAACGCTTCTTAGGGTTGGTAAACTACTTTAGGAAATACTTGCCCAACTTATCCGAAGTTACAGCTCCATTGGATAAATTGCGTTTTGAAGGCAAACTCACCAGCAAGGTTTGGGGTCAAGAACAAGACAACGCATTCACAAAAATTAAACAACTACTTGCTTCTGCTCCAGTCTTATATCATCCTGATCTTAATGAACCATTCTACGTTGCAACGGATGCCAGCAATTATTCCATCGGTGCTGTTCTCTACCAGATCATTGATAAGCAAATCTGCCATCTTGGTTTCATGGCTCGTGCTTTGTCTACATCTGAAAAGAACTACTCAACTACTAAACGAGAACTACTTGCTATTGTTTTCGCTCTCAAGAAGTTTCATCCATTTTTATGGGGTAATCCTTTCACTCTTTACACTGATCACAAGGCCCTTACTTACATCCACACTCAACCTGTCGCCAATTCTATGATGATACAATGGTTAGACACAATATTGGATTACGACTTCAAAATAATTCACAGACCTGGTATTCAAAACGTACTACCAGACATGTTATCGCGTCTTTTCGAAACCGAAAGAACGCTGGTGGGGGATAAAAACCAACATAGAACCTGGATCACACCTCACATAGTTAATTCAAAAAACACAAATATGACTACTCGTATGATGATGCCTGATGATCTTGTAACCCCAGCACCAGAAGAACGGCAAGAATTACTACTCAAGACCCATCTTGAAGGGCACAGAGGCTCACAAGCAATGGTTACCACTCTACATAGTGAAGGAATCCATTGGACGAACTTAAAGCAAGATGCATTAGATTGTGTCAACAGCTGCCCTGATTGTCAAAAGTTTAATATTGCCAAACATGGATATCATCCATTATCGTCAATCTATGCTGATGCACCCTGGGATCATATTTGTATCGATACTGCCGGACCTATGACTACATCAATTCAAGGAAACAATTATATTCTAGTTGTAGTAGACGTATTCACAAGATTTTGCGTACTCAAAGCAATGCCTGATAAATCTTCACATACTATCGCACTCGCATTAAGAAGCATACTATCACTCTTCGGTCGTCCAAAAATTATCCAAAGCGATAATGGAACAGAATATGTCAATGAAATCATCCGTAAATTCACTGAAGTTTCTGGTATCGATCATCGCCTTATAACAGCATATCACCCTCGAAGCAATGGTATTGCAGAACGTTGGGTTGGAAAGACAAAGAATATAATATATAAAAGACTTCAAGGCAAGAACGATGACTGGGACTTATACCTTGACAGTACCCAAGAAGCTCTAAACAACACACCAACTGCCTTACACGACACAAGACCATTTTCACTGATGTTTGCTAGACGTCCAAATCAATTCAAGGACTATAGTGACGTGTCAATTCCTACAAACTACAATGAAACAAGAAAACAGTTTAATGGACACATTACGAAATTTAATAACACTGTTTTACCAGCTATTCGCGAGAAAATCAAAACTTCTCAATCTGCTGCCGAAAACAAGTTTAACAAATCTCATCGAATTATCAAGGAAATACCATCTGGTAGTCAAGTCATGATCAAGAATATAAACCGAACTACAAAAACAGATCCACTCTACATTGGAAATTATACAATTGTCAGAAAGAACCAAGGAGGAAGCTACATCCTAGTTGATGGTACTGGCGCACTTTTACCTCGAAATATTCCACCTTCACATATCAAAGTAATATCAGAAGAACAATCTGAGGTATATGATGTCGAAGCCGTAATTGACCACAAAGGCACTCCCGGTAACTGGTTATACTTGGTACGTTGGAAAGGCTATGATGCGAAAGATGATACTTGGGAACCTGAAAAACACTTTCACGACAACAGACCAATACTAAAATACTGGAATCGTCGAAATGGACAACGTAATGTTGAACCTAATTCAAGTGAAAAAAGACCAAGAAAAAACCACGACAATTCAAGCCGTAAAAGAGCAAGAAATTAACCGTGACTGCAATTCATCTTAATACGTATTATCTCAACGCCTTACGCTACCTTTCAATAATTTAAAAAACTTCCAATAATCCAATTTACAATGTCAATCCACATTCTATCCACAGTTCATTTACATGTAGAATCGTCAACATAAAAAAACCTTTCACATGTTGCTACCTACACATTCTTATAACATGCACTTACGAATTACATATTGCTTTGCTCAATATTACACAACAGAGAACTTCACTTACACTCGTCTTCACAATTGAACACTCATGAATCTAAATCCAGAAGTAGTTATGACCTGGAAGAGGGCAATGTCGTATCCCAACATACTTTAAACATGATTCATATTCAATTTATAAGAAATCAGAGTTGTGAATGCTTTACAAAGATTTATTACAGTCTTTTCTCTATTATTCGGTCATAACTAATTCCACTCCTTTAACTCAATACAAGTTGTTTTAATATAGCTCCTGATGCAATGAGACATAAATGAAAAATAGATCTACTTAAATAATTATAAACAGTCCACTTGCATAACCAGGAACAGGTCTTCATACTAAAATTTATTCATGCTAGATCTACAGCTATAATTAATTAAAGTATCTTGAAAAGGATTTAATTGAATCTTCATGAAAAGGATATAAATACCAGATACAATAATATTAAATAAAAATAGAACTTTTTTAAGTCTCGTTGAATTTTATAGTCTTTTTTATTCTTACGAGATAACACAGTTGGGCAGCCAATTGTCGTTGAAATAGACGAAAGTAAGTTTGGCAAGCGAAAATATAATAAGGGAAAGAGGGTAGATGGTGTTTGGGTTGTTGGGGGTGTAGAGCGTACGCCCGAGCGTAAGGTGTTCTTGTTGACGGTACCTAACCGCAATCAAAATACCTTGAAGTTAATAATCGATACATTCGTAAAGGATGGTAATGATTAGAATATGTATATGCTAGATGATCAGTGCACCTAATCATTGATGACAGGCTCCCATGTTATGGTAGATTGCTGGAAAGGCTATAAAGGGATTGACAGTGATCCAAGCCGAAACTTGATTGTTGAAACGGTCAATCACTCAAAAACGTTCCGTGATCCGAAGACAGGTGCTTGTACTAATACTATTGAAGGTATGTACTTGTGTAGACCGTAGAATCCTTAAACTATGCTAACAGCCTGCTACTAGGCACCTGGAATGGTATCAAACGAGGAGTGACTAGTCGTCACCGCACAGCATCGATGATGCCATGGAAGTTAGTGGAGTTCATATGGCGTAGGAAACATGCCAGTAATCACTGGAAGGCAATGCTTGCTTGCTTTTCGCAAGTGTCGTTCAATAGAGCAGGCATTGCCGACCAAGGTCCACTGGTATCTTTGCTGACTACCGTCTTAGAGGATAGCATTAGTGATCAAGGGGAAATGGAACCAATTATTTTCATCTCAGATGAGGATTCCGAAAACGAATACGATGAAGATTATACTCCTACTTCTCGTACCACCATGAAAAAGCCCCGCACTGCTTAAAATAAACAAATAAAACTTTCATAAATAACCATACAAATCAGGGCCATATAGTGTCTATTTTCTTGCTTCAATAATGTCCGCTAGTTGCCTTTTTGGGACATAAATGTTACACCATCTGAGAGTAAATTGTCCGAGCTTTCGAATGATGTATAGCTTATGCCTATATGCTTGATTTTAGCTCCGCTACAGGCTTGCAAAATGTGGACGGTAAATCTTTCATTTAGCCCCGCATTGCTCACTTTACCTGCGTCGCTCATGTTCGCCTGTGTACTGAGACCTATCGCGAGCTCAATCTAGCAGCGATCTATCAAAAACCAAAGCCTCCAGTTCTTCTCTCTGCTTGCCGTCCGTACCATTGTGTAGATCCAATCCTTACAATACCGATGAGCGTCTACGATCGTAGTCGTCTCCTGAGGTGGCGTATGGGTTGGCTACCAGGTCGTCCTATCGCCTGTCGCTGTGGTCACCCACATGCATCTAGAGCACATTTGTTGAGCTGCCTTCGGGTGGCAATACGTTTAAATGTTGCTCTAAACACTCGCCCTAATCCGCTGGATTATGTGTTGAATCAGTTGCCCCGCAAGCTCCCCGTTCGGCATTCTCCTTCTCTTCTCTCTCGTTGGTCTGCTTGGTGGCCGGTAGTTTGTGCCATCTTGTTTGAAATCGAACAAATCTGTCAACCTGATGAAGAATTTTCTCCTGCAGCATCCGATACATCAGGCTCATTACTCCTAGACAAACTCAAGCCAGCTACAACTGTGCACCTTTCCACTTTACTGTCAATCGCTGAATAACTCCTTGCTGTTTACTTATAGATTAAAAAAAAAAAAAAAAAAAAAAAAGAAAATATATATAAGAAAATACAAAAAAAAGAGGAAAATACAAAAAGAACTAAAACTAGAAAAAAAAAAAAAACATAGCTTTTACTACCTCACGCCATTTGGCTTTCTTTAACTCCGCCCAGCCTCTGTCTGTTGGCTCTACTTTCATCTGTTCAAAAGAGAAAAAAAAAAAAAAAAAAAAAAAAAAAACAACAAAAAACTCTTTTATATATTACTTTTTACTCTGTACACACACTTATAGCTATTAACCTCTTCTTTAATAGCTCTCAAAGCTACTTTACCTGCTGCTATAGCATCCTTTTGCTCCTTCTGGACATCCATTTTGGCCTTTGTGCCCTTCAACTATCTTTCTTTCCTGGCTTCGGCCCTCTCCATCTATCATCTGCCAGTATCATCTGTGCCCTCAAACCAACCTCATCTCGCGCTATGTCGCCCTTCACTCTTGCTCTCTTGGCCACTGCTGCCCTCTCCACTTCTTATCATACAAGCTATCCATGTCGATCACCTCTTTCAAGATCCGATTCATGCGAACCTCCTACACCTTTTTTTCAGTTCTACTGTTTTTTTATTACAATTTCATATTACATCTGTAATAACCACTCCAAGGCGAGGCACTATGCTCACACTGGCGACGCCTCCATGCCTTTTAATAAAGAAAATCTTTTATCTCGGACATAGTGACACCTTCTTTCGTGTTTCTGATTGTTACACCAACTTTTGTCTGGCTAAACAATCACCCGCATACACTTCTTTAAAGAAAACCTATCAATCCGTCATTAGTACAATACATCCATCAAGAAACAACATTACTCCACTTACCCCACCTTCTTCAACTCAAAACTCATCAAATAATCCAGTTTCAAAGATTCAAGAAGAAACTACAATCCACAGCAAAACCAGTAACCAGGAACCTATTTCCTCCTCCTCCTACACCGCCCCTACTAAGCGCACCCTCTCCGACCGCTCACCACAACTTCAACCCTTTGATCAAGTGAGCCGTCCCAATCGCAAGATAAAGTCACATAATATCGACTTTATCATGAATCCTAATGCTACTCTTGACTTTGGGCCCACCCAACAGCCTACTCACCAGTCTCCAGTGCTCACAGTGGACCAACCACTTGACTTTGGATTGCCTTCTTCCGTCCCGGATTGGTTCCGGCCCTTCCAAGCCAGGCTTCTTCACGTGGAGTCTTTGGTCCAAGAGAACCAACGCCTTCGAGAGGAGCTCAAGGTAGCTCAGACCCGTATTGCTGAACTTGAGGTCCCTCAAGCCCAACCACCACAACAACAGCCCAAGCCTCGCGCTGGCACTGAGGCATCAAAGTGGAAATCGACTCCTCCTTCTCCTCAACCCACTGCTACTCCTGCCCCCTATAAGGCAGCTGCTTTAAAGGGAAAGAAAAACGCCCCTCCTGCGCACAAGCCTCCCACCACTCGCCCTCGCAAGGTGTTGTCCACCAGACAACTTCAAGTGGTGGCACGTACATTCACTCCGGTATCCGGTACCCATGGGTACCAATACATATACCTCCCCTGCCGCTTCCGTGAGTCCATTGGTAATGCCCGTGCTAAGCTAGCCAAGCTACGCCTTGAGAACTCCCGAATTATCCACTTGTATTACCCTACCAGCCGTGTAGTCGCCATCTTGGTTCACAATGACTACGTAGACCATGCTTTGACTACACTCAACAAGGCAGGCATCAAGCCTCTGGAAGAGTTCAACCCTCGCGATGCTGCTAATCTTCGAGATTCCAAGTTTGCTGATCTCACAAATGACGAACGACATCTCAAGATGTGTGAGATTCACACCGCCTCTCTCCTTCGTGCCTTGGATCGCGTACGCGTTGAAGTGCGTTCCTCAGTTGCACGTTCCTTTTTCAACAAGTCTTGGATCACTCAGGAACAATACCAAGACTTCTTAAACAAGTCCCGCCCTCCACGTCAAGCCATCACCAAGGTCAAAACATCCTTCCTGGATGTTATTATGAATGAAGTTGATCCTCAAGACCCTCTTCCACCTATTCAAGATCAACCTTCTCCTACTGGTGCTGGTGAACCAGCTGAAGAGATCTGTTAAGGATACATAAGATTATAGTCACTTTATTTTAGTAAAAGGAATCAAATATGATCCTGAATAATATGTTGACATAACTTGGAATCATTTATAACATTATTCCCAACACAGATCAATAAAATACTTTGATTAGATTTTTATATTAAGCTTTATTCATATTAGCTTCACATAGTCAAATAAGATGACATGGTTGTAATATAGTTTAGTGATAGTATGAGCATGTTGAATAAGGAATGACGATTACTTACCGGATCATCATTAGTCATGAAAACATTTATCCTGACTGAGATATTATTGTTAGCAATGATATCCAATCACGGAACTAAAAGTCTTTATATTCATCCGTACCGTCTCCTTAAATAGTCTTTATCCAGAGTTATCTGAAACCATCCCAATAGCATAATTGACAATACAAGCTAGGAACAGGCTAAACTAATAATTAGAAATCGTAATCATCTATTCTGGCAAGTTGATTATAAATCTGTCCTAATTCTTTATCCGTATCATGTCTATAAATACTCTCACTTTTTACATGTAGAATTATTTTGAATCATACAATAGTTATCTTAACTTAATAAAGAGATACCAAGTTCTAACAGTATTTCTTTATCTTTGATTGCTATATTATATTTACCTAAAACTCCCCTATCCTAAACAAGTTGCATCAACCAACACATATGAACCACCTTGAGTTTTTCTTTTGACAGTGTAATTACCAACGTAGAGGGGATCACTTTTTGTAACACGGTTTACATTCTTGAGCGTGACTTGACTACCAGTGGGGATATCGGATAGAATTCTGTGAGTTTGGTTGAACTTGTCTCGAGAAGCAGCTTGTGAAGTTTTTATTTTTTCACGAATAGCAGGTAAGACAGTGTCATTAAACTCGTTAATTCTAGTTTCTAACTGTTTCATCGTTTCAGGCGATTTAGTTTTGTCCAGCACGTTATTATAATCCTTGTTTTCATTGAGACGTCTTGCAAACATCAATGAGAAAGGTCTAGTGCCGTGTAAAGCTGTATGCGTATTGTTGAGGGCTTCTTGGGTACTATCAACATACAAGTCCCAATCCTCAGTTCTGCCTTGTAATCTTTTGTGCAAAATATTTTTTGCTTTGCCAACCCATCGTTCAACTATACCGTTAGCTCGGGGATGATAAGCTGATATGAGACGATGATCAATACCGGATGATTCAACATACAGTCTGACGAGTTCATTGACATACTCAGTACCATTATCACTTTGGATAATTTTTGGTCGACCAAAGAGCGATAAGATACTCCTTAATGCAAGTGCAATAGTGAGAGAAGATTTATCGGGCAAGGCTTTGAGTACACAATATCGTGTAAAGACGTCTACTACCAGAAGGATGTATTGATTACCTTGTACTGAAGTAGGGAAAGGTCCGGCTGTGTCGATACAGATGTGATCCCAAGGTGCATCAGCATAGATTGAGGTCAAGGGATTGTATCCGTGCTTTGCGATATTGAATTTTTGGCAATCAGGACAACTACGTATTATTTCAAGTGCATCTTCCTTGAGCTTTGTCCAGTGAATACCATCACTATGTAAAGCTGTTACGATTGCTTGAGCTCCACGGTGTCCTTCTAAATGTGTATCCATGAGTAGCTTTTGTCTGTCTTCTGGTGCTGGGGTCATCAAGTCAGCAGGCATCATCATTCTGGATGTAAGAATTGATCCGTTAGAATTGATAATTTGGGAAGTGACGATTGTTTTGATGGTTTTATTATCCCCCTCCAGCGTTTTTTCAGGTTCGAAAAGACGCGACAAAGCATCTGGTAGAATATTTTGAATACCAGGTCGATGGATGATTTTGAAGTTATAATCCAGTATAGTGTCCAGCCAATTGATCATCATAGCGTTAGCTACAGGCTGGGTGTGGAGATAAGTCAAGGCCTTGTGATCAGTGTATAAGGTGAATGGATTACCCCACAAAAATGGATGAAACTTCTTTAGTGCAAATATCACTGCTAATAGCTCACGTTTAGTAGTAGAATAATTCTTTTCAGATGTAGAAAGTGAGCGTGCCATGAAACCGATATATCGAGTCTCATTTTTGATAACTTGGTAAAGAACAGCACCAATTGAATAGTTACTAGCATCAGTAGCAACATAAAAAGGTTGTTCTAGATCTGGATGATGAAGAAGTGGCGCAGAAGACAATAATGCCTTGATCTTTTCAAAAGCTCTTTCTTGTTCAGATGTCCAAAGTTTATCAAGTTTACCTTCGAAACGTAATTTGTCCAAAGGTGCAGTGACTTCAGAAATATTTGGCAAGTATTTTCTAAAATAATTTACCAGTCCTAAAAAGCGTTGAATCTCTTTTCCAGATGAAGGTCTAGGCCAAGTCAAAGCGTTTGTAACTTTACGAGGATCGAGTCGAGACCCTTTGGCATCAACACAGAAACCAAGCAAGTAAACAGTAGACTGCGCAAAATGACACTTGTCTGGGTTAAGGATCAAATTCACTTTAGTTAATCTCTGAATTATGTTTTGCACATGTGTGATGTGTTCCTCATAAGACTTGGAAAATATGATGATATCATCAACAAAAGCCTGTGCATAAGGTAAATCACGTAACACTATATTAATCACTCGTTGATAACGGGAAGCAATATGTTTCAAACCAAATGGACAACCTCTAAATTGGTATTGTTGACCTTCAAAAGTGAATGTGGTCTTAATACGATCAGGCTCATAGATTTGGAATCGATGAAATGCTTGTCGAAGATCAAGAGTGGTAAAAATAGTTGATCCTTGTAATCGATCGAAAATCTCCTCAATCTTTGGAATAGGATGTCTATCATTTGACACAAGAATAGAATTTAACAAGCGAGGATCGAGACAGGGTCGATGTCCTGTGAGATTACCAAGCAAGTCTTTCTTAGGTGCCAATGTTAAAGGAGAATTCCAATCTGAATTAGGTGATGCACGTTCAATAACTTCATCCTTTAACCAAGTGTCAATACATTCACGCATGATTGGTAGTAATTTAAAAGGAGTACGATATGGTGCACGGTAAGCAGTTTTTCCTTTAACAGTATCTAAACGTATAACTGACTCTGGTACAGTACAGAATGAATTCTTAGGTATTAAGGCATTTTGATCAACAAATGGTTTAACAGCATTATGGAAATGAGCTTGTTGCTCAGGTGTACCGAAAGGAGCTTTGTTAGGTTCAGGTGTATCATCCGTAATCTCTTTGTCAATAACTGGTGCAAGGTTAGGATGTCTGATAGCTAAGTTGGTAACAAGAATGTTCAACTTGTGCATTAGATCTAATCCTATTACAACTTCAGTATCCAAGGAAAGAGGAAGGACTTCAAAAGAATGGGATGTATGAATAAGATTTTTATCATTATCACCGTAAATAACACTTAATGGAAATTTGGTTGTACCGAAACGTTTACTAACATTATCACTTGTAGCAAGAATAACGGAACCAGATACATTTCTATCAACTGCAATATTGTATTTATTAACAAAATTTGTGTCTATCGAGCTAAAAGAGGAACCACTATCAACTAGGGCCATAGTGTTCACATTTTCTACAGTAGCGGACAAAACTGGTGCACAAAACTTAAAATTAACATTGTATCTCCGCCATATGTCTGCGACTTTTGTGGTATATACCATCTGAAAGACAGTCTAAAATATACATTACGTTATGTAAACCGGAACTGTGCCGGACATCCCTCAGGCATAAGGTCATTTTTAGTGATTTTTTGCATATTTCAATTTTCGCCAAAAATGTAGTGCTTGTCTAGCCTTCTTTCAATTTTCCCCAAATCTCTCCCGTTTGCTTTCAGATTTCACAGCAGATTAGTAAATTCTAGTAGCTCTTAAAAAATATATAAAACTGTACTTATTTTGTATTTCCCATTGAGTCCCCCCTTTTGTTTTTACCCTATTCACTATAACAAAGTACTAGCCTTATATGTTTAAGAAAATAAGCAACTGTAAAAATGAAACTCTGAGATCTCGAATACGCTTAGTTCGTACGACAACAGATATTCCTAGAGTAACAAGAATCTCTAAATGGACAATCAACAGGAGAAAGAGGGAAGAAAGAAACTTAATGTCTTGTGATCATGAAGGTATTCCGCTATTAGCCTGAAAAGTTATTAGTTCAGTCATCAACCTAGAGCTTGGACAAGGTCCGCTACACACAGTTCCTGATGCTCAGCACATTTTGAGGACCTTAAGATACAGTGTTAGCAGACTGTCAGTCTAAAGGCACAGTAGGAAGCTAGATTTTGAGTCTGGAAGTAAGGAATCGAAGAATTTCATCAGCTGTATAAGTCGGAAAAAGCGATGAATGTGGTATCACGACAAGCCATTGTATACTATAGAGGGCTGGAAGTCTTCTATCTTTAGCAATGAAACAAATATGAACATTATGGATGCAGACAGTATACACTAATATTGAAAGCAAGTCGAGCAACCTTAGCGATTTTTTCACGGTGATCAAACAATGAAGCATGCTGGCTGCTCTGTTACGTTTTAAGGCTGTATTAGATATTGAGGACCAGAATATGTGTGTCAGGTATACGATGGTATAATGAACTCATAAATATACACATATATTTCGCTTACTTCATACCACAAAAGCCTAGCGTATAGTAGTCTAAAACGTCGTAATCTCTCGTTTCAGTATGACAATGACACAAGGCACAAGTCAACGCATGTCAAAAACTCAATATTTGATAACAGCGCTTCTGTGCTACAAGTTTAGCCGCCACTAATCCCGGCCTAAGTCCGCTTAAGCATGCCAGGTGGCAATTGATGGCAAAGGTATGATGATACGACACTAGATCAAAAAGGGTCGATGATCTTTGGAAAAGAATAGTTAAAGAGCCGGGTTCTTTTATTGAAAATGATATACACGCATATTATTAGCATATGCAAAGAAGAACATCCGATGATATCAAGAGATGAGATGATTATATAAATTCTAAGGTCTTAGCCACTTTTGCGGTTTTTAGAAAATATAAAATTTTATAAATTTAAAGCACGCTCATCGCTCAGTTTTAACACTGTCATGCTTAGAACATACATAAATTACAATGACTAGTATATCCTCCTTCTAGTACAGTTTCATGACTATTGCAACTACCATGAGCAGGTAATGGTAGTTAAAAGCTGAAAAAAAGTTTTGTGCACCAGTTTTGTCCGCTACTGTATAGTGATAGGTACAATTAAAGAATGGTTAGTACTTTTAAATACTTCATTCTGTTTTGTTAATTTCTTACAATCATAGTTCACTGGATAGCCCTCGTCATCTACGTCCATCAAGTTGCTATCACCACTAGACACCTTAGAAGATGCCTGTTGTGGTCTAGCTTGAGGAGTGATGGTGAGGCTGGGCTTGTTACCATTGGATCTTGAGGTATCCAAGCGAACAGAACGGATGGCCTTAGTTGGGCCGTGATAGGGCTTGTCTCGTGGACAGTTAGCCGCATGTTCCCTGGACCATGGAACATTACCAGAACAACGATAACACCTTTTAGCAACAGATACAAAAGACATTGATGAATTATTTGTAGTGGAGGAAGGGTTCACCAACGGAGGGCTTCTGTTCAACAAATCCTTGTACTTGTTGCACTTGTCTGTAGGGTGATTGGCCGGGCCATGGATAGCACAATGGAATTTGTTTTTGATGTTGCCAGGAGAAGAGGACTTCTTAGTTATACCCTGTAAGTTGCTCAACAAATGTGAGTTCCTAGGGTTGTACTTAGATGCCTCTGTTCCATTTGATGAGAGAGACAAAGATGAAGACTTGACGGGGACGGAGGCTTGTCGAGGCGGTGGGTTAACCTCGGAACACAAGTTGGATGACAATACCATCCTGGCTTTGGCAGCGACTTTTGCGACAGAGTCTTGCTGATCTCTTCCTAGGTTCAACAAGGAGCGAGAGACCTCTTGACGCAAAAATGCTGGTAAAGCTCGCTTGTATATGGTGGCAGTCTTGATGTCATCGTCCCATTTGGCTGCTCTGCGGATCCTTTGGAATCGATCAGTGAAGGCTTCTATGGATTCTGCTGCGGCCATTTTAAGAGATAACAGCTGATCCATATACTCTAACTCTTGAGCTACGTCCTGTGCAGCGTATGTCTTGACTATGATCTTTCTGACTTCAGACCAAACCAAGTTGCGACCTTTGAGCACTTCATTGAACCAAGATCGCTGATCTCTGTTCATTTTGATAGGAACCAGACGAGACCAGCTAGAATCTATGGATAGACCATTTGATTCAACGATCAGAGCAAAGGTGTCGAGTAGATCTTCTACAGAATCGTGTGCTTCCGCTTCTTTCCTCCAAATATTACCCTGCCACTGCCAGATTGGAAGGTCAGGTGGGATGACATGAGCAGAGCGAGGATGAGAAGCATTCGTAGCGTGACCAGAACCAAGAATTATACCACCTGTAGGCATGGGAGGTGTGATGCAAAAAGCCTGTGCTTCGTCCAAGAACATGATACAGTTTTTTATACTGACTGCTTGTTCTTGTAACTTTGAGAGCTGTTCTTGTGAGGCACCAGATACCACAGCCCGAGCAATTTGCTGCCTAAGGTCTTCTAAAGTAACCCTCAAACCCATAACAGCATCAACGGGTTTATCATCATTTGATACCAAGCTTGTTGCCATAAGAGATGGTGTTTCTTCTGCATTGGCCATTTCAGTATCTTCGATAGCTTTTGATGCCTCCTCTATGTTTGTTCTAAACACATCAGTTTCACCATGAGTAAAGGTGTTAGGAGATTGATCTTCGTTAGCCATATTTGCTTTTTGTTATTAGAGGTTCAGAATTCGTTAAAAAAAATGAAGTGTTTTAAGTATTCAAAAATAAGATAAAGAAGAATTAACGAGACCGAACAATAGTTCTAAAGTCGAATACTTTTATTAAAGAAAGATTTCAAGGCTATTTATATTAGTTGAGCAAGACCTGAGATTAGATGATGTTTAGGAAAGGGGAGTTTTAGGTAAATATAATATAGCAATCAAAGATAAAGAAATACTGTTAGAACTTGGTATCTCTTTATTAAGTTAAGATAACTATTATCAGATTCAAAAATAAATTCTACATATAAAAATTGAGAGTATTTATAGACATGATACGGATAAAGAATTAGGACAGATTTATAATCAACTTGACAGAATAGATGATTACTATTTCCAATTATTAGTTTAGCCTGTTCCTAGCTTGTATTGTCAATTATGCTATTGGGATGGTTTCAGATATAACTATTTAAGGAGACGGTACGGATGAATATAAAGACTTTTAGTTCCGTGATTGGATATCATTGCTAACAATAATATCTCAGTCAGGATAACTGTTTTCATGACTAATGATGATCCGGTAAGTAATCGTCATTCCTTATTCAACATGCTCATACTATCACTAAACTATATTACAACCATGTCATCTTATTTGACTATGTGAAGTTAATATGAATAAAGCTTAATATAAAAATCTAATTAAAGTATTTTATTGATCTGTGTTGGGAATAATGTTATAAATGATACCAAGTTATGTCAACATATTATTCAGGATCATATTTGATTCCTTTTACTAAAATAAAGTGACTATAATCTTATGTATCCTTAACACCTATCTACAAGAAAGGAGATGCCTTAGACCCAGGTAACTATAGACCAATCTCACTCACCTCGATCATGCGCAAGCTATTCGAGTTGTGCCTGCAGCAGGAGCTGGAATCCACTGCCCCACCACTTGATCCTGTCCAAGGTGGGTTTCGACATCATCGTAGTGCGCTCGATCAAGCCTTATGCTTGCATGAGCTGTGCCGACAACACACTATCGACCACTCCGGTGAACCACCTGTCCTTGCCTTCTTGGACATCAAGTCGGCCTATGACACTGTTGACCGTGCTATTGTATGGCGTGCTCTTGAGACACATATCTCTGAGCCCATGCTTGGCATCCTTCAGTGTCTATTCGATCAGGTAAGTATAGAGGTATTACTTGCTGGACATTCTTCACCCTCGTTCTGGCCTCGTACTGGTGTACTGCAAGGTTCAATCCTCTCTCCCTTCCTGTACTCTGTGTATATCAACTCTCTTCCTGCTGTCCTTCGGGATATTCGCTTGCCTGTCTCTGCACGATATTACTGTTGTAGAACAGCGTCTGATCATAACGGACATTGAATAATGTCAACTAAAAGAAGTATATTAAAATTGATAAAAGATAATAATTTAAATCTTTATCAAATAAAATATAATCTTCTTCTTTTTATATAAAACTATCACAATTAGATTCATTCTATAAAGTAAACATGAACAATAAATAAGTCATGACCTTTACTGTTCATCATTTCTGTAAATGAATAATAATGGATCAGGTACCTAGTTGAAGTGTTTTAAGTATTTAAAATAGGACAAAGAAGAATTAACGAGACCGAACAATAGTTCTAAAGTCGAATACTTTTATTAAAGAAAGATTTCAAGGCTATTTATATTAGTTGAGCAAGACCTGAGATTAGATGACAAAAGATAGTTACGACCGATATGATTTGACATGTATAAGAAAAATTTTATAAACTGATGTTAATAATCAACTATTGAGATGAAAGTGAAACTTGGCTGTTTAGGGCAGTGATAATTATCAGGTTCTATTCTTATTCAAACTCATTTGTAAAGATTTAGTCCAGAATGGTAAGACTGTATCTTATTGACATGTCAAAACATGACACTAGTCAACTTTGATCTGACTGGAGGCATTTCATATAAATATATCTTTGCTCTCAATGAAGACGGGACAATTGAGATATTTGCAGATAATAAAGTGAGAAAAAAGAAAGGAAATAGTACTTGAAAACTAGTGAATGAGTCTCTATGTAACCTCTTTATTAGATTTCAAGACGAGAGAGAGAACCCATTTAATCAAACTACGCCTTTATATAGGAAATAAAATTATTCAGGGACCGAAGTGAGTTCAAGGTCAATTTTAGTATTGAGCTTGAACAATATAAACATTGTATATGAGCTTTTAAGGAATATGTAATAAGTAATATTATGTATTCAGTACTTGTTATTTCTTATATAAGATCTGAGTAATCTCATACGAATAATAAGTATTTAATGATGTAAATACGACAACAATTCTCCCAGATCAGTTAAAGAACAATAAGATCTATAAAAACAACGAATTAAAAATTTTCATAATCGATTCAGTGATCATTCTTAAATCAAACATGTCAATTATTGGATCTACGCTCATAACTACTCATTTACCCGCCAACTGATAAAAGAATATAAATAGTAGACTTTGTAATGATTTCTTTTTAACAATTAAGATTGCCTTAAATAAAGTTCAATCTCAAAAAGTGTTCTTTGGTTTATTATTGTTTGCCATGTTTTGACATGTCAATAAGATACAGTCTTACCATTCTGGACTAAATCTTTACAAATGAGTTTGAATAAGAATAGAACCTGATAATTATCACTGTCCTAAACAGCCAAGTTTCACTTTCATCTCAACGTTGATTATTAACATCAGTTTATAAAATTTTTCTTATACATGTCAAATCATATCGGTCGTAACTATCTTTTGTCATCTGTTAAGGATACATAAGATTATAGTCACTTTATTTTAGTAAAAGGAATCGGATATGATCCTAAACAGTATGCTGACATAACTTGGAATCATTTATAACATTATTCCCAACACAGATCAATAAAATACTTTGATTAGTTTTTTATATTAAGCTTTATTCATATTAACTTCACATAGTCAAATAAGATGACATGGTTGTAATATAGTTTATTGATAATATGAGCAGGTTGAATAAGGAATGACGATTACTTACCGGATCATCATTAGTCATGAAAACAGTTATCCTGACTGAGATATTATTGTTAGCAATGATATCCAATCACGGAACTAAAAGTCTTTATATTCATCCGTACCGTCTCCTTAAATAGTTATATCTGAAACCATCCCAATAGCATAATTGACAATACAAGCTAGGAACAGGCTAAACTAATAATTGGAAATAGTAATCATCTATTCTGTCAAGTTGATTATAAATCTGTCCTAATTCTTTATCCGTATCATGTCTATAAATACTCTCAATTTTTATATGTAGAATTTATTTTTGAATCTGATAATAGTTATCTTAACTTAATAAAGAGATACCAAGTTCTAACAGTATTTCTTTATCTTTGATTGCTATATTATATTTACCTAAAACTCCCCTTTCCTAAACATCATCTAATCTCAGGTCTTGCTCAACTAATATAAATAGCCTTGAAATCTTTCTTTAATAAAAGTATTCGACTTTAGAACTATTGTTCGGTCTCGTTAATTCTTCTTTATCTTATTTCGAATACTTAAAACACTTCATTATTATTATCTGACTTGTTGTGAAATGAGGCTATTCAACTTTGGTTTTTAACTGTTTGAGCCTATGTTTTGAATTCAAACGGTTTGTTTTTGGGATTGTGGCAAGAATCGGCTACCTCAGGAGGATTGTTAGCCTTGCTAGTAATGTCGTGATTAATAGCGGAAAGAACCATGGTTAACTTGTTCATCAGACATTAATCGATTAACTAATTCGAATGGCTATGTACTGAAATTGTGAAAGGAAAATTGACATAGTATATGGTTCAAATTATTTTATTTTTATTTGTAATTCGATAACAAAGTAAAAAAATTAGTAACACAGTCAGAGTCTTCGACTCTTAACCAATAATGATCATATAAATATTCTTTATTTTTGATACTCACTTTTAGTTTATTCTTATTTTATTTTTTATTAAAACAAATAAAAAGAATATATTCAAGGATTTACATTCAGAATCTTTTTATCCTTTATAAGTACACAAATTAAGTGCTTTGAAGTCAAACTATCTTCATTGTGTCAATTTTATTTTTTTTATCAGAAAAAATTTTTCTCTGTTTTTTACTGTTCCATCCACAAGTGTGATTTCTCAATGAAATAAAATGACTGTAAAGTTCAACAAGACCAAAAAGCTCCATTATTTACTTAACATCATTGTATCTAGTATTCATATCCTTCTCATGAAGATTCAATTAAATTCTTTCTATTTTTTTTTAAACTTTGAGTCACACATCGTGTAGTATGACTAGAGTATTCCGCAATCATGTAACACTATGCATATAAGGATCACAGAAATATAATATGAAAGCGTAAGGAATGTAAGAAAGTTTAATCGAGCAAATGATTATCGTTAGCGAGAATAAACACTAGTGATATGATTTTCGAAATAATTGCATTGAGTTGATAAGGAACGTCTTGAATAATGAGTTGCCAATATAAATATCATATGTACCATGGTATGGTGGAAACTACTGTGAGTAAATGCTGATAGTCATAAGAAGAAAAGAAGCATAGAGGTGCAAGTGATCGAAGTATAGGCCAGATATATTCAGGTTGCAGATGAAAACCATTCTAAGATACTTTAATTACAGCTATAGACTGCGTGAATAAATTTTAATATGAAGATCTATTATTGGGCTGCTTATATGTATTTCTTAAGTTACATCCGTTTTGCATTTTTATGTCATTGCATCAAAAACTGCATTAAAGCAGCTTCTATGAGTTTAAGGAATATAATTATTTACAACCAAATAATAGAGAAAAGAATGTAATAAATCTTTATAAAGCATTCACTGCTCTGGTTTTGTAAACTGAATGTGAATCATGTTAAAGTATGCTGGAACACTATACTTTGATCTAATGTCAAATCTATTTAAAAGAGTTTTGATTTGTACTTTAAACATTTATTAGCAACATTTATAACAATATAGGCTCCATTTTTTATCACAAATAAACAAGGAACTTTTAAACAAATCCTCAATAAGTGCAACGCCCTTTTTCAGCGAATCTAGCGGTGAGATATGCATAAGACAAAAGAAAAAAAAAATGGGGAAGTTGATCTCCAATTGTTTTACAAGAAATTACTATAAAATGTATATGATCTTAAATACTTGAACCAAAAGGCATTATGTAGGCCCACTATCCCTTTGACCAAAAACGAATAACACTTAAACTTTTTGAAAGTTGTTGTTTAAGCATCTATCGGTTGAAATAAAGTTTTTGAAGAGATTTCAACTCTATTCATATGGGATGTTTAGTGGTTCCAAATGTAACGGGGTATAGTAATTATGGATAGGTCATTACTAAAAGCCTTTAAAGAAAAAGTTTATTTGAATATTTTATTTTGAATTTATTTTTGCTAAACACACTTCTCCTTTTTGAAGATGTGCTCTGAGTGAGAGTATCGTGTATTTTTCTGTTTAAACCGCATGCTTGGCGATTGATTTTCATTTACAGGAATGCAGATTGTTCGAAAACCATAAGAAATGATTGATGGGGACAAGGAAGATTGCCTATAAGTGTGTTTTTTTTTATCTGTAGAGAGATGACAGTCGAGATATAGGGAATTAAAGTCAAAAAGAGATGCTAAGACTGATCCAATATAATTTGTGTGAGATGTGGATAGTAAAATTGTGCAACAGCAACCATTGGTTACGCACGAGTTACTAGATTTTAAAGCTTTTAAACTTTAAGAAGCTACAGCGTACCATGCTCCAAGGTGTACTGACTTGATAATGATACTACTAGTATCTCTTCTTCTTTGTATTGCTGTCAGCTAATAAGTAGTCATTAAACGAACTTTTTTATAAAAGTTATCTGCTTTTTTTTACTCCCTCATTTTGAGTCGGGGACTAAATTTTGACTCAACTAATAATAGGATGCTGGTACAAAGCATGCAATCATCTGCACAAAGCCTCTTCTATGTTGTGTTGTCTCAGTTTTCTTTCTTTTTTTTTTTTTTTTTTTTTTTTTTTTTTTTTTTTTTTTTTTTTTTTTTTTTTTTTTTTAAGGAACGCTACACAACTATCAAATCACTAAATCAATCCGAAAAAGACCCATCTGTTGCTCAACAAATATTACAAGGACTGTAAATACTTTTGTTGGATAAAGTAATCAGTTGTCTAGAAAGAAATATATATATGCTGTCGGTTGGCCTGATATTATGCGCAATAAGTGGAGTACTAGAGCTCTCTTGTGCTGCATTCATCACCATTCGAGCTATTCAAAAACCAAAGAGGGTTCTGTGTATTTTGTCCGCTTTCAGTATACTTACACTACCAGCATGTATGTGTAATATACTAGCTTTTGCAGATTATATTGACTCTAAATGGAACTCATTTTGCTATCTATTTGTCACCCTGTTCATGTTGGTATTGCATTTTTGGCTCACATTGGATATTGGTAGAAATTTGAGACTTAGAGGAATACAATGGAAGCATCCACTTGTTATTGGAGGCATTATTAGCCTTTGTGGGTCGTTAACGTGTTTAACGGTGGAGATAATTATTTTACTTGTACGAAATGATAATTATCCCTTAAGAAAGGCTTTTATATGTGGTGTTTGCTTTGCTATAGTATCCGATGGTCTAGTTTACATATATTCTTTTTCAGCCCTTTTCTGCTCCAAAGATCTCAGAATGCATGAGGATCAATCAAGGACAGCTGCATTAGGGGTAAAGCAAAAAAATATTTTTTTTTTATCTTTTTAACGTACGATTTTTAGGTATGGTTTCTAGGGATTCAATTTATTTGGTATATGACTTATGGTGCCTTGTATATATGGTTTTTTTGTATGCCATGGGACGATTTCTCTACTTTACTTGCATTTGATTATATCTGGCGCTACTTTTTAAGTCTCATGTTTGCTTGGCCTCCTCCTCAATATGCTATAAGGATAATATCTGCTTATCTAGCATCAATGTCAGGGTCTAAAAATAAACGCAGCAAGGATTTAACGCTTGATGCCTCATTTGATTCCGTGAAACACATAGACAAGCAACCTTATCAGCATTTGAATGATTCTCTTTAAGTAGATGCTTCAAAAACAGAACGCAACAGATTTTATTATATTTTTATGTACTAGTAAGAAAGAACAACAATGTCACTTTACATACACCTAAAGCTGCTGGTCAGACGCAGAAATGTAGAGCACCATACACTTATAATCAACTCAAATAAAATAATCTGTCATATTGGGAATGTTATTTCCTATAATGAGTGTCTATTGCATGCATATGAAAAGGGAGTGTTACATATTCTATTTCAGTATAGTATCAGGGTATTTGCACTTGCCAAGGGAGAATCTACATGTTTATTGGATTTCATATACGTGTTATGGTTTGAATAAACTCTTTTGGTATATATAGTATTGCCTATGAGAATCAAAGCATACTTGCTTTGAATGAAGCTAGAACACATGTAATATATCATCGAAATGGTTTACATAGATGATTCAAGCTTTTTAAGGTGATTGTATTTGGGTAAAACTTCCTGAAGATAGTCTAAATGTCTTGCATGGAGGGCTGCTTGCGTCTGAAAATAATTATATTAGCTATTATCCTATTCATATTTTACTACTTGCTTACAGCCAATGGTTCATTTTGTGTTCTTCTCTTGGATTCTGCTCCATATATAACGGTTGAATCCGGTAAAGTTTCGTTATTTTCGGTTAAACAACCAGCACCGATAACACAATAGTTGCCTATAGACGTATTTCCTAAAACACGACCTCTTGCTTCGATAATATTATTATTGCCTATACGCGATCCTTCCACATCTTCAAAATTTGTCAATTCGTGCCTAAAAAATTTAAAGAATGTTAAACTTACAGCATCCCACTTCAAATTCATTGTTATCGCCAATAACAAGTGGTGTAGCATTCCTAATAGTCAATTGAATCCCTCTAGTAGTTGTCTTATTTTATCTTTTCTTCTCTTTCTTTACTTGTTAAAAATCACAACGTTTTCTTCAATTATATTATTCTTTCCAATGTAAACAGGCCCATTTTCTGCAATAATTCGACATTGTGGGTGGAGTACCGTGCCTTTTATAACACATTAGAGTGCTTTCTAGTGTTTCTTTCTTAGCGTACCTGCTCCTGAAAAAAAAAAATTAGCAAAAGCATAAAAGATTTTAATTGTTTAATCATTACCAATTGAAATTTCACCTCGAAGCTCAGTTTCTTGACAGACAATAGATTTAGGGCCAGCAGTTATGCGATTTCTATTCATCTTTTAATAAAAAAAAATATACAAGTTGTTTACATCTTGTTATATACCTTATCATGTAAAAAGGTTGAGAACAGGATAAAAATTTAACATTTAAATTCAGAACACAAGGACAAAAATAATACTAGCTGCTTGCTTTTTTCCTTTTCAATTATAATGCTTCGCTTGACACATAGTATAAAAAGCAAGATCTCACCAAAATGTCACCAATTTATTTCAAATACTAGAATAAGTTCTTATTCTCGTCACAATTTTCGGTTTACAGGACAACAGCATAGCTCACCAAATCTACAAAATACGTCAATTCCACCTCTACAATCTAACCCAGTAGCCTCTAATTCTGGAGCATGGGCTAAGCATGCGGTCGGCTTTCCTCATGTTGGTTATGTAGGTCCAGTAGTCTTTGGGTTAACGACCACAGCAGCCTCTTTTGTCACAGCAGCCGTCATATTTGATCGCAATCAGCAAACACTTTGGGAGCGTTTTCGCAAACATACTCGTCAATGGTCTATTTTTGGAGTATCCGAGGAATCAGTTTTATTTGATTTATGGAAAGAGAAAAAGGATATGATTCTGGAAAAGAGAGAATTATTATTAGAGCGTTTGAAAAACTACCTTGATAGAATCAATTTACCTTTGGATCTAAAGCGAGCATTTTGGATGTTGGGTGCCAAGCTAGCTACCATGTCTGAATCAGAAAAGACCTTGTCGACATTGATTGCTTTGAATTCGATAGTCTTTTTAGCCTGGCAGATACCTCGTCTAACGCCATTTATGAGCCAATGGTTCATGCATTTACCGGGAACAAAGCGAAATGTAACATTACTAACAAGCTGCTTCTCTCATCAAGAGTTTTTCCATTTTACATTGAATATGGTTGGCCTATGGTCCTTTGGGCGGGTTATTCATGATCATTTTGGAAGAGAGCAGTTCGTTGCGATGTACTTATCAGCAGGTATTGGTGCTAATGTGGTCAGTCATGCTTGCAGTTTAGCTTTGCGAAATTCGAGACCCTTAATGCCTAGCCTTGGTGCAAGTGGTGCTATTTATAGCCTTGTTGCTTCTACAGCTATCTTGCATCCCAACTCAAGTATTAGTCTTATATTCTTGCCAATGATTCCAATCAAATTAGGGTAAAAAAGAAAAATATTATAGAGAATTTTATTATACTAATTTATTTTAAGGTATGCATTACCAGCACTCATGGGCTTCGATTTAGCAGGTATTCTGTTAAGATGGAAAATGTTTGATCATTTTGTGAGTTCAAAATTTATTATATCAAAAGATTAAGTGTTAAGCCACATTTTATTTTAGGCACATCTGGCTGGAGCAGGATTAGGAATAGGATACATGCATTATGGAGAGCAACATATATGGGGTCCACTTGTCCGTAAAGTACATGAAATACGAGAAAATAGTCGGAATGGAGGAGGTAAAGGACAGGGTGGTGTATACATGTTAACTGAACCAAAGCAGAAACATGAATCAGCACAACCTCAAACCACAAAATGGACGAAATGGTTCTAATTAAATAAAAGATATTTTCAATCTTTTTTTTTTTCATTTAAAACGTTTATAAAAAAATTTTGTTTGGGAAATAGTACCGAGATACCCAAATATCCCTTCCGATGGAAGGAGGATCCCCAGTGTGGAAACAAACAGTTTGGTCTTTGGTGGCTGTGTTGAGAAGCATACAATTAAACCGACAGAGTCAGTCTTACACATACTCACAAGCTATATGGCCCCAGTAAAGAACAGCGTAAACGCATCTGGTATTTTACATTATAACTCCCGAGAAAGATCTTTGCAAATTGTGGGTAACTTGAAAGATAAATTCTCCTCCGAAAAGCCTGTTTTTAGTTCGTTTCGTTCAAGAAAAATTCTTGTTTTCTTTACTCGGATAATACTAATATGTTGCTGAAAAGTATTAATTATGTATAAAGCTCAATCATGACGACTATTATGGATAAAAACCCTTCGAAAGAGATGTACTTGGTTTGAAAGCAAAAGTCATATTTTAAACTCCAAGAAAAAGTTTTTTTTCTGGGAGAATAAATTCATATCCAAATATGGAAAAGATACAATTACAACATTTTCACAGTTGAGGTCTGTAAGAAATTCATAAATTAAAATAGTCAATATAAATTCAATAAAAGAATTAACATTTATCAGCACTGAAAATCCCGTAAAGACTTTTTAGTTATTTGATTTGATACAAAACATTCAAGTGAAAAAAAGGAGCATAATTCTACTTTTATCTCTTTTTATCAATCAATCACCGCCTGTAATTTCTTAATTTTACATCTCCGCGTATGAATTTATGCTTCTTTACTTTAATTTAAACAATGACATCAAATAATCCATTCTATGAATTAAGTCCTGATATAAAAAGCTTATTAAATGTAGAAACCTTTAGAGTAAACATTTAGCAAGAAGGAAGAAACTGTATGAAGGAAAAACTCATTGACTTCTCTTTTAGGAAAATGTCTCAACTACAGATTTTGTGGAAAAAATTTCGACTGGTGTCATTGAACAAATGAAAGAGATTGGAGGAAACAGTAAATCTGAATGTTCCCAGTTATATAAGAGAAATGGCATTTAACAAAAATATATTTGCTATAGCTGCAGCATTTGACCCTAAACCGTTCATTCGTACTTTTGAAGGTGTGATTGAGGAACTTCATCAACTAAAGATTCGTCTTCAGGAACAGTGTAATGAGCTTGAAAGCAGTACAAGGACAGCCGAAAAGGAATACCGACAAAACGTAGGAGATCTTCATGGGGCATTTGCTGTAAGAAACAATAGTCATCGCAGTTCACTAAAACGCTTAACATTTAAATTTGCACATGCAGGATGTGTATCGTTCCTATGATAGTTTGGAAGGCAGAATTGGTGAGGTTGGTAAAACAGCTATTCGTATCGGTGAACAATTAGAGACGATTGATAAAGAGAGATCAAAGGCTTCAGAAAGCCGAGATATTATAGAATATTTCATGGAATTCCAGGATGGAAGTAGCGAACGTTTGGATTCTTTAGTTCAAGGAGGAGAAGAAGGACAACTCAAGGTAAGCAAAGAAAAAAAAAGCTGCGGATCATTAACTGAGAATAACTTTGACAATAGGCTGCTATTGTTGCTAGAAGATTGAATGCAGTAGCTAAAGAAGTAGATAATGATGCAAGGGCTAGAATAGCTATTGAGAAATTCTGTGAAAGTTTTGAAAAAGAAATTTTGGAAGAATTCAATAAAGCATATGCAGAAAGAGAACCTCATCATATGGCAGTACGGATTCATATAACAGAAACATGATTTTACACACAACTTATACTTTCTGATAGCATTGCGCAAAGGTATTATCTGAATTTAATGGTGGTGCTTCCTGCGTACAAATTTATGTTAATCAACATGAATTTTTTATGTCAAATATGGCAATGGAGGATGCAGAACAAGTCAGAGAATCCGAAGAGTAAGTGTTTTCTTTTTAGATCAATGCTTTTAGAGAGATATTAAGTTTTTGCGCAAACTATCAAGTAATGCAAATTTATCTGATCCTAATTTGCCGCCTCCTGAAGTTGACACGAGTCTCGTAAAGCTATATGATGACATTCGTATCACTGTTCGTAAAGAAGCAAAGATTATTTCAGATGTGTTTCCTCAACCGGCCACTGTTATGCAAGTTCTTTTGCAGCGTATATTTGCTCAATCTGTAAATATATACCAGAAAAGACCTTGAAACTATATGATTTACTAAATTCAATTACTTTATCCAGATACAAAATCATATTGAACTCTTACTATCAAGATCAGAGAAATGCTCCGACTTGGCATACCTTAGAACCCTAGCCTCTACTCACGCTGAAACCAAGAGACTAATAGAAAATTTAAAGTTTTATTGCGACAAAGAATTGCTACTTAAAGACGCGGCTGATATAAACGGTTTAGTAACCACAGCATCACCCGATGAAACATTAGATAGATGCATGGATGACCTATTTGTGCCATATATAGAAGGTGATCGATATTTGAAGAAAGAGGAGGAGTCCCTTCGTAAATTGTTTGGAAACATTGTTTCTCAATTTTTGAATGCAATGGTAAAAAAAAAAAAAAACTTTTGAGGTATAAACTAAATCAATATGTATATATTTTGCAGCAACAACGAAAGATAATATCTGCACGTAATCAATCTGTTTTGACAAGAACATTGAACCAAATATCCTCTACTTCTGGTATCATCATGTCTCCTTCTGCTTCTTCTCCTTTATTGAGTGACACTGCAAATGCTCAGTCTAGTGCTGATCAATTTGGTCGTGACAGAAAAAATGCAAACGTTGTTTTTGTGGATGAAAATGGATTTTGCTTATTAACATCTGATGCAATTTTACGTATACTTAACATTCATGCTGAAGCCATTATTCGCTGTGTTGAACTAGAAGACGCCCAGGAATCGTAAAATATGACTACAAAAGAGCTGATACACATGCATTCATTATGCTCATTATTTTTTAAAACATAGCTTGGATTCCTTAAAGAAAATGTTTAGTATGTTGATTGATTTCGTAGGACAGAAATACTTGGATATAGCCATGGACGAGTATGTTTTGCAAATAAGAATTTGTATAAACTTCGAACTAAAACGTGCACTGCTATCATAGGATGTTAGAAATTCTTAATAACAAGAAGGATCAACCAGATTTATCTTCTTTCTCAGTCATCAAGTCTTCTGTTGATACAATGCAATTAGTGCAAAAGCATTTTGAATTAGCAATTGTAAGAGAAATAAGATTTGATACCATGCACTTTTTTTTTTATTTTAACTTTTTTTTTTATTAGTTGCCGCTTGTGACAAATGCTCCTTCGATACACAGAGATATTCTTGCAACAAAAAACACATTTATGGCTAAATTAGAACGAAAGATTAACGACTTGCTTCAAAAGAGCATAGAAGACATTATGCATTGGTTAGGCGAGATACTGACTCGACAGAAAAAGAATGACTTTAGACCAAAAGATGAAGAAGTCGCACTGATGAGCATCGGAACACAGCCATGTATGCAAAGTATCGAGTTTGTCACCAAAGTATTTCGATCAGCATCAAGCGCACTACAAGGAAAGAACTTTGAGGCGTTCCTGAGACATATCGGCAATGGATTTCATTCGTAAGCCAAAGAAAAAAAATTGAACTCTTCTAAAGCTAACACCGTCCCTTCTCCTTAGAATGCTATTAGAGCATTTTAAAAAGTTTTATGTTACCCCAGCGGGCGGGTTATTGGTCACAAAGTAAGCCAGTACCTATCCATCCCTGTAATTATCCTACTGACCTTTCTTGTGTATGTTATTAGGGATGTGGCTAAATACCAGGAATTGATCAAAATGTTCAAAATTCCAGCGCTTGATGAAAGATTTGAAATGTTACGCCAATTAGGCAATATATTTGTGGTGAAACCAGAAATACTAAAATCTATACTATCCGAAGGGTATTTAGCAAGACTGGATCCATCTTTGCTCTACCCTTACTTGGAAAGACGAACTGATTTCAAGTCTGCTAAATTGGATCGACTCTTGGGTATTTCTATGGATGATACGATCGAGCATGCTGAGGCAGCTACTGGCAGCCAAAGAAAGAATGATTCAAAAGCAAAGACTCAAAGAAGATCTTTGTTTGTGAATGATAATGAGGTACTCAGGGATATTATGAGGAACTATTCTAGTAATCGCGATTTTTTTTCTGCATTCAACTTGTCTTGAATCCTTTATTAAATATACTTGCATGTCTATACCAATAAAACAAACGCACGTACAGAACTTGCTTTATCTTGTGAAGGCAACAACGTTTTGTTCATAAAAGACCAATGTGACACACAGTGACACTAATAAAAGCTTAATGGTGGTTGTTCTCATGCAAATTCCAACCCAGCGATGTTGAACGTCACTTTCGAAACACAAGATTCTGTTTGTTATTCTGATGAGGAATTCCGACTGGATGGTACAAATTTACCAATTTTGTAAAATGATGCTAGTATTCCACCAGGGCTAGAACAACCACAGTCTTTCAACTTATTTCTGAATTCAATCTATTTTTATTAATCAGGAGAGAGAGTGAAGGATTTGGTCTAAAGTAAATAGATGAGACTATACTTTAGGAGGAAAGCTAGAAAGATACTGTGATCCACCTTGTGTCACTGTTTACATACAGATCTCAGTGTCTGATTTGATCTGTTCAGGTAATGTCAATATGAAGATATAGTTACTAGTTATATGCTTATATATTTATACCTCATAAACATTATTTAACTAATTATTAATAGAAAAATAAAAGTGAGGGCTAGAAAGAGAAAAAAAAAAAAAGAGTGCAAGTTTATAAATTAAAACAATAAAGTTAATTGTAACACAAAATTTAGGATCGGCACTGTTTCATTTTTCTCCAAAACTGACTTTTTTAATGTCATAAACAAACTAGCCTTACTAGATATAGTCAATGTATATTCTTGATTTTCTATCAGGTTATTAAAACATGAATCATTTATATAGACTACACCTTGTCTATCTTGGATCATTCACTTTTCTTTTTCTCTCTTTTAAAATGTCAGCACAGAATAATACATCGCTTAAGAAAATCTCACTGCATACAGTCGTCTTGATCATTTTACTTTTGACGATCTTCATCTCCTTGAGTCTTTTTCTTACGGGTAAATGATTACTTTCAACCACTTTCTTCTTTTTTTGTCTTCCATCTCACACATCCACTGCTAGAACTTCCACGGAATACTCAATGCCATGACATGTTAAATGAAGGACATTGGGAAACAAGTAAATATGATCGATGGCAATCTTCAGGATGCAAAAATAAAATGTACAAAAAGAACGATCTCTATGAATGCTTAAATAACAAAACGGTCATTTATGTGGGTGACTCGATCATGAGAGAACAATACTATGCGATGACTCAATTCTTCAGACCTGGCAGGCCCTCTCAAGAGGCTATCCATGCTGATCAACGAGTGATCATCCAAGAACACAACATCACCATCGAAATGTGGTGGGACCCATTCTTGAACAGCAACCGAACCTTACGCCTGCTGCAGGGCCAAGAGCCAAGGCCTACTTTACTGATCATGGATACCGGTGTCTGGTACATGAAAGACTTTGGCAGCAGATACCTGCAGGAATGGAAAAAGACAGTGGACAGAGTGTTTGATGGAGTACAGCAATATGCGATAGCTGACAAGGTGATGCTATCACCTGTAGAAGTTGTCGAATACGACAGGCTGAGTCCTTCACGGAAACAGTCCATGACGTATGATAAGATTCAGCTCATGAACAAATACCTACGAGAGCGTGAAAGTACACTGGAAGATCCAGTGACCCCTTTGGCCATTCCATTCGTTTGGAATGAGATCATCACCTCTTCTAAAAATCAAACCTTGGACGGGCTCCATTTTCAACCTCCTGTGACAAAAGCACAAGCACAGTTAGCCTTGAACTATCTTTGCAACGATCAACTTCAGGAAAAGACACCCTTGGGATTGACCTGCTGCCACTCATCCAGATACCTAACATTTGTGCTCTTATCAAGTTTATGCCTTATGGGACTGATCGCTTTCATCCTTTTTAGTTACCGAATGAAACTACTTGAAATATTATATGCAATAAAGCCCCAACTGAAAATATAAAAGCAAGTATTTTAAATATACGTCATTTTGCTTGTTACAAACGCACATGTTTTTTTTTTTGTGTTTTGAAAATAGAACGCACAATTTACGTTAGTTTGAAAAAATAAAGGTATCTTTTATTCTATTGACGATCGTTGTCCTCCCCAGGTAAATGATATACTATGTTACATCCCATTTATAGACTAGTAACAGGATCAATAGCTGATCTTGACTTGAAATTTTGTCTTGGCATCCTATCCATCAAGTTTCACTCCCTAAATGTGGGTAAAAAAAAAATTAGTTTTTCATATAAAGATTTTATTCTTATTTTTTGCCAACACGTTGGTTAATTACGATGAGTGAATTTGATTTGATTCTATTTCTTTCCTTTCCGGTAGTTAATTTGACTAGTAAATTAAAATCATTTTATAAAAAAAGATTGCTAAAAAGTGAAATCAATAGGCAAAGCTACAATTGAAATCCTCATGTTCTATAGCACAGAGAGAATATCCAAACAATCAATACAAGAAAAGCCCTTGTGTTGGACTGATGAATATACATCGATTTATGCTTTTTTCATCATCGACTGTACAAACTGTTTCCCAGTAACAAAAACTCCGGATGAAACTTGTGTACTCAGATCATATTAGATACCTGAAAGTAAGGGGTCATCGTGTGTCCCCTGATGAGTTAGCGTGTGAAGGTGAAAAGGGATTGAATACTTGATGATTGGTTGCTAGAAAGATGTCAGCCAAAAGTTCAAACGACGATGATTGGAAATAGATTGAATAGAAAGAAGATGAGAACAGAATGCCAGCTTTTCTTTGAAAAAGAGGGGTTGAGTCAAGAGGCATAATTAATTTACTACAAAAAAAGACAGGCAATAGATTTGATCATGTATGGATTGCTTAAAGAAGTCGTATGAATCGAGGAAAAATCTCTCTGGACTAGTAAAGATTTATTAATAAAAATTATTTAAACATTCAAAAAAAAAATCATACTTTTTTTTCTTAAAAATACATGTGCTTTTGTCAGTTAAATATGCAATTAAACGTGTCTCGTATCATGTCAAAACATCCATGAAAATAAATATTCAACTGTATTTAACTTTTAGATTCACTTAAGTTCTGCTGTTTAATCCTTATTTTGCTTCTATGGTATATGCTTTTTCTATTCGTCTTATTTTATACGTGATCTCCACAACCTCTTGCACAACTAGAGAACAGAAAGCTACAGGCTTACTTATTTTTAGTACCAATACTATAAATAACGTGATTGAAAAACTCTTTTAAAAGTGAATCAAGCCTTTACCATTTCAAAGGAATTTCTTAATCAACCTAAGCCATGAGATACTAACTTTAAAAGGTTGACGGATGTTTTTTATAGTTGTAATCAATACCCATGTTGCTTCAAAAGTTGTTTTTGCAAAAGTGAATGACAATTTCATGTCCGGGATCTGTCAGTGTCAGCCCCTCAACCTGTCACTACAAACATGAAAAAGAAATAGAGGTAAACAAGCAAAGAGTAAACGCATGTATTGTTCAAATAATTTCTCTCTTTCCGTATAAAAAGCTGTGTCTTTTGAGGAAAATAAGAAAAGAAAATCAAGAAAGTGTAGCTATGTGTATGAACAAAACTTAATGCGTAGGATTGGCTTTCTTTACGAATCTGAAGTAGGACAATCGATGTTATTCTAAGCCAAATGCTGCAGAACTAATAAGAAAAGCGATACGTAGCCTATTTAGACGCATCTGTCTGTTCACTTGATCTTTCCTCAGAACCCCTATTGAGACAATTTAAAGTATCATCACTTGGGTTTTTGTCTTGATCACTTTCGCAGCAACCTAAAGCCCTCTTTAAAGGAGATTGACTATCTCATACTATCCAGATTGCTTTTCTAACACATGTTCAAGGCAAATGTTGGTATACATTTGATACAATGTCAATACTCTATTCTTTTAAATTTTTTTTTTGTTCTTGTTCATTTCTGGTTCGATACCCTCGTAGTCCTTCCACATCGGATGAGTAGGTTTCAACAAACATTATAGTTGACATAGCCTGAGCTTGGCAATGAAGGGCGCCGAATCCTGGTCCCTCTCGAGGACAAGTCGCTAGACACGGTCCTATAAGATCTATCATCAAAACTGCCAAGTGCCTGTAGATGATGTCAGAGTGAAAGGGGGATGCAGACAACAAGAAGCATTTTTATCTCTCTAGAATCGCGCCTTTGCTGCCTGCCTCAACACGTTATTTATTGATTGCTTTGTGAGAATGACTAGATTCTGGTTCAGACGTGATGTTTCTCAACAACCAAGAAGAACTAGAGAGGGTCCGAGGACCTACGTGACTCATGTCCAGCACGCTGCCCTAGAAATCGGTTGTTTCTCCTGATCGGTTTTCGCTGTTTAACAGCTAGATGCATTCAGTGTAAGAGGTAGACATCATCATAGCTTTTGAATCTTTACCGTTTTTTTTTTATCGCTTCTTTTCTAATGATGTCATCTCAGTTTATCAATAGTTTATAAAAGCAGTGTATTGCAAGTGCATGGACTATAGTATTACACATGAATGCATGTATAGAGTGTATTTGTGACGCTTACCACTGCATGTGAAGGATGAGACAAAGTATGTCAATATTTCACCCCCTCCTTTGACAAGATTCCGCTGAATCACAAAAGCTTCTGAAAGTCCTTGAGACATATAAGAAACAGTGGTATTTGTATTGTTTTTTTTATAAAAAAAAAAAAAGCTTGATGAATACCACAGAATTTTCTACAAGTAAGCGTGTTCATCTTTGAAGAATGGGATGAGAAGCCAACAATATTCATCCTGTAGATGGTCAGCAGTAATAAGATTTTGATTCATCAGAGTATTTTAAGGCATAGTGACTAGCAAGGAAATGATTGAGCCATGGTTTATTTGATTTGTTGGTCTCTTTGTTTGTGCTGTACTGACTTGACCTTTCTTCTTTCTGTAGTGTAGCTAGTGATTATCTTACATGATGTATGAACTCATAATTAGACCGACTCAAGTAGGCTTGTTGAAAAGAAACCAGAGTGTTCACCAGTTGGTGTTTATTACGATGAATACTGATCGCATGGGATCCATCCAAAGCAGAAGATAAAGACGGATGCTGTTCAAGATAGCAAGAGATTGCATGAGGAACAGGAAGGACATGGTTTACAATGAGGCATCCTTTTTAAACTTGAATCCAAGTATTACCTCTTTATGACAGGTTGTACCTGAGCTGCTTTAAACAAAATGATCATGTCAACCTGTGGACTTTGGATGAGTATCAGTTATTGACAACTTCAAACTCAACCGGTCTGTCCAGAGATTGAATTCATGCACAGACTGGGTTGTAATCTTGAATTTAATTTCAACGCGAGTATTTCATTTCACGTACTCTCTTACCTGGTTTTTATCAAACAAGACAGTGTGTTGACAACTTATAGTTGACCTGATCTGCTTCTTTTTAAAAACCAGAAAGGGGGAGGGATTGACTGATATCAACCGTTTAAGAAAGCAGCATCTGTTTACCTTTTCTTTCCATATTTAAAACCAACGCCACAAAAAAAAAAGAAAAAGAAAAAAAATTTAAATGACAGAAAGTAAACAATGTGCCTCATTTTTTTTAAATTTATTAAATAAAGTCTACACTTTCATACAAAAAAAAAATTTAAATTTATCAACATGGTTCATCTTTCTATAATAAACAGAATTCATTTTGTTGTCTTTATCAAACAAAACGATCAACTGTTTTAGATGGTTACGATAGATTATTTTTAAAAAGAGAAGAAATGATGAATAGTCCTTGTGTGTAACTGTGATAATATTTAGAAAAATATAAAAAGAAAAGAACGAGTCATGTTCTTTAAAGAACCATTTTAGATGAAAATCCTATTTAATAAAATGCATTGTTTTTTGTTTAAAAGAAAATATAAACCTTTTGTGTAAATGATAGAGAGGATCCTTGTCTAAAAGAAGTAAAATACTGGGACCAGGTATATCATCGGAATCGGTTTCAAACCAACTAGAATTTTTTTTTTTCTTCTTTGCAAAACCAAACACAAAGAAAAAAACTAGATTGGTCCATGTACTGCGGAATAAGAGAGAGAGAGAGATAAGGTACAGATTGATTTATTTCTAATGCGATTCATACTGAATGAGGCCATTTAATCTCATCAGTGAAAAAAAAATAAGGATCGATATTGAAACATTTCATTATTTATGTTTTCACATAGCATCATACGATGAAAAACAAAAGATTGACACATCTCACTCATGTCTTACTCAATTGGTCAGTGTTCATCTTCTCTTTTTTTATGCTACACAAATCTTTCCGAGACACAATGAATGAAAACAACGATCGATTGAGGTCAGGAACAAGAAAGAAGACGGTCGAAAGAAAAGAAAGAGTTCTGTTTTCAACCCTGTTGACAAATATGTCAACATTTATCATCAGATATTATTCACTAAACTCACCAGAATGCATGTTCATCTTCTTTCGCAATAGAGTGCCACAATAAACAACAACAAAGAAACAACTTTAATAATTCCAGTTCTTACATAGAGTACAGAATATGTTACAAAAGTTCTGCTGCGAGAATCGAAATGTTATACAGCCAAAAAAAAAAATTTGAACGTAAAAAAAAGGAAAGCCGGAATTGAATTTCTTTAAATGTTCTTCCAAGCATATATAAATAAGCTTTGCTTTTTTTTATTTTTTTATTTTTTTTTTTAACGGTTGTCATGGCTGAATATATTAAACCTCTAAATTTGCAAGGTGGTCAATGGTAAATGAGAAAAAGAATAAAAGATTCATGTGTTTACGGATGTTTTATAGCTCGTGGTGTGGTAAATATGGTCATAAAAGACCCACTTGTCCACTACTCAAATGAACCAACATCCATCATTCCTCTGTCACATACCCACTCTCTTTTTTGTCTCTGTACGTTGACGAAATCATAGACCTTTTCACAAGTTTGTAAATATGCCTTCAATGTCACCTTATTTAAAAAAAAAGTATTTTATAATAAAACATTAAACACATGCTGTCACTCGTCGTCTTGGTTCTTTTTTTGTGGACCCATGATCTCACCAGACGTTCAAAACAGAAGGGGGGGGTGACAAACGTTCAATAGTGTTGTGGAACCAATTGTGTTTGGGGGGGGAGGTGACAAGTGTGACAGTGCCGATAATCGTCACTTTCTTTCGGCTATCGGAAGAAGAGGTGCAAGACGAATCATTCACATTGTTACACGTATGTCTTGATTTCTATCTTTAAATATGAAACCTCTTTACGTTTTATGAAGCTGTGGTACATCATCTGACTTGCCTTCAGAACTGATGTTTCGTAACAACGTCAATCATCCCCCCCTCTCGCTGCTGTCAAAAAAAAAAAGAGGATGGGTTCCGCTGAGTTTGATCAAACAACATTTGTGTTCTATTCCGCTTAGATCCATGTTGATGATGAATAAAGAATGGATGAGATCAAAGTGGGATGAGACAAAGAGGGATAGGCTACTTTGGCAGTGATAAAATAGAACATTCTTAAAAGGGTCCATCTCAATTAAAGCAGGATGCTATCTCTGTTATCACCAAAAAAAAAAAAAGATTTCATATTTTAATAAACTGTTTCCCACAGAAATGAACAGTCAGTGAGATGATTGCGATACTTTATTCACACCAAAAGAGAATTTTGATGTAAATCTAATTGAGTGTATCATGTTTTTTATATTTCCCTTGTTCCAGACCAGATACAAAATAAACTATTTTTTTTTTTTTGAAATCAAAGTTAGAAACAAAAAGTAAATAAAAAAAAGTAGCTCAGAGTGCAACATTGACTGAAAATTCATTAGTCTGCAATACTTTAATTTTTTTTTCCCTCTCGCAGCACGTTATACAAAAAATAAATCGTGAAACGTTACCTTTCCTTCTTTTCAAATCGTTCAAGTTCTTTTTGTTTCCAGGAACCTTGAGGGATGTTTAAAACTGAATTCTGCAGAGAACAGTATCAAAAAGTCACTGTTCAAAAGGGGAATAAAAAGAAAGTAACTTTATCTTTTATCATTTCACAAAAGGTTCCCCTTTCTGAAACATTCGGATATACATGCAATTCATCATCTACAAGAATGATGTAATCATTGTCTTTGTCTTCTAAAGAACGATGATATCCAAGTTGGCCCGTGCTTTACGATTTCTTTTTTGCTGCTGTTTACAATAAAACTCTTTTGTTTGGGGTAGCACACTGAGAACAAATGGACATGTAACCCATTCTTCTTTTTGGCTTGTCATTAAAAATAACATTCAATTGAAATGACAAAGAAACTGATCAAACAATCTTTTCTTTTTCTTTTGTCTGTCCTTTTCTTATTCTTTTTTTGTTTTTGTTTATACAAAAGACAAATCGGAAAACACAATTTGGAAAAAAGTGCTACAAACATGCTTTTATTTACAGCGTTTGTAGCTGCGTCGCTATGTTAGTAATTTGGATGACTGAATCAACTTGACTAATTTAATAAATTGGTTTACAACTTAAATCACACGTAACCTTTCACGTTCTTTGTATCAAATAGAGGGGATAAGGGATGAATAGTAACAAAGGGTTGTTCTCAAATGATGGTTCAATGCCGTCCGTAAAAAGAGGGAGACAACGTTTAAAGAAGAGTCTTCTTTAAAATGAATGACGAGACCATCATGTCCAGTTAGTTTATCAATCCTACCTCTGCTTGAACGATCGTGTGCTCACAAGCTTTCCTGTTTTACCGTGTCTTGAACAATAAAAGTGTCTTGATCAACAGACTCTATCACTCACAGTCACCCTCTAACGAAACTAAAGGCTCGGTCATAATTATATGAATTTTTTTTTTTTTTCTCATTAACCTTAATCAAGATAAGAGCATTGACCAAGTTATTTCCCCCTTTTTTGATTATAAATTGTTTACAGTAAGTTTAACTTGCGGAAATCCCGAAAATAAAATAGGGGGGGAAATAATTTAAGGAGAACAAAATAAAAAATAAAGGTTACGAAAGGACCTTTAGATATTCATGAAAAGCTCATTCATTTCTATTCAATAGACAACAGTGTATAGAATAAAAAAAAAAGAATTCGGATCAGTAAAGAAAGTCATGATCTACAGTCATCCTTCCCTCTTTCTTTCTCCCCTGCGTAAGGTAGGCAAATGACAAGAATACGTTTAAGGAGAGTGTTGCCAGAAAAAAGTGAGAATAACAAGAACTTTTTGTGCACAAGAGATCAACCACTCTATCTATCACAGTTGACATGAAGGATAGAAAGGAGAATGATTTTCATTAAAACAACAAATAATCTCTCCTTTTTATCTCCTATTTTTTATATTTAAAAAAAAGAAATTTAACTTTTTTTTTTTTCTTGTCCTTTTCACTACTCATTCCCACTTTTGTTAAACCACACAACTAGAAACAACTCAAGCCCGTTTTCTCTCTCACTCTTTTTTTTTTCTTTCTGTCAACATGACATTTGATCGAATGAAAGATGAAGAAGTCGTAGAGGAATCTTCCTCCATGTTGTTCAATAACGATCTGTGGTCACAGCAACCTATGGCAAATTATGATTCAAGTAATATACCAATAGACATGTCACTGCCGGCAGTGGCATCTTCTTTACCCAGACCTACTGTCAACACCACCAACCCAACCCTCGTCACCTCTCCACCTCTGCTTGATCCCACAAAGATTTATCATCCTGAATGGGGAGTGATCAAAGATCAAGATTTTCATCCACTCACACTAAAGCATCAGCGAGACCTTGAAGTGCTCTTTCAATCCGGTTCTGCTATTTCTGATTTCTATTTTTGGCAAGCTAATCTGGGTGGTTACTGTATGGCGGATATGGTGCAAGGTAAACAAGATACGTGAAAGAAGGAGAAATTAACTTTATTAGGCGTCGTTGTCTCTACTGAAGGAGCTTTTGTTCTTGAAAGAAAAATAGTAGAAGGTGCACCCCATCCTGGAAGAAGAAAGAAGAAGCGAGGTTTAGGATAAGAAGAAAAAAAAAAAAAAAAAAAAAAAAGAGAGGGTGGATTCTATCATAGTTTATTATTGTATCATTTGGTTTCGAACGGGAGCTAATCATATAATAAAAAGTCAATACAAATTTATTCAGTGAGCCTTTTTGGTTACCAAAGAAAGGATGTTCCATAGCTTCTTTTGCTGTAGGTCTATCTTGATGATCATATTGTAACAAGTTGTCCAATAAATCAAATAGTTCTTCTGACATGTATTTTTCATTTTGAGCATTCACAAAGCGACTCCAAGGGGTAGGTTTATACCTGATCATCTCATTAGTATCCCTTTCGATCATTCAAAGTAGACTTACGTTCCCATAATCTTTTGTATACGTGGGTCTAATTTTAATTCGTATTTTTGAAGGTAAGCATGTAATTTGTCTGTGCCTAACACTTTGGCTATCTTGACCAATTGATCATAATTATCACTTCCACTAAAGAATGGGTCTTTACGGAATACCTAGTGTATCATTAGTCCCCCTGACACAATCCCATCCCTTCTCTTAAGATTACCATGCCAGCCAACATACAACCAAAGCTCCATAAATCCAGGCTATAATCATAATAAAACAGATCTACCAACAGCTCAGGTCCTTTGAAACAACGTGAGGCCACCCTGACATTGTACTTTTCTCCTGGATGATAAAAATCAGCTAAGCCCCAATCAATTAAACGCAACTACTCTCTTATTAATAAGCAAATTGTCACACAGCCTTGTTTCTATTTACTTGTCTTTGTTCATGGTCAATCATCACATTGTGAGGTTTTACATCTCGATGCATGATACCCATCGAATGACAATAATCAATCGCCTTCAAGAGTTCAAACATGTAATAACGTACGTCCATATCAGTAAATGTAGGGTAAAGTGTTCTGAAATCAACATTGTTGACATTTCAAATATCAAAGCAGGTACTTTGGACTAGGGGTTGCCTCAGTATACACACATCACACATTTCATCCACTTACTTCTGGGTCTCGCACGATGTCTAATAAACCAATAATGTTCGGTCCACCTGTCAAGTTTTGTAAAATCTTGATTTCTCTCTTAATCTTCTTCTTCTTTACAGGTTTCAATACTTTGATAACACAGCTTTGTTGGTTTAAAGCATTGATACCTGAGAAAACTTCAGAATATTTTCCTCGGCCAATCTTTTTTTTAATCTCGTACATGTCTTGTACTCTACTGACCCATCAGTCCTTTCTTTCTCTGAACTATTTGTTCTAATTTACCCCCATTTTACTTGAAGTGATTCGTAATCATAATATTCTTTAGGTCGATTGGTATTTGCATAAGGATATGCTTTGGCAATACTCTCATTCATCTTTTTCAAAATACAGGAACAAAAAAAGAAGGAGAGGAAAGAAAAAAAAAAAAAAAAAAAGTTTTTTAATTAATATCCCGCAATCCACTGAAAAAAATAAACTTTTTGTAAAGTGAGAACGTTGTTATGCAGACACATATACTAAATAAGGAACAAGTCTATTTTTTTTTTCTTTTTAAGGAATTAGATAATAAAGGACCACTCACTGTCTCATCCTTACAGCCTTTGAAAACAAGGTGGATCTCAATCTGTTCACTCGCTATCCATTTCTTCAAAGCCTTGATAGAAGCCCTGTCTCTTTGATTTCGCTTCATTTTGCTTCTTGTCTTTCACTGTCGCTAGCTGGACAATCATTTGCTTTTCTTTTGTACATGTCGTTATTAAGAGCATGATGATAAAAGTCTACAAAAAAGTGCGTACAAAAGATCGTCTGATATCTTTGCCTTTCGACAACGTCCTTGGGCCATGTGGATGCTGTAGGAACTCAAGATGAAGCCAGTCGATTGACTTAAAAAAGTCAACCAACAGAGGCTAAAGATCCTATTTCAAACGTACGAGCACCTTCTCATCCATCTTTCAAGTGTTGCCAAACCGATCCGCTTTGATCGATGTCTTGTAGGGAACCAGAGGGTTCCGACACTTTCCTGTCACGGATGACTGCACCCTTCGATAGGCTTGAGACTGCATTTCAATAGAGACGGGATTTGACACAATGCCATGCTTTGATATCACAACATCTTCCTCCTCACAATCCCTCTATACTGTGTCCATTCAGATTCATCCGTCTTGAACATTTTGGAAAGAGAGAGAGAGAAGCCTCGAGGTAGATCCCAGAGACTTTGAAACCAAGAGTGTGAGTACATGTTGGCAAGAACAGTGAGGATATCCTTGCAGCAACATGTTGGTATAAAACATGTTTTCAATAGGAATGTTTCATACGTGATAGCGAAAAGGAGGATGAACAGATGGATGGTGTGGCATGCAAAAAAGAACTGGGCTTTACCGGTAGATGATTGACAACAAGTAGCAAAAGAATGATTCATCATGAAAGAGTCAGTGATGATGACAATCATGTGGAGCTCCTGATGTAGTGAGCAAACCAAAGTTGTCACACTGTAAACCAGAGAACAGGACGCATGAAATTAAGTTTGACATACAAGGAAAAAAAAGAGCCATGTAGACGAGACGAATGCTGTCTGGTTGACAATAGAAGCCTATACACATTGTTTGACATAAAAAGCAGAAACAGGACATTGAGAGGGATCAAGCCATCTCTTTCTGAACATATCACCCTCCTGCTAGGTACAGCTGCTTTGACCGAACGGTGTGTTGCGGACATCCAAAGAACCAAGACAGCACCTACTCTCAGATGCTTCATGATAAGGAAGGAGCATGCCACAGACACCATCTCACACGGGAGCCTTCGATAAGGCCGTGGGGCTGTCAATCCCAAGCTTGCTTTAAAGGAAACAATTTCAAACGGAGTGGCTTGTTTTTTCTTTTTCTTTTTAATTTTCATTGTTACCTAATGACAAGTCAAATAAACTTATTCAACGATCGATTAAGACAACAGTTGGAAACACTCGAGCTTGAGTATCAACGCTGGAATAACTGTAAGCAAGACTATGACGCACTTGAAGCTCTCTTGACCACCTTACCAGAGACCACAACAAAGACAGCCATGGTATACATGTCCATTGAAAGACTTACCACTCACGTCACAGTGTAGATTCCCATGGGAAAATTGGCCTTTATGCCCGGAAAGCTGATTCATACCAACGAAATACTTGTCTTGTTGGGTGATCAGTATTATGTGGAACGTTCAGCAAAACAGGCTATTGAGATCTTGGGTCGAAGAAAAGAGCGTAAATAAATGTAAATAACAAAAACACGAGATGCTGACGAAGGAGGGGGGGGGAAATGTAGATGTGGCTGAAAACCTGAATCTGGTGGAAGCTGAAATCAACAGTTTGAAAGCTAAATCAAAAGCACTGGTCGACACTGGCATCTTGTCCGAAGCTCAAGTAAGACTTTTTTTCTCTGTGTTTGTCAAAAAGAAACTTACCATTCGTCTAGTTTAACGAAGAAGGTTTACCGATTATGGAAATCAGAGAAGAATGGCCTGAAGAAGGACAAGTGGTACAGAAGGCTCAGACCAAGGTGGAGGAGAAAACACCGTGGAGCGCCCTGCCACCTTCTGTTCAACGCGCGCGTGACATGATGAAAAGTCAACCTGCCAAGGACAGTGGGGATGAAAATAAGGCATTGTTTGACATGCTGAAAGAACTTGAAGAAGAGGAAGAAGAGGAAGAGGAAGAAAAGCCTCGTGGACATGGCAAGCCTTGGTTAAGAGGATTAAATGAAGAGAGTGATAAAGAAGCCGAAAGCGATAACGAGGAGGATGAGCGATATGACATGGAGCTCTCTGAAAACATCTTTGATCAATTCGATGAGGAGAATGACGAAGAGTTTCCGTTGGATGGTATTGTGGATCAAGATGATTTTACCTATCATGATCAGGAAACACAAGAGGAAGTGTATGAAAAGAGTACACCTTCCGTGTTCACAAAGCCCAAGCATAAGAAAGTGGAACCTGAAATAGCACTTGAAGCAAAGGAGCCCAAGGAAGAGCTGAAGCCAGCTGTGCAGCAAAAGGTGGCTGAATCTGTTCCTCCCACAGATGAATCCGTCAAACAAGAAAAGACACCCAAGAAAAAGATGTCCAAGTTCAAATTGATGAAGCAGCAAGAACGAAGAAAGGACGCTCCTGTGCCAAAGGAGGAAAAAAGAAAACCAGTAAAGGAAGAACCAGTAAAGGAAGAACCAGTAAAGGAAGAACCAGTAAAGGAAGAACCAGTAAAGGAAGAGCCAGTAAAGGAAGAGCCAGTAAAGGAAGAGCCAGTAAAGGAAGAGCCAGTAAAGGAAGAGCCAGTAAAGGAAGAGCCAGTAAAGGAAGAGGTGAAGGCAAGGGATGAAAAGGAATCCACACAGGAAAAAGAATTACCAAAGAAAAAAGTGTCTAAATTCAAGTTGATGAAGCAACAAGAGCGTAAACAGGATACTCAGAAACCATCTGCGGAATCTTCAATAAAAGAAGTCAAGGAAGAACAGCCTTCCAATGAAGAAAAGGAAGTAAGAAAGGCTGTTCGAAAAGTAACTTGGGATGCCCATGCGACTGTGATTGAGCACGAAAACCATGATGCCCCCTCTGTCTTGTCCGAAACATCGAGCTATTCGGAACCTGTAAAGAATGAGGGCAGCATGCCAACAAAAATCCGATCTGCATCTGGCATTCTTCAAGTCATACGTCAAACACAAGAAGATGATTATCCTTCACTGGATGATGGTGACTATGGAACACAAACAGTCGATTTGAACGAATTGATCAGATTAGCGCGTGAAAATCAAGAACCCTTTTATAGGCCTGCAGATGGATCGATGATACCCATACCAAAACAGATGGAAGAAGAGCAGCAGCAGCAGGGTGGTATCATTATTGCAAAGAAGAGTAAATTGGATAACAAGATCATGAAGGGTTCTGTGATAGAAAGAGAGAGTGTGTCGGTTGATGTAGATAAATTAGAAGAAGACATGGATCTAAAAGAGGTAGCATAAGAGAAAAGAAATATGTTTTAATTCTTAAACTGTTGTTGTAGATCACTAGCAGATACCATGAAAGAAGACAGCAAATATTAGCAGCCACGGGTAGTTTATCATTTGAATCAAAACCTGAAATTGAAGTATTTGATGAAGAGCTACCTTTGCCAAGTAAGCAATTACAGGAAGAAGAAGAGGAAGAGGAAATACCAAAGAAGGTGTCGAGATTTAAGGCAGCAAGACTTCGTATGAAGGAAAATCAATAAAGTGATTTATTTAATAATAATTTGGTATCTAGTCTCATTTTTTTCCCTTGTCCTTATTTCTAGTAAATCATTAAGAGCAAGAACATGACATGACTCATGATGACTTACTGTTCATAATTATATTTATATTGATTGTATAGCTCTGGATCCATATCCACTAATGATTTTAATGCGGTGAATGCCATCAAGTGAATGTTTTTATTCCAATGCTGCTGTGTATAAAGAGAATCAAACAAGATGGGTAAAATAACAGCGATATTTTCATGCATTAAGTTGAGTATATAACCATTATTCCAAAAGAACAGAGCCCGCTCTGCTACTTGAAAATGAGTACTTGCAATAGATTGAGCTACCTTTTGAAAGACGGGGACCATGATCTGTTGGAATTGGTTGTGATCACATACAACTAATATTTCTTCTAATGTTGATAAATACAAGACTTCTTTTGTACTATTGACTTTGGGCCAATAACGTAATAAACTACCTACGACCTATAGCATCCTGTGATTAGCATAGAATAAAAGGGGGATGATGACTAGTAAACCTCTTGTGTGAGTGAGGGATCCTTTTCCAAGAATTGTACAACAGAATAAGCTAATTGAGCATGGTATATTGTGAGTGAAGATGGTTTATAAAGTGGTATCAGTACACGCTTCAAAAATATTTTATGCTCTTCTTTTAGAGGTAAAGCAAATCCATTGATGATGCTACACAATAGACATAAATCATGATGATTTCCCTTGAATCCATTCGGCTTACCTTCCTAATATCTCTAATAGTTCAGCAATACCATTAAAGTGCTCTGTCTCATATATGAACTGAAAGAATATGTTATTGATTGATTTCCTAATGAATGCCCTTAAACCCAAGAATTTGCCGTAAAGTCTATGCAAGATTGTCTTGAGAAAGTCTCTTTCTCTTGGGTCTTCACTATCAAATAACTCTAATATCTACTTGCGCATTAATACACATATTCATATACAACTTTTTTATTTCTTTACCTGTAAAATAAACCTTTGATCAATGTATCTCTTTGCAATATTCACACTAAAATCAGGCGACTCTACGAATCTCAAAAAGAATTCATAAACAAGCTGTAGATGTGACCATGATGCCTCTAGGATCGGTTCATCTTCCTCAGGGTCCTCTACTAATTTTTTATGATCGCAAGGTGGTATTGTACGAAAGAGGTTGATGGACACCTACTCTTTACAAATTAGTTGTTGTTTAATCGAATAGGCACAAAATACCATCTTGATGACGTGTGGATAAATCAAGTCTGTAATGGAACCCTTTGTGGTAGCAACGTATTCCAACATATCTTGCAGTGATTGACGTTTAATTTCTTTTCCTTTTAGATTTGAGTCAGCATCCGTAAAGTCAAAGATAACTTGACACTGAGCCAACTTCTTTATGAAGATATCCCCTCTTTTGTTGACAGGAGTGTCTAAGCAAGCATTAATGATGTATATTAGAAATATGAATAGAGAGTACCTTTGAGTAAAGGTAATTTTTCCAACTCCACTTTTTCATTTGCATGAAATCTAGACGATCTTTGTTTTTTTGGAACTTTTCCAATGGGTACCGTATCTTTGGATGCACCTTTTAACCAAGCTACTGCACTTGGTTGCTTTTGTATTTCTCTCTATTCCAAAATATCTTAATCATTTACAGGAACGCGTATATAAATAGTATGTTTACAGTAATGGATGCTTTATCAGCAACAACGATAATAGAAGTATTCTTTTGTAAGGATGTACGAGATAAAAGAGGAGGCTCTATTATCTGCTTCTTTCCATCCTTTTGTTCTTCCACTTTTTGTGTTTTATTTCTTGAAAACTATTTTCTAATTAGCTCTCCCTTTTTTTTACAATCACAAAACTCACAGCTACTTTTATCCCTTTAATCATTTTTTAAAAATAAGAATAAAAAAAAAAAAAGAAGAAAGGGAGGAACCCTACAGGCACAAACAAACATTGAGCAGAGTAAGAGTGTGTATAGATCACATGATAAGAAACAAGCTCAAAAGGTGTTTCATTGGATTTTATTCTCCACTCCCTCTTTTTTCTCTTATTTTTCTCTTCTTATTTTTTTCCACTCTTTTTATTTTTAGTGTATATTATTATTAATGTGTCATGTCATCTTTCAACTTATACGAAGAAGAATCAAATGAAGACTCGAAATGGAATAAAAGAGATGATGTTTCAATTTATTCTACTAGCAGTTCAGTCTTTAGTACCTCCAGTCGACTTGGCAAAATACCCAGTGCAGTAAAATCCTCTGTTAAACATATCTTTAGAGATTCAACAAGTCGAATCAAAAGAAACACTTCAATTTTATTTCGAAAAAACAATACTACAGAGATAACAACCAGGTCTATCACTAAACATCAATGTGCAGGTCATATTGATGAACAAGAGGAGCAAGTAAGCGCTAATAATAGTTTATAAAAACATGTATTTATTTTTAATAAAAAAGAAACAGACACCGATGCTCCACCAATTAGCGCATAACAATCTAGGAGGTTTATTCTTATTTAAAGGATTAATCACAACCACCTTGACCACTCTACACACACGACTTACCAATGAATGTGATCGTACGTTGGCAAATGTATTAACAGAGCAACAAGAGAACAGAGAATTTCCTCGTGAACAATTAGCATCGATCATAATAGAGCTGTATAAAATGTCAGAAATGGTGCGGTGGGAAGACGAAGAAGGGTTGAAGAGACAAGTCAAACGTGATATTTCAAGATTGGATAAGCAACTAGACATAATCTATGAGAAGGATACCATCGTTAGTTCAGTAAAAGAGATAATTAACAACATGAAACAAGTAATGAATCAGTGTATCTGTCAATACTATAAAGTAGTTGAAAATGCCATGGTGATACCTTGTAAAGGATACAGGATCGAAGGCAAAAATAATTATAAACATCAGGTAGAACCTATTACACAAGTGATCATATCAGATCAAGTGGAACATATGGATAAAGATGCTTATTGGTACAGAAATTATTTTATGGGCAATTCAAATGCGTGCCATTTTTTTGGTTATCACCATGGTGACCCGTTACTTTTATCTGCTACAGTAGAATACATCGATAATAAGAAACAATATAGATTCATTTATAGAAGCAAGGAGGTAATTTTATAAATATAAATCTGTCTCTGTGTGCTAATAAACAAAAAGAACTCAGATCAAAGAAGACTGATCGAAGATTCATTTTTATTAAATGCGCCTACTGAAAATAGCTCAACAGTAGATATACCCAATTCAACATGGAAAACAATCATTGAATCACTCTTTAACATTCCATTTCATTCACTCAAGAAAATGTCTTTTGATATCATGTCATCTAGTGGCTTAGAGCAGAGCTTATTAAAATTAGATGAGTATTGTGTATGTTCAACGTGTTCTCCTATAAATCATTTTATATTTAATACTTGTTCTAGTTACACAAACGATATAAATTTGGTGTCTTGTTAGTGAAAGAAGGCCAAACAAAGGAAGAAGAATGGTTTGCTAATCAACATGATTCAACCAAATTTGATTATTTTTTAAATATCATTGGTCATCGTGTACAATTAAAAGATTATACGGGTTGGTCTGCCGGATTAGATCGAAAAGGTATTTTTTCATTCGTTATTATTAATAATAATAATACTAATAATAATGTAATAGGTGGTGACTCTGGTGAATATATTTATACAAACACTTGGCATGAACATGTACTTGCTTACCATGTCTCTACCTTGATACCTTCAAAAATTGGCGATAAACAGCAAGTACAAAGGAAAAGACATATTGGCAATGGTACCTTGATATAAACACAACATAATATCGTATTGTTTGGGTGACTAACGGTATATTTAGATATAGTCTGTATTGTGTTTGTAGAAGGAAATCAACCATTTAATCCATCTGCTATTAAATCACAATTTTTGCACGTCTTTATAGTTGTTCATCAAGAAGAAAAAAACAAGAAAAAGCTGTGGCGAGTTGAAGTTGTCTCTGTAGAAAACGTACCACCCTTTGGTCCTTTATTACCTCACTTATTTGACAATGAAAAAGATTTATCTGATTTTATTTTGGCTAAATGTAAGTTTATTTTTATTGTTATTAACAATTCTAATTATTTATAAAGTAATTAATGCTGAATATGCTGCACTTAAATCACCCAAGTTCTCTATTCCAATGGCGCGTGCAAGGGAAAACCTCTTTTTGAATATTGTAGAAAAAGGTTGGAAATTATTGGATGAAGGCGATAAATTTATTATTTCAGATACAAGTAGTACAACAAGCAACAATAGTGTCAACAGCCACAAAAAATCACATACAAAAACAGCTTCAAGTAGTTCATCAATAAGTATTAGAACATTAGCTGATTCATTTATACCACCTCCAGTGATTGAAAAGAAAGGTAAGCAGAAAAAAAAAATTATGTCACTTTTTGCATAAATTAAAAAATGATACAAACAAAAATATTACACACATATACTACAGGGAAAAAGAAAAGTAACACTGAATTTGATACAAGCTTCAAGTCAAGATTATTAACTTTTTTTCCTGGTCAAAAAAAAAAATAATTTGTGTGCACAGACATCGACTCGTTTCATCCCTTGCACATTTTTTATGATGAAAAAAAAAAATATAAAAAATAATAAACAAAAAAGTGGAAAAAATGCAACAATAAACACAACAGTTACAACATTTTCCCGCCCTTTCTTGATAATTATAGTCATATTAAAAAAACAGTTGTTTATACAAATATGTTTTTTATATCCCCTTTATACATTCTCTCTCTTTTTCTTTATGAAATGCTCTATACCACAAAAAGTTGCTTCTGTAGCAACACAAGCAGCAGCAGTAGCTACTATAGGTCACATCCATCTTGAACAATTTCCTTCTATTGAACAATTTGATGCTATTATTCATGACTATTTACAAAACTTGTCTACTAAAAAACGAGATAAAGCACTCGTAGACAATCATCGTTATGCCATGATTTTACAGGTCCTCAAGGATCCTAGGAATACCTCTGTTTCTACAGCTCAGTTCCGTTTTTGGGTGAAAAAAATGTTTTGTCTAATGAATGATACGGTCTGTCATGATGATAAACCTGTGGCAACGCGTGAATCCATTTATCATATCCTGGTTATTGCTCATAAAGAGGCACATCACGGTGGGAGAGACAAGACGTCCGCATTGGTAAAGACATATCATACTTGATCATCCTGTTTTTGACTTTTAGTAGGTCCGTAGACAGTATTCTTGGATTCCAAAAGAATTAATTGCTCGATTTGTACGTCACTGTCCTTATTGCATTTCAAAAAGAAATGGAAATACCAATGAACCAAAGACACCACCCATTTACAAGTATAGCCATCCTAGTCACTCAGCTACAGCAGCAGCAGCAGCAGCCGTGGTTGCCTCTTCTTTTATCGCAGCTCATCATCCATCGATCAGTACGAATACGACCCGGCTTTATTTTCCAAGCAAACAAGAAGCCCGTGGCTTTTCACCTCGACCTTATCATCATTTTATAGCAGATCAGCACAGTTGTGCTGCTGCTGCGGCTATTGTGGCTGCTGCGGCTATGGCAGCTATTAAATCAAATCACTCTGCAGATTCTTTATCTTCATAAATGTAACATCACTTTCGCGTACAAATAGATTTAATTTACATAAATGATTTTTTTTTATTTACAAATTTAATCTACATCATGACCACTATTATTCTTTTGTACTTTATGCTCTATCGCTTGTTGTCTATCCTTTTGTACACTTTCTAAAAACAAGGGAATAGCATCCAATAAATATTCAAAATCTCCTCCTTGTTCCTTATCCATCACATTCATGATAAAAAAGTTTTGAAGTTCGGCTGGAGTGACAGTGAGATCAGGAATGAGGTCTGTGAATCGGTCTGCCAATGCCTCCAATTCTTTACTATGTTTCGCAGGCTCTTCGTCTTCATCATCCGATAAAAATCTCCAAAACATGTTTCGAATTTGTTCTTTGTCTGCATAGCCTAATTCCATCTTCATATCAATACGACCTGGACGTAAAAGAGCAGGTTGAATACGACTCAAATCATTGCAGGTCATAAAGATCATCGATCCCTCTTGAGCAGCCACACCATCCAGTGCGTTCAGCAAGCCGCTCATTGTGATCTTGCTGGTCGTACTGTCATTGCTGGGATCCTTGATGACACAGTGGTCAATGTCTTCCATGATCAAGATACTGTTGCGAGGAATTTCCTGCAAGAGCACGCTGAACTTTTCATCATCCATCGCACCCGAAAGACTAATGATGGCCACATTCATCTTGACCTTACTAGCCACGGATTGAACCAGGGAAGTTTTGCCTGTACCAGGAGGACCGTAGAGTAGATAGCCACGACGATAGGGGATACCACGGTTCGTATACCAGGTTTCACGACCACGGAATCGCTGAATGTCCATCAGCAAACGTTCCTTTTGCCCTTCTTTTAAAACGACAGACTCAAAAGATCGAAGTTCCTTGTATCCAACCGACACCCATTCAAAGCCATCATAACGTGTGGGTAAGCATTTATAGATTGTCAGCTAGATCGCAGCAGATGAGTCATGTGTCTTTTGTCTTTTTGGATGCTCATTTACCTTTCCATTGACCTTTTTAAAGGCTGTATCGATCCATCCTTGAATAATGGATTGCAACAATTTTAAATCTTGACCTCGCATGGTGATTTGAATACAAGGGTTGGAACTCATGGCACCCAAAAGTTCCTTGAGATCGTTGGAATAAAAGTTATTTGGCTCTTTGTTTGTGTCTCCATTCTTCTTTTTCGTGATCCAAAATGTATTTCCCTTGTAGACGATTCGATGCTCAATTTCATCCACTATAATGTTGGTTAGAAATACGATTCTCACGTGTGTGTGTGTATAGCTATTTACGAGGATAAAGATTCAATTTGGGAGGAGGGTTGACTGTTTGCCAATCGCTCTCATCCTGCACCTCACACCGTCCTTCCACATTGCGTAAATCATGAATCTGTGATGTCTTGCTTGCCACAAATTGAAGAATTTCATCATATCCTGTTTCTTTTTGACTGATTTGAATAGAGACATACATCTTTTCTGTCACTTTGTTATACATCCAATACAAAAGGGTGTTAAATTGATAGCCAACAATAGCTGTAGTGAATTGAGTTAACGCATTGTACATGTACTGTGTGTGTAACTTACGAGCAAGATAAACAATAAAACCTAAAAAGACAACATCACTTCCAAAATAACGTTTCAACAGATTCAATGCTCTTTCTCCCAATAAATTATGCCAAAAGATTTCGTCAGATATCGTTTCAAGTAAACATAATAAACTATCTAGAAATGGCCCCATTGATTCTGATTTAAAATCTCCTATAAGCTGCGTAGAATTCATGTAAAAACAACAAAAAAAAAGCAAGAAGCTTTTATATAATTGAAAAAACAACCGCAGCATCGTTCTCCGCAGTCTAATTCTATAAATCATGATACCACACAGCCACATACACTAGGGTAAGCTGCGGTCCCAAAAAGTGTTTTTTTTATGTATCTTGTTGTAATGGACACACTGTATATTGTTTTGAAAGAAAGATATGGCCTTTTTATTAAATATTATCTCTTTTTCTTCTTTTAATGAAGAAAATTCAATCATTTTTCAATTGGATAGGGAAAAAGGTAAATTTTCACTGCTTGTTTCAAATGTTACACGTTCACGCTTAATCTTACCGGTCAAATAAATAAAAAAGGCTAAACAATTTGAAATGCAGTTAAATTCAAGAGCAGATTGATGCCGCTGGATTTTGCGTTGAGCGGAACGAAATATTTGCGTTGACATTAGTAGCTAAAGAAGGATGTTGTGATTCATTTGAGCGCCCCAGTTCTAAACATGTGTGATTTTCCCAAGGTAGTGAAAGCCAAATAAGTCAGAAACTATAGAGCTTTTTAGTTGGAAGAAAGATGTCCTTTATTAAATATGTTTTTTGTGTATAATTGTATATTCTGTTTTAAAAGGTTTGGTCATAATCTCTTTGTTTTGAGATGCAGAATAATCGGGACTTTTTTTTGGCTTGGGTTGGGATCGATGGTTTAAAGGTTCGCTTGCGTATTCTATATTTGGAAGGTCTGTCCTATTGTATTTCCATTGGTTTATTATATTTAGTTTCTGTTCCTTTGTTCATAGAGTTGATACTGACACAAGTATGGTGGCACCATTATATTCGGCAACCACTCTCTTTTCAATAAAGCAATGATGAGGAGTAATGCTGCGCGTACTTTTCCCTACAAATTACCAGCGACCTATGGTGAGATTGTGCTTTTTTTTTTCAACTTTCTTTTCTACCATGTTTTCGAAGTAGGCTAACGGTAGCGCTGGTCATTTCAAATATTCAAGACTAGCTGATGAGTGCACACGTAGCATTTTGTGTATATTTGAAATCAATCACATATCGTCCAATTGGTCAATTAAGCTCATCAATCCGGATTTTGTCAGGGTATGTCCATGGAAACTATTTCTGTGAATGTATACATTTTTTCAAACGCAAGGTTCATAGCAAGCCATGTAATTGAAGGACCTAAAACATAGAAAAGTTAATATGACGCCTCATTAGACTTCTTATTTATTTTACCTGCAGCTTGAAATCCAATGACAGTCCTCAAATTAAACTTATCAATTGCATCATTAGAAAATATCGTCACTCTGTAGAAGGCATTAACTAAGAGGGTTAGTGAAATATTCTTGCTGGACTTGATCTCATCATAAACATTCGTGTAGCTGTAACCATATGCTTCGTAAATATCAATTTTGTAATCGGGCCGATTCTTGTTGGGAGTATCTTGCTCATCCGCCAGAAGATTTGAACTAAAAACGTTGGTTTAAACCATACATAATAGTATTCCAGCAGTTCGACCATATCAACGTGCAACTTTTGATGGTTGTTTAGAAGAGAAGAGTCTTCGCATAAATGGATGGACATAGTTTGCTGAAAAGTGAGCTTTTAATAGTGTCTTCAAGTTGCAGTCATATAAAGAAGATATCCTCTCAGTATTCTCAATGAGTGAAAAGTGATTCCAAAACAAAGATCAACGCCATTCTTACAACCATGTAATGGCACCAACCACATGTCATTCATCTTCATTTGCTTCGTCACGAAGCTTACGCAGCTTTATCTGAGCGCAGTCTTCATTAATACACTATTTTTAGTACAACTTTGACCGAAGAGATAACAAAATTCGATCAAATTAGGAAATTCATTTCGACCAAAACAGCTTTCCAGGTTCTCAGATTCTAGTGATTAAACTGTCTCTGTTAGTCATTGGAGGCCTTCTAACAACTGGTCCAAATCGGAGTTCCTTGAAGCAGCGTGCTATTTTACTGTAGTGGATGGACTACATAACAGTTGGCCGCGAAGGATTCCCTGAATGGCACAAGTATGCTAGTCTTCTCTGTTTTTCTTCTGACATTATGGCGCCCAGCCCACCTATGCGTTAGCGAGACTCGAGAGAAGATCATTGCCTCTTGGAATATTGGGGTGTGATCGGCATTCAAGGGAATGGTCCTCGTAACAAAGTACGACGAACGGACTTTGCTTAGAAAAATCGATGGATATGTCATAGTTTCTTTCTAAAACTTATAGCTCGCCATCTGAACAAGATATAGTGATACTACAACACTACACCAAATGATGGAAGACGAAGAAGAAAGCAAATGAATGAATAGGCAAACCATAGGACAATAAAAAACAATGTTTAAAAGTTGTGCGCAAAAAAAAAAAGAGACATTTTTTTTTTCACTCAAGACGATATATGCTCAATCCTTTGGTCTTTTCAGCGGTTTCCTTTTGTTGGCAATACTGATCTCTGGACTCTCAGCTGCTGTGTGCTTTCCGTTATTTGGCACACCCATTAGAGATTTACTATTGACGGCTTTCCTTTTATTGATAAACAGCTGGCCACTCGTGCTATGTCGCAGTTTGCCATCCTCAAAAGGGGCAGACTCTATCTTGACTAGCATGTTCAATCGCCTACACTCTGTTTCTTTTGGTTCACACCGCTCTCAGACGGGTGACTCTGATTATGTTTTATAAATAAAAATAAGCCATTTATTTACAAAAAAAAAGGAACATATTTCAACAAAACAAGAACGGTTGCGTGCAGACTTATTGCTTAATTATCAAAAAAAAGTTTATTCAAGTACAAGATGGATGTACTTTTTTTTTTTATCGACTTGGCATACCACGTCCACGACCAGCACCAGGTCCTGCTTGAGGCTTTTCACTTTGTGCATTCTTAACAGTTTCATCCACTGATAAAATTAAACAAGCAGCTTCTGTAGCAGCAGCAATCGCATTGATTTTTACAAGTGCTGGTTCCCAAACAAACGCCTTAAAATTGTCTGCGATAGTCTCATTATTTATATCCACACCATACCAAACACCGTCTAAAAGAAAGGGTTAATAAAAAAAAAAACAAGATATAGTCTTGTGTGTACCTTGTGCGTGCTTCATTCTTAATTTATTCAGGATATCAGTAGCATCAAAACCAGCATTGTCACATAACTGTCTAGGAATGATTTCGAATGCCTTTGCATAAGCGCCAATGATCAATTGCTGCTTTCCTTCAATTGTACGAGAATGAATACGAAGGTATTTAGAAAGTTCCATCTCAGTAGCTCCACCACCAGCAACAATCAAATTATTCTTGATCGCACGTCTCACAATCATGATCGCATCATGAAGAGAACGTTCAACTTCAGCAATAAATTGTTCGGCACCACCACGAAGGATCAATGTACAGGTCTTGGCTTGAGGACATCCTTCAAAGATATTGAAACGTTCACCACCCACCTGTCTTTCTTCAAATTTTTCACACTGACCCAGATGCTCCGAACGTAAATCAGAACAGGTTGATTGAATAGAACCACCTACAGCTTGGACAACACGATCCATATCATCCTTTGCCACACGACCAGCACAAAAGATGTCACGATCAGCAAAGTATTGTGTGGCCAGGTCACCAATCGGTAACTTGGAAAGAACTACCTTGGCGCCACTGGCCACGATCGCTTCCAACTTTTGGAAAATAATTTGCCATTCGGCATCCACGATCGCTTGATATTCAGATACCTCTTCCACACGTACTTCAGCATTATCCTTTTCTGCTTTCAATTCAAGTTCGACGTTGAGACATAAAATCTTGGGCTGCTTGAAAGATTTGGGCTGTTGTTCGAAACCTGCATAGGAAAAGGTCTTTTTGAAAGCTACACCGTTGACCAACACAGAATCTTGCATGGCACCACCAGGAACTCGCTTGATACCGATCAAACGTTCATTTAAACTTTCTTGATCGAGTGATAAAACAGCATCAACTACCATCTTGGTGAAAAAGTCCTTTTGGGAATAAATCAATTTGGAATTCATGGCGGTAGCTGCACATTTAGAAAGTAAATCACGGAATTCACTGATATTTATATTAGTTCCTTCCTTTCACAGCTGTCTTTTTCCTTCTTTTCTCTTACGATTCATTATTTTTATCAATTTTAACAGCCAGTTCATTTACTTTTTCAATTGCCTATATAAAAAAAAAGTATGAACACCAACTCTATAGATTCCGATCTTTTCTAGTTACCAAACGAGCAGCAGCTCTGTAACCTTTAATGATAACATGAGGACTAACACCTTCTTCAATATAATTTTTCACTTCCTTTAGCAATTCACCAGCAAGTAAAACTACACTTGTTGTACCATCACCCACCTATTATACCAAAAGAAAAAATAAGCAACAAAAAAGAGCATAAAATATTTTTTTTTTCAGGTACCTCAGCATCTTGAGAGCGAGCAATGTCAACAAGTGTCTTTGCAGCAGGATGAACAATATCGAGTAATTTCATAATCGTCGCACCATCATTAGAGATGGTCACTTCGCCTCTGCTGTCCACCATCAATTTATCCATACCTCTTGGACCGAGCGTTGTTTTTACGGTATCAACAACAGCAATACATGCATTGATATTGGAAAGAAGTTGGCCTTTTCCTTGAGATGTATCAGTACCTTCTTTTAAAAGAATGATTTGCGGTTGCTACAGAATAAAAAGCTGATTAGTGTTCTCCCTTCCTTCAACCAATGTATATTCAGTGTTAAAAAACCACTTCTTCCAAAGGTATTTAAAATGGCGCGTTCTCTCCTTTGTATTGGAAGATGAGGTAGATTTTTTATAGTGAAAGGTACTGTACCATCATAGAACGTGACATGGTGAAAAATAGATGTGTGTTTAGATGAAAAAGTTTAAAAAACTATTTGACAGGAAAAAAAAAAAGTAAGGAGAAAATAAAGTGACTTTCAGCGGGGAGTCAATTGCCACATGCATATTTCTTTGAAAAGGTTGCTTATTTTAATTAAGCGAGTGGTACTTGCTCATTAAGGTAGTCAAGAGAGAGAGAAGGAGTACGAAAAAAAAAAAGGATAAGCCAAAAAGATTCTGAATGATTGCTCAAGAAAAGAAGGAAATTATTAATTACGATTGGCCTACGTCATTAAAAGCATTTATAGTTTTATAAAACATGTACACAAACCACCTGGTGCTCTGGCTGCAAAAAAGATTCTTGCCATTCGCTCTTGAGCTTAATTTACAACGCATGCTACCTCAAAGCAGAAAGATCTATGGTTTTTGGGTTGATAGACTATACATTTGATTCTGTTTTAACTTGGATGTTTTTGTATATCAGAGTAGATCAAAGCTTTATAAGAACGGATCAACCAAACAAATTTATATTACAGCATGAAACTCTAATTTGTTTATTTTTGAACAAAAATATTTTACTACAAATCGTTTCAATGCTGAACAAATTTTTAAAAAAAAAAAGGTGAGTGTTGAGATGGGATTCTAATACTAATGGATTTCTATAAAAAGAGTCTATTTATGTCGTCTTTTTCTTTTTATGGCGTCTGCTATCGTCTCTTTTCACTAGTGACATATCAAATGGACAATCAATAACGCGAATGGCTGATAAAAGATATCCTCCTCCTGCGCTTGTATTCATGTTTGGATGCATTCTTCCCGGTAACACTTGGTATTGTCGCAAGAAACTTTCTGTAATGTCAGCATTAATGAATTCAGGGCATCTTCTCATCCAATAAGCTGCTTGTAACAGTAATTCTTTACTAAAACTGTAAACGACAATCGGTCTGGATCCACTGACGTATTTCATTAATTCTTTAATGATTGATTCCGGTGTACAGTTGGATGAAATAACCAAACTATCTGGTGTTAGTCATTCACTTTTATCATTCTCATTTATATTTTACCCATCAAAATCACCATCAAACAAAAGCTGCCTTGATTTTGTCTTGTAATCGTAACTGCTCTTACGTCTCAAGTAAGATCTCTTTGCATGAATATCTAACGCTTCAATTTGTTCCTCCGTCAAAATTTCAAAAGGATCTAATTTATAAAATTAGGGTTATTTCATAGGCCCATTTCTATACTAAATTCCTTACCATTAGGTGTTTCTGGATCAACAGATGCAAAGGGGACTGTATAAAGTGTTTCAACTACTGACTTTGGAAAGTTCATATATCTTAAAATATCATAATTGTGAAAATCGCCTTCATGCACTGCTACCAATTGACCAAAGCCACCCATTCTTTCAAGCATAGCTGAAACGATCAAGCCTTGTGTATCATCTACAACTAACATCTTGCTGTTGGCGTGAACATTGGATAAGGAAAGCAATTGCGAAAGTGTGTCAATTCGAAGATGTCTATCAAAAACGTTTTCTACAGTGTAAGTAAAGAACAAGATTGTTGCGAATGAATCATCTTACTTTGTCTTTTCTGGGTTTTTGTTGAAAAAATAATCCGTGATGGTGTACAAAGAGGGTCGAATAGGTGTAAATACTTTCATGAATCTAAAGAAAAGCAGGTTTCAATATACTTTTCTTATGCAACCGTTCCAGATGTTTACTTTTTCTTTTTACGTTCAATGTATTTCGCTTTAGAAAATTCAGTCTTCTTATCAAATTCTGAATGAGCAGCAACCATTTTGTTGATGATTTCTTCAGTATTTAAAGTTCCTTTTAAACCTTCCGCTTTCAATCTCAATACTTCTTCTTGTGTTAATTTTTGTACAGTTGTATCATCAATAATCAGTTGATTATTTGCTTCCGTTTCCTCTTTTCTTTGGTTTAGAATAAAAAAAAAATCGATTACAACTGTTACTTACCAACACTTGTATTCTTTGCAACATGCTGAACTGGACGAATATCATTATTTTCTCCATAGATTTCATAAGATAATCCAAAAGGTTTTCCAATAAGTTTATCTGAGTTGAAAGAACCAAATTTACCAAGATTCACTGTTCTGTATAAAATATATTATTAACAATTTATTTGAAATAATGTCAAAGAAGCTTACGTATCGGCTTTCAAATTGACAATCTTTACATTGCCACTTGGCATTTGAACCAATATTTGTTCATCAACTTGTATAAAAGCGTTGCTAGTAGTTTTTGACATTGCTTTATATGTAAAAAAAAAAAAGGTATAAAAAAAAAAGTTGATAAAAAAAGTAACCGTGACTGCTTAAATCGTTGCGAAGGCTTGTTTTATGCAGTTTCAGGCACAAGCTAAAGAAGGTGACATATTAATTAATAATTATAGTCTTTTTAGTTTTAAGCAGTTTACGCTATTTTAATCCACGTAAAAGCTTTACGATACAATGCATATGACTAAAAAGAAAAGATGAACTTTACAGTCATTCCTCCAAGGATCGTATATTTGTGTTTATTCTGTTTAAAAATTCATGCAAAGCTTATCAGTTCACCTTTCAGGTTACCTTTACACAAAGCTCAATGGATATTGCCCACTTTTAGGCATGGCTGTTGAAAACAGAATTGTACTGAAGTTTAGTGTAGTCATGGATCACAATGGTCATCATCCAAGGTGTCTCAAGTCGATTACTACAAGTTATTGCTTTTGAATGATCATTCTCTTGGTACCTTTATGTGTTTATTGAGAACTTTAAGCACTAATAAGCTTTTCATACAGCATTGCATATCCAGATAATCCATTTGAAGCATGATAGCTATATACTTCCTTTTTTGTTCTTTTAGATTTGGTTATGCTCACTTGTCCGCTGATGGTTTCATATCTTTACAACTAAAAGGTAACATCCTTGTGGCAGTTACGTTCTGATCATTGGTATCGTACTTGCCTTGTAATAGCGGCATTGAAAGAACTGCTTTGAATTCTGATCTATATAACTCAATTCAATCGCTGTTCGCGTTACTTGTACACTTTATGGAACAGATACAGAATTCAGACAGAGGTAAATTGCTTGTCTCACACAAGTTAAGCTTGTTTCTAGTTGCTAGTCGGTTGTCTTGTTATCCTGAACAGATAGAAGAACAAAAGAGCTCTCAGAACACCTGTTATTATATTTAATTGTTTTATGGCTAGACACCATGACTGCATTCGATCAAAGATTTCTTTGTAAACTTTCCCTCCTTCTCCTCTTGTTAATCCTTACTCTCCCCGTACATCTAATATCAAAAGATATCACCGGGTCAATTTCTACAGTTTCATGGCATGGCTCAACGTGCACTGGGACAAATAAGCCATAGAAAACTGTCTCTTTTCGTATTGTAAAAGCAGCATGAACTGTTTAGATCAAGTAAAGGTTTGCTAGATAGCCCTAATCTACCTTTGGTTATCCATAGGGAAGCAATAGAAAGCTGATTTCTTTGCTAGAAGACAACGGTGTTCAGAAAGTGAGAAGATAAAAATGGGGTGTAACCTAACACATAAATCGGTGCAACGTATCTTGGAAACCCAAATGGATAAAATAGACTAGATATTAACACTGCAAGCTAAGGTGTGTATGATATTGGAAAACAAGACAAATAGTATGCTGTTTCATATTAGATGAAACAAGCAGAGTTTATATGTTTGGCTGCATGTACTCACCTATCTGGAGTTTATTGTCGTGAGAAATTCGAATGAACGATGTAGTCAGGTGGTTAAGAGAGAGAAAGAGAACCATAAGTTGATGAAGGCTAAGGTGTGAAAAAGATTTGAAGACAGGAGGATAAAGTGAAGTATGGTAAGAATATTTGCATTTTTTTTTTGTGTGTATATGGCAGTAGAATTGAAAGAAGAAGGGGTCAAAAGATACTTGACAAGTGTGAAAAGGTTTCATGTAATGTGTTGCGATCTTTGATGATTTAAACTGTGCTTCTCATCGTTAGATGTATGTTGATGTTATATTCGTCTGTTGTTCTTTAAAGGAATAGTTTTGATTTGTTCATTTCTCTTTACTGCCATAAACTCACCAATTAGTCCGACACTCATCCACTTGTGATTCTAAACGTATTAGCAATCATTAAACCAAGGTTTTTTTTTTTTGAAATATAATTTTCCTAATCGAACGCTCTAAGATCAAAAGAGGAGGGTTTACTAAAAAGACTATTTTACATTGTAAATTACTACTGAATAATATTATTGTGCCAAATGAGCTGTTTTGATAAATATGCATTAATTTTATGTTTTATTAGGCATTGATAGTATAAATCGAAAGGAATCATCAATTTTTCTCAAAGCTTCTGATGATCAAATGCGTAGTACTTACTAACATGACTATCTATGATCCATCTTTTTATCAGGCTGTACGTTATCAGACACACTTGTTGATTATAAAGTTTACTTGTTGATCAGAATAAGAAAATAGGTATAGCCAGATGGATCTAACACAGGTCATTTTTTTAAGCAGAAAGCAGTGATACCCGCTTCTTTTTTAATTACTCCATGTTCTTGTGTTAATCTCTTTGTATACAATGTCTTTTACAAAATTCATCTCGTACTTTTGTACTTCAGCCCCGACCAGATTTCTTTCAGGTAACCTCATCCTATTAATATGCATAATTAATCATTTTTTGCTGTTACTTTAATTGTTGAAATCACGAAAAGAATAACATGACTGAAAGTGAAGTGATAAAGAGATTTGTTAAAGTCTAGAGCTAATTTAATTCAATATTTTTCATTAGATGCTGTTTATTATCACAAATCATTCTCTACCTTCCATCTATTTTATCCGAGTTTTCTTCATGAAAGCAAAACAAATCAAACTTTACAAGCAATATACATTTACTTTAACCATAAAAGATTTGTATTAATTTTTTTTTTAAAAAACAATCTTTATTGGCCATTTTTGTCTTTTTGTTTTTTCTATAATCGCTTGAACAATCTGATAATAGAATTCATGTAAACATTCAGTTTTTTTTTTAATAAAAAATAATGCAGGCTTAGTTTTTAATGCATGTGTTCAATAGCCAAATATACGTTTTATGTGCAAATTATGTTGTAATCATTCGGAACCTTCCTCTTCGGAACTTCCTTATGCTTCTGAATCATATTCTTCAGGGGCATCACTATCGGAGCAAGATCCTCATCAGCTACAGAAAAAGGAAAAAAATGGACGTGATTCAGCCACTTGCTACTTTCATCGTCATCCCTTCTTGCTCTCACCACTCGATCCTTTCAGCTTTCTCTTCTTGTTTTTTTTTTTTTCTTTTCTTTACAACTAATTTTTAATGTTTTTATATTCCTCATGATGGACACTCAAAAACTGAATCTGAATTAGACAGCACTTTAAATTCAACGTACGAAAACTACCGCCGGATTGATTCCAGTCACAAGGTCAATCTCGCTGATGGGAATGGAGGTGAGGGGCTAGCTTGGCTTTAGTCGGAAAAAGAAATTCTTTGTTGGCCATCATGGAGCATTTCATCGCACAAGTATCCTGATGGCTTCAGTAGGTACACGGCATCTTTTGTCCGTGCCCTAAACACCTCACTCACTCATCCAGAGGCGCGTCCCAGTGCTTTTGAAATCTATTTCATTTTTCTTCTTCAGCATCGAGTCTTCCGGATCCATCTTTTTCTTTATGCATCCATCGGAAAACAAAAGATCTTTAAAGACAGGTGGAAAACTAGCAACAGAGAGAATACGTTAAACAAGACGTGGTCCGACTTGGCAAGGGAAGCATTCGGATGATGTTGAATACCTTGTTCTCATATGTTTTACCACCCAAAAAGGGGTTGGGCACATGCCCATGTTGCAACTGCCACGCACGTTCAACACACGATCTCTTGGACTGAAATCCTATACTCGTTTGATTGAATACCAACTTGGATTTCACAGTCTCACCCTGTCTGCATTCACTTTTTCACTGTCTCTTTGCCCTGCTGTCTCTGTTGTTGTGCTTAGAATATAAAACATGCGGTGCATCAGCTCACCCAACTCACTTGGATGAATGCCCTTTAGGCTGACTGAGACTCAGCAAGACTGTTGGCTAATTTGTTCTTGTCTGGTTTGTTGGTTACGCGATCGCTTTAGCCGATGGTCATTCCATCATTGATTACTCACAGTAGAATTGAGATGGAATCTTTTTTTTTAATTGATAGACAAACGGCAAGTGTGTTAGCATGCATCACTCTTGGAAATCAGGGACTTTTTTTTTTTTTTTTTTTTTTTTCCCATTTCAACTTTTGGCACACTCTATTTTTTTTTTTTTTGTTTTCAGTAAAAAGTTTATAAATTAAAGCACATGGCAAAACGCTTTGAATCCATCCAACATGTACTTGACTGACCATCTCTTGCTACTTTAATCCTACTTTTTGACTTGATCAGGTGCGTTCCCTTTCTAACCGTTCTACCGACGTGAAAGTGTATCAACAACTGGGCTATGTACGGATGTGGATGATCGGACGTCTTTTACGTCACTATGCAAATAATTTCATGTTCCGGCAGGATCGAACCATTTTTCCATTTCCTTTTTCTTTCGCTCACCATGAATTTTTCACCTTATTCACCTTCACCTGACGAAGACAGAGGATCTCGAACAAAGAAACAAAAACAGCCCATTCCAGGATTTAGTTCATACCAAGCAAGTCATCCAGAATCCTTTGCTGAACAAGGAATATTTGGTGCAAGCGGCAGTAGTCATCACAGTAACCCTATCAGTGGCAGTGTTCGTGTGAATAAATATGAAACGGCAGTATCGATTCGAGTCGATATAGAAGCTGCCTTGTGTTATTGTCTGGGTCCGATGACAGGTAAGCTGTGTGGGATGATGTTTAGGTTTATAAAGACATATTAGGTTTATTGTTTTTAATATTGGAAACACAAAATGATTATGTCAGATTCCATGCATGGCAGGTAAGAAAGAGGGAACAATCGCTGTCTATCTGATCTAAAACCAGTTTCATTTCTAGTCATCGCTTGTGTTTTCTACCTTGATGTTCTTACAGTTCATCTTACTGTTCATCTCCACCTTCTTATCATGGGTCTTGTTCTTTTTTTCTACAGGACTTTTATTTTATTTAACGTAAGTGATTTAACAAAAAAAAATGAAAGGTAGATATTAAAATGGATTGAAGGTATCGAGCTTACTTGGATGGTGCATCGTTAGAAAGATACCAAGTACCTTATTTTGGAATGATTGCTTCAGATTGGGTTGATTCAGAATGATCATGATCCTATCCTCATATACCTTTTTAATAAATAATTTACCATATAGCATATATACATAGGGTCTTTATTAAAGGGGAAAGAAAGGAATGGGGCTTATGAGAAAGGAATGGGAAGAGGGGTGAGAAAGATGAGTTATTAATTGGTATAATTTGATTCTTTAGAAGTAGACGATCGACTGCTGGCATCTAAAGAGTGAATGGAAGAAGTAGCGATCGCACTTCCTTTAGGTGCTCTATCTTGAATTCTTTTTCTATTTGCTTGTGCTATTTTCTATTGAATGAGTGATTTATCTACAAAACGAACCCAAACTTACCTTGTTTCATCATAGCTAGTCTATCTAAATTATGAATCACATAGTTCAACCGTTCGATCCACATCTTTTGTTCTGCTTCAGAACCCACATAAAGCACATGGGCCGATGTCGTGCCCACAAAAGTCGTATTCAGATTATCCACGCCTGCGATGGAAGGGATCAATTCGATACAGTGATCCACACCACCGGCTTCTTCCTTGGTCATCGAACGTACCCGGGCACGATCGAGCGTGATGTGGCCCTTGTATTGCAATCGAGGACCCTTTTGGTCCACAGGCTTGACAAACAAGAGTACGTCTGTGAACAGCAGATAGATTCTTTCTTCACCCAACGAACGCGAGCTGGTATTGAGCCTGGACAGGTTGCCTTGCAAGATCAACCTTCTTTCGGCTCTGACGGTCAAGGGAGCCTCCAGAAGGGATTGATGGATCCAGAGAACTTTATCCACATTTCGAACATCCTGTATCCTACATTCCAGTCAGCCTTCTCTCTTTCCTTTTGGTTGCTTACTTTTCATTCATGGCCTGTCGGAATTGCACGATCCACTGCTTGCATTTGACCAACCCAGCATAATCTGGGTGCATGGGCGGAGTCAGGTCGGATAGCTGAGAAATCAATTCGAAATAACGATGGATACAGGTCGCAGGGGACTGCAAGAGGGAGAGTAAGTCGGTGTTTTTCAATGCCTTTTCTTTATGTGTAGCCTAGAGAGACAGGTGTTAAACTGACAGGTTGGTCCGAGCTACTTTTTTTTTTTTTTTTTTTTTTTACTTGCATCAAGAAATTTTTTAAAAGGTGGATATCTCGTCAGTCTTTCAAAGGTGGTGACAGAAACAGCATAATTATTAAAATAAGGTCGATAGATTTCAAGATGAGGAAACTAGATTGAAAAAGATAAGTAAAGTACAAAAGAGGTAGATGCGTACCCAAGATTGAAACACATCTGATAAAATTTGTGTTGGACCCCATATTTGCATTCTAGAAATCATCAGTCGTACAGAAAGTCAATAATCACTGTCTTACCTTTCTTTCAAACTTTTCAGATGAATTTGATGTAATCTCACAATGTCTTCCAGATTACCAAATAACCAAGCATACTCTCTTTCAGTACACACCACTTTTTTCATACCCAAAAAGCCAAAAGTGGAATGTTTTTGATCCTTTTTCAAGGGCAATAAAAAATAGTGTTGCACCAGACAAAGTGAGTTTGTATAACTTTCTTCAGATTTGATCAGTGTGTCCACGATGTTTTCTCTATTCAGATGCATGTACTCATGGTCTGTGTTATTTAGTATGAATATCACTCTGACTTTCTTTACCCAACACTGTTTCATCCACATCATCATAGTTTAAACTGTCAATAATATCAAAATCATGCGTTTCATTCATCGAATCCGTCAAGAAATGAACGGCTGAAGAACTACTGAAGTCATGATCGACTGAGGAAAGTGAGGGTGCTGTCAAAAATCCACTGTTGAATTTGCTTGTGTCTGTACTCGAACTCGTGAAACTTTCTCTTGGACTGGGATGTCCTCTTTGTGATTTATTCATCTTTTTTTCTATCAACAATCCCTTGTTTTTTAATGCCAGAATAAAAAAAGAAGGAAAGATTGGATTGGTTGACAAAATGAAAGGGGGAAGAGGAAATGAAGGAGAAAGGGAGTGAAAAGAAAAAGAAAAGAAAAAGACTTCTTTTTTCTAAAGACACCATGTAGTGATATTGTCATACCTTGTACTATCCATGATCACTGCCTCAATGTAATGTTACACTTGTTTCTTTTAAAAGAAAGAGGGGAGAGGTTAACATTATCAATGCTTGTGATGATAGCCTGAGTTTCATCCTCTTTTTTTTCATCAATGCACACTAACCAAAAATAAATTTAAACTTTATTGAAGTGGACCTTAAAAATCTCAATTGTATCAAGTTCTGGAAGCACTCCTCTCTCTTTTGTCGCACAAAGAACGCAATCCATTCTTTCTTACTGTCCATAAAACAATGAGAGGTGATCCACACGTGTGTACAGCCCAGAGATCATCCATTCTAACAAGACCATCCTGCTTTCTTTCAAAGAGGAATTCCATTTTCAAACGAGTGGCGCGCGTCTGGCTTTTTTTTAAAAAAAGAAAAATAATGCCTTTTAAAGTGTGAATCCGATGAAGGGTACAAAAAAAATAAAGAGCGAAAACTCTCTTTCTGATGCTGTATCACCTTCTTTGATCATCATCCTTGGCTGATTTGAGTGAAAAGGTGACCTTCTTGTCAAATGAGGACTGATGCGTAATAGATGTCAACAGGAGGATTTGAAATGATCCGTGTTTTGAGACTTGTCATAAAAAGCAGATGACTTAAATTTTAGATTAAAAACATGCTTCATGTTTCAAGTGAACGCTAGAGTATTCCTTGCAAAGAGAGAAAAAAGGAGGATATGCATGGGAAAACCTTGCAATAATGTTTTTCCCTGGTAAAATAGATGTAAAAAAAAAAACGTGGGAAGTGATTAAAAAAGGATAAAGGGAAATGAAGAGAATAATGGCTTAAATGCATCCAAATTGCCCAAGGAAAAGGAAAGGGGAGGACATATGCCGATTAATTATCAAAAAAAAAAAAAAAAAAAAAAAAAAAAAAAAAAAAGAGAGAGAGAAAATAGTGTTTAAAGAGAGTTTGGTGGATAAAAAAAATTAGATGGATAGACTTGTGGAATGATTTAAATGAGTCAAAAAAAAATGATGGATTTAATAGGATTCAATAAAAGAAGTGGAAATGAACTGGCATCTAATAGCGTCACACAAAAGATCACTTGTTGCATCCATCTCTTTATGAAATAAATCGTCAGGGCATTACAAGATTAAATTGGATACGTCAATCGCCTAAAGAACACAAGTGATCAAGCAATACTATCCACAGCACTATTTTTATCTGACTGTGAACGAGAAAAGATTTTTATTCAGTAAAAATTGGAAACAGAAAAGACTTTATTTATCTCTGACAGCCTACTAGAATAAATTGCAAACAAGCTTTTATCATTCAACCAGTCAAATGTATCACTGCCATCCAACAGTCATCTTTTAACTTTCTTAATAAAAGAACCAGTTCTTGATTCTCTTTGGATACATTCATGTCATAAAAAGATAGACAACCTAGCTAAATAGGATTCTTTTTTTTTTCTTTATCAATTTTCACAAGTAGCAAGTGAATTCTTCTTTACTTTTCTTATAAAAGAGTAAGGTTATGTAGGAATAATACAAAAAAAAACTTGCTTTGGACAATCAGTTCATAAGGCTACATCTTCCTAAAGAGCCGAGAGATAAACAAGACTTGTTTAGTCAATTGAACAAGACTAAAACCATACACGTATGACAATTTATGCTTCTCTTCAAGCGAAACAAGTTCTCTGTTCAGACTCTAATAGCAATATTCAAACTCCACCATTCAATCTGCATTCAATGACGTGTTACCTAGTCATCCACTTTAGGGTTCAAAAAGTAGTTGGGTCTATTTTACAATGGCTTATGTTTTCTCTACATGAATAAATAATACTTGTATACTACTGCTCCTTCTACATCTGCTGTTAAAGGTTTTCATGATCAAAAAAAGAAGGACAAACGATTGGCTCTTGAGATTAAAAAAAAAAAGTTAGTAGAGTGTGCTAGTTGTAGTGGGAAGTGATCATAAAAGATTCTCAAACCCCTACATGTCCTTATCATGCCAAGAGTAAGACAAAAGTACACAAAGACTTTGGTCATTTTGAAAGTAGGATGTCATCCAACTGAATTTATGTTGTGTTGTATTTCATGCTTTTTATAATTAATTCTTTACAAATTATTTCCTAAATAATTCTTTTTTTCCCGATTTTTTATTTTTAAAATATAGCATGTATGACGCTATATTTCCATAAAAAATAAATAAATTACAATAGATTCTATTTACAGAAAAACAATGCTTGTGTACATCATCCTTTTTGTGAATCAAACAAGATGAACAATACTCCTTTTCAAGTACTCTTTTGACTGTTCACTGAACCCCAAGGGCTTATACACTCTCACCACCAATCGATTCTTTTTCATCCACAGACCTCTTTTTCAAATGACCCATCAAACCAGAACAGACCCTGACTGTCGGAGATACACTGATGTCAATAATAACCACCGTCACCTTGTGTCAAGGCCTGTCCAAACCGGGCTTACTTTATTACTCACAGGTGGATCATGTCCTATCACGCAACCGAATGCTTGATTTGGAACAAGGTGAATGTTGACTGCATGCGACACGATCATCAAGGGTTTAAGGAAAAGCAAAGGGCGTTTATCTGTAATTAAATAAGAAAAGGGAGAGAATCAAGTTGATTTTATTCATCATTTATCCGTAAACAATAAAAAGGGGTCTTGTTATTACGTAAGCTTATCCAGCTTTCCCTTCTTATTCAGGATGATTTCAAACATTCTCATTGGGTCACAAGCAACGTGGCCGAGTGAAACCTGAAAAGCACGCATTTTTTTCATTTAAGGATTTGATTCTTTGATTTGATTGGATGCTGCGTCATGTAATATGCGATTAGACCATGTGCAATGAAAAACGTGGTTTTCAATATAAATTATTTTAGGCGGGTCTTGCTAAATGAAGTAAACGAAAAGGGATATAAAAAGGATAAGCTCTCTCTCTTTCTCTTTCTTTTTTTCTTTTTTTTTTTTTCTCCTTCTTTTCTTTAATATGCAAACAATCAATTCAATGGACAAACAACAAACAATTGAGAAACCTAAACGTAAACAAGTCAAGAATGCTTGTGGTAAGATCTTGTTTTTTCTTTTCTATTTCTTTACTGACTTTTTACAACAGTCAATTGTCAAAAGGCATGCAAGAAATGTGATGATGGAAGACCCTGTAAGCGATGTATCAAATTGGGTCTAACAGCCACTTGTCGAGATTCTGATCGTAAAGAACGTAAAAAGGGTGTGAAGCGTGGTCCTTATAAGAAAAGACAAGGATATAAAGAACAAGTGGTCTATCCGAAATTAACAGAAGAAATCATGGTTCCCAGTCAAAATCACTGGACACCACAAGATTTTTTATATCAACCCATCCTGTCTTTATCACCCACCAGTAGTTTTGCTTCTTCTGATGATACGTTACACTATGCATGTGGATACACTGAGAACAATAACATGTTGGATCACTTTTATCCTTCATTTGAAACAACTCAATTTGAAAAATTATTATCGATGCCTATCGAACAAGAACAACAACAATACGAATTAAATCTATTGGAAGAACCTTCTTATTGGTATCCTGTTCATTCATCTTCACTACCCATTCAACCACCTTCATTCATCGATTATAATATACCACTTCAATTCAATCAATGGTCATAAACAACAACAACATAGACAAAAAAAATTTTTTTTTATAGACTAAGTTCATTTCCCCTTCAATTCATTATGCCCCCCTCTTCACTTTTTTTTTTTTTAGCATCTCATTTTTATTTTTTCATGACAAAAAGGCCCTTTTTATGTATTTATGCTTTCTCTCTTTTTTTTTTCTTATTCATCTTTTATGCTTCATTTTATTCATCGTTACACTTAATAAACACTGCAAATGATCTAAAAATAATTTAGGCAGCAGCCTTTGCACGTTTCACACCACCACGTTTCCACCACACCAGATAACCCACCAGGGTCATCACAAACAAGGCCGAGATCACCACCACAGCCACTAACCAACCAGGGAAGACAAATGTACGGGACAGGACCGGTCTGGGTCGATCGATTGTCACATAGGGTGGGTCAGAAGCATTGGTATAGATCTGATAGGCTATCAGGCCCTGAAAGGGAGCATTGTAATCCAAAGCGACCTCGGTCTGTGCCCAATCCTGCCGCTGGTCATAAAACCGGTCTTCTCGATCCGGACCACCGACGACGGCCCCAACCAGCAGATGGGCTTCGACAGCGGGGGAGGTCTCGATCTGGCCCAGATCCGTCCCGCCCGAGGCACCCGCATGATGTGGGTTGTGGGGCGAGTTTGGGTGAATCCCACACACATAGGGTGTCAGCATCCGATTGCGGCCCAAGAGATAATCCAGTTGACCGGCAGCGAACCGTCTGTAGTCTGTCGCCCGGGACGGATCGAGATCGGCATAGAGCAGACTGAGCAGGGCCATGTCTTGGGCAGGGACAAGCGAATTCGACTGGCTGAAGCCTTCACACCAGAGCAGGCCGTCCGTGGTCCATGCACACGGCGAGTCTTGGCCGCCGATCACACCCTCCAAGACACGTGTGGCCGATCGAGCGTATTTCGTCTGTGTCCTGTCCAGCTCGGCACCCAACACAAACACCGCGTTGGTCTGATCGCTCCAGTCCCAGACCGTGATCGGTCCTTGGCCGAGTCGAAAGTCATCAAACCAGGTCGAAGCCCAGGATCGGTAGGTGCTGTTGTCCGTCGCCTTGTACATCCACAGGGCGGCCAGGGTCAGTTGGCTGGTGTAGTTGTTCGTTCGATAGTAGTCTGCCAGGGCAGGGATCGATGTCGTATAAGTCGTCCAAGGCTTGGCGGTAGAAGCCAGGTTGAAAAGCGAGGCCGCGTTCGTCCGCAGCTGATCCGCATAGCGCGTCTCCTTGAATCGTGTCTGGTAGAGATACGAAGCAGAGGCCAAGGCGGCCGAGGCCATGGCCACAGCGTCCGTGCCGATCGTCGTTCGATTGACCGGATAGGATGGCCTTGGGCTGGGGATCGTTGTGTCTGGTCCCCAGTAATTGTTGTCTATGTTTCCGTCTCCTACCTAGATGCATACCTGTCAGGACCTCCCTTTCCCCTTCTTTTTTTGCCTTACTTGAACATAAAATGTATCGCTGTCCGGATGCGCTCGCATCAACCAATCCAGTCCCCACTTTAACATCGAATCCAGGTATTGAACCTGACCCGATCTTTCATATCCCTCAAACCAAACAGACGCACTCCAAGCAATACTCATCAAAGAGTACGACAGTGGCAAACTGAATTTTAAATAATCCCTATCCTCTCTGGTCTCAGTCCTTTTTCTTTTCTCATTCCTCCCCCCTTCCTTTTTTTTTTTCTTTCCTTTTTTTTCTTTACCCAGCATCATAATATCCACCTGTTAGATCCACTTGATGATCACTTCCATCTTCTAGAGCAGAATCATGTCTCCTATTCTCATTCAGTCAGATGTTCTCTCTGATGCATGCTCTTTTTACCAAGTGATACGATGATCCGAAGGTAATTTCCCACTTCTCTGTGCTTCATAAAACAGCAAAGAAGCATTCAACAAGTTTGTATAATGAACATTGGCTTCCTGCTGTGCAAGGACCACAGTCGCCACTGACACCACCAAAAACCACCGCATTTTTAGTGAAAAAAAAAAAAAAAAAAAAAAGAAAAAAGGGGGGGAGAGGGGAGGAAAAAGGGAATGCAAATATTATTTTATTATTTTTTACTGGTTTTTTGACCTGTTTTTAATTGCTGTCGTCTTCGATCGTCCACCCTTTGAAGAAATTCCACTTTTTCCATGTAACCGTCCTTGTTCTTGTACTTTAAGTCATCCTGAATGTCTTCTTTTTCAACAAATTTTTGCCAATCCAGCTTGCTCTTTTCGAGTGTGTTCATCTTTGGTATCTTGATATCGTACTGTGAGACAAGTGAGGAAAGTATGGATTTTGGGCGGTTGATCTTGGTCGTTTCCTTTCTTTCCGGTTCCTCTTTTACCACCCTTTCTTTTATCGATGGCTCTTCTTGCACTTTTTCTTTGGTCGGCTTTGTGTCATTCATCTCTTTCCAAATAGCATCCATTTTGGCCTTCTTTTTTAAGGGATCTTCTGTTTCTTCCAAACATCTCTTTTTGGTTACTGTCGCTGTTGATTCCTCCTCAGCTTCTGATTCTTCAATTTCTGATCCTTCTGATTCTTCATTTTCTATTCTACATATTAATCACATGCTTGTCATTAGACTATTCTTAATACCTTCAAGAACAAAATCAGAATCTTCTTCTTCTTCTGATTGTTCATTATAAAGATCTTTTAAACTATATTCTTTGGACATTTTTAAAGAAAGAAAGAAAAAAAAAAATAAAACTATTTCAAATCCAGTTTGTATTTGAGTATTCTAGGATGACTTCAGTAGAAAAAAAAAATCATTTTAATTCAAAGTCTCAACCATGTTAGGACTCCACTAAAAAGATATTACTTTCATCACCAGTACATTGACTCTTGAAAGAGAATGTTGCACAACAAGGGGGGGTGTGCGCCGCAGTGTGTCGATCCATGCTCCAGTGGACGAAAATGACTTTCTTACCGGACACCTGGCCGGACCTACTGATGACTTGAAAGTGGTGGAAAATTACGGGTAGCCAAGAAATTTTAATCTTCTTGCAATGTCAACAACTTCAGAAAGTTCTCAGGGTCAATTCAGTTTTTATCACTTTGATCAAGCAAGCGATTTTGGCATAGAAACAGAGAATGGCGAACGTGTAAAGAAAAGAAAAAGACCTGGACGTAAACCGAACCCTCCGTCAGCTGAGAAACGAAGAGCACAGAACAGAGCCGCTCAGAAAGCATACAGGCAAAGACATCGTGAGAAAAGAGAGAATGTGGAGAAGACGCTGGAGGATTACAAAAAGGAAAACGAGGCACTCAAAAGAAAATGTGCCCAGACGGAATTTGAAGCTAATTACTTGCGAGCTATCGTTCTTCAGTTGACTCTGACCAGCTTGGTTCAGCAGGGATCCGTAGCTCATGCCTGGGTGAGTGAAGACAGTGAGTTGGACATGCCTAATTTACTAAAGATTATGTTGGATCGCAATAAACACATTACACGGCTCAGCAGGGCATTCCGTGCTCTCTTTCAATCAGACTCTGTAGTGAACTGTGGTAAAAGGCTTTCTAAAAATATTAATTCAGTCGCAATATCTCGCAAGCAAGACATCCTCCCTGAAGCGATCCCATCCGACAATCTGGAAAGTATCCCATCAGGCGATTCGGAAAACATCTCACTGAACGATTCAGAAGGGGGCGCTACACCACATCATGATCACTCACTCATCCTACACAAAAAGCCTTTGAAAAGCGTATTAACCCAACCCCCTTCACTTCAAACAGCCGACGACTTCATTCACATGTCCCCCTTACAAGCCCTTCACATCTCTCGAATTCAGCTCAAATTCACCAGCATCATGGGAACAGACATGCTCGCAAGTCTAAAACCTAGTAAGTCCATCTCTATCCTCTTACTTACTCACTCAATCGCACAGCTGCCCTACAGAGAATCATACCTCATGATATCCGTATCGACTATATACCCGTCAGCTCCATCAGAGATCGAATGATCTTGTTTCAAGACTATTATGACGCAGATGACTGTTTTCAATACTTGGCTCAAACCGTACTGTTCACCGGTGGCGATGTGAGAAACATAAAGAACTGGACTCTTCATCCAGATTATTCTTCAAAATTCTGGTTCATCTCACATCTCTTTATCGATCAAGTAGAGATCAATCAGATTGATAAACATATCGAGGCTCTCCTGGTTCAAACCAGTGACGATGGTGAATAAGACGCCTTTCGTTCAACACGGTAAAACGGACACTGCCTTTTTTTTTTTTCAGCCATTGGTCAAGTAGCCCAAAAGATCCCTCAAGACATCTACGCCTCATCGCTCTGTTTTCCCACGCAAGAAGAAGGGAGATGTAAACAAAAATAAATAAATAAAATTGTATCGTTTCATTCTATAGGAGAGGACATGTAGCTGGTGTTGACCACTGACACCATCGAATGACCATTGAATGGAATTCTAAATTTAAGCTAAACCTATTTGGGCTTTGTTTCTATTGTTAACATCGAAACTTTAAATTTTTACCAAACTTGTCCTAACCTTCCAAAACGAGTGGAGGTAACATGAGAAACAGGGTTCGTTTGCATAAATTGTACGACATCAAAGGAGTCGCATTTAGATTCATCTAAATGCATGGGCGAGCCTGCAATGTCGATACGATAAACATCACAGGGCTAAACGGGCCAAGTCATGCCACTGCTTTCTGTCTGATTCACATGAAACACCTCTTCAGCCTTGATACACTCAAAAAGACACATCTCAGCCTGACCTTACCTTCATCGTAAATAACAAGCATTTTGCTATTAATAATTCTTTTTCCAATTCTGTCGCTTGAAAAAAACTATATAAACATCTCCTCCTTTCTTCTCATCTTTATTATAAAAACAAACAAACAAAAAACAATGACTCAACGCTTCTTTTCTGCTCTCATCCTCTTCTTTGCTTTCTTGGCTACTCTCGTGCTCAGTGCTCCTGCTGATGCCTGTAACGGATTCCGCATCACATCGCCTACTCAGTCCAATTTGCAGTGGACCTCTGGCCAATGCTATCAGGTCTCTTATGATCTCGGACAGAACAAGGCCGGTAGTTCAACGGTTTCGGTCGATCTCTACAGCGCTCAAACAAACAAAAAGGTGGCTTCATTGGTGACTAACGCAAAGACGACTACTTTGGGCGCCACGGATCCTTTCAATCTGGATGCTCCCAAGACTGGAAACTATTATTATCGTGTTACGTTCAGCAATGGTCGTAATTGTGCACCCAAGAACTCGGTGACCTTTCACGTTACTTATAATCCCCATTCTCCTCCTGCTACTTGCTAATATAATAAATATGTGTAATTTTGTGTGTATAGTTGTTGTGTGTATAATATATGTGTATATGCTTGCGTGTATATGCGTGTGTACGTGTATATATATGTGTGTGTGTGTGTGTGTGTGTGTATGTTTCCCCTCCCCCTCTCCCCTTTTTTTGTTATTATTATTGCTTCCATTGATAGATCCTAAGTGGAGAAGTCATATTTTGATTGTTATTGGCATCATTCGATCCTACAAAAGTATCTTCTGTTTCATTATGGGTCGGTGCTGTATAATTATTGATGATTCTAAACTGTTTTTTGTTGCCTGTTTGAGCGACTGTAGGTTTAGGATGTTGCATAAGTTGTAATGAATTGTTTTTATCAAACCTTGTGTTGAAACCATATTTTGGGTCAATGAGTATAAAGGGATAGTTGCCAGGAAAGAGCCTATCGGATGCAGTTGTGAGGGCATTTTGTTTATCAGTACTGTTTGATTGACTGGATAGAATGTAATTCTCTGTTTGTACCCCTATCGCTCCTTTGCGTAATAATTTAGAGTAATCTATTGAACGCGTATGGTTATTTAAATGAAATCCCCATAAGACTCTCCCTTTTTTATTTTCTTACGCAAACCACAGGCATTACATAAAGTTCTTGCACCATCAGGTCCACGGCGCCATTCTGGAGTCTCTGTTGTTCTGCAAGAATGGCATTTGTGGCCCAACATGCTCAATTTCTATAATGTATAGGTTAATTGAATGATAAGATATGCTGTTCTCTCCTTACATTTCTTCTATAATACTTGTATCCTCTTTGATTATTTCTAGCTTGTCTAATAAGCTCATAATCTTTTTGCTTATCACTCTAATAATCCAGTATTTAATGTATCACAAATAAACATCACTATTCAATATTTACATAATCATCGTCTTCCTCTTCCTCATCATTTTCACTATTGAATTGTGAATAATCTCTTTTGTTTGCACTTTTGGCTGCTCCTTTTAAGTCTTCACATATCGTTTTGGCAAGATTACATAAATTATCAATAGTATTTGTACGCTCTTCAAGGGTATAGTTGGTTTTATGTTGCTCTTGCAAATCTTTTAGACAATCATATAAATTGTAACACTGCATCTGAATCTATAAAGAAAGATAAAAAAGTTAATTTCATTTGAAGCGTATAGTTGTTTAGGTAGTTACTTGTTGGATAGACTCTGCTAAGGCTGGAGTACAGGATTCTTCAATTTTTTGTTCATTTGAAATGGGTCTGTGATAAGGGCAGAGTGTTTCAATATCAATGTCACAAGATTTATAAAATAATTTTTTTACACTTTTAATGGTTCATCTGAGCATAAATCAGCAATGTTCATATTGTTTCAAATAAGAATAATAATAATAATAAGGAGAAAAGAAGAAATAAAAGGCTAGCTCTGAGATCAAATATGAAAAGCTCCTTATTTATTTACACTGCAGATCTTGTGATTGGTTTTCCTGTCAAGACGTCTATAATTTCTTGTGCATCCAATGTTTCATATTCAACAAGCGCATTGGCCAACCGATCTAATTCATCACGATGTTCTGTCAATATTCTCTTGGCTCTAGCTTGTGATGATTCAACCAATTCAGAGATTTCTGATTCAATCAATTGTTTTGTTTGTGCACTCAATAATTGCATATCTTCATTATCAAAACTGATCGCCCCTACTTTATCACTCATACCGTAATAGCGAACCATTCTTTTGGCAACATCAGTGGCCTTTACAATGTCACTGTGTGCTCCACTTGTCACATTCTCCTCCCCAAATATTAACTCTTCTGCTACTCGGCCTCCCATACAAACATCAATTTGTGCTATGAATTCTTTCTTTGTAAATGAATCCTACATGTGCAGAGTTTTAAAAAACATTTCTTATTTCATTCTTTGTGTATGCGTACCTTGTCCATTTCAGGTAGTTGTACGGTCATACCCAAAGCAGATCCTCTTGGCATGATTGTTGCTTTATGTAAGGGCATTGCTCCTGGCGTATAGTATGCTACTAGAGCATGTCCTCCTTCGTGATAGGCAGTCAGCTTCTTACTTTCATCAGTAATCACTGCCGATCTTCGTTCGGCCCCCATAATGATCTTGTCCTTTGAATGTTCAAGATGGCGTAAATTGATTTCTTTTGAACTTTCACGACTTGCTTGAATAGCAGCCAAGTTTACCAAATTGGCTAAATCAGCACCACTAAATCCTGGTGTTCCTCTAGCAATAACACTGATATCCACTTCACTAGCAACATGCATCTTTCTCATATGATGCTTCAAGATCTCAATTCGCCCGCGAACATCAGGTAAAGGTACATTCACAAGTCGATCAAATCGACCAGGTCTTACAAGCGCTTTATCTAAAAGCTCTGGAAAATTAGTGGCAGCGATAAATATCACACCCTCTGTTTGAGAAAATCCATCAAGATCCACAAGTAATTGATTTAATGTTTGTTTCATATAAGATTGATCTTTGGGGTTTCTTTTTGATCCAATAGCATCAATCTCATCAATAAAAACAATACTGGGCGCTTTGGCTCTTGCAGCAGCTAACAAAAAAATGGAGTTATATCTTGATTTCTTTTCTTTTTCCAATTCTTTTTACCAAACAATTCACGAACTCTTCTTGCACCTACACCCACATACATCTCATCAAATTCACTTCCGCTCATAAAAAAGAATGGCACATTAGCTTCACCAGCAACAGCTCTTGCAAGCATGGTTTTACCCGTACCAGGAGGGCCGGTAAGCAAAACACCCTTTGGAAGTTTACCCCCCAATTCTGTAAATCGTTGAGGATTCTTCAAGAACTCTACAATCTCTTCCAATTCTTGCTTGGCTTCATCCACACCCTGAACATCCTCAAATTTAACGGTTGTTTGAGTTACTGGCTCATATTCGGTTTGTGTCGTTGCTGGCTTTAGCAATCCAGAGTTTTCGAGGGCCAAGGAAAGAATGGTGAGGATACAGAAGGCATAGGTTAATGTGACACCCACCCACCGAAGTGCCTTCCAAAACATAAACTTGCGCGCCTCTTCTACAATCACATAAATTGGATTGGCCTTGTTTCCCCCGGTTGCAATCGCTCCTTCTGAGGCTTGTCTTGTGTTGGCCATGATAGCTTGCTGGATCATCTCCTTTGGGATACCTTTTTCTTTTAATAATCCCTTTGCACCGGATTGCTCTAATTTTTGAAGAATTCTAGTCCATATCAAATCAGCTTTTCCAGTTTGTGCTAAGGCTGCAATGTAGTATTGCCAGCACGCTTCATTTTGAACAAAATCGCCACGTTCAAACCTTGCAATCACTGCATGAGGATTATTTGTCCTTAACCATTCCTTTTTTACATTAAATTAATCTTTTTTTTTTTTTTTTTTTTTTTTTTTTTTTTTTTTTTGGAAAATGTTTGAAAGCATACCTTGTAAAGTGTTGCTTGTTTTGTAGCATCCTGAGGAAATGAGTTGGCTTCTTGTTCTAATTTATTAAGCCGACGATAATTCATGATTCGACTAGTACTGCTGCTGCTATTTGAAAATAATGTACGACTTTGAATCTTGGATCTATTTAATGCATGAGCCATTTCAAACACTGATGAGGGTTTTGCTTCAAGCAAATGAGTTGCATTCCTAAATGCTTTATGGATTTGAATTCGTTCAGGTTTTATTGCTGGTAACTATAGGAAAGTATCAGAATTGTTTCTATTAGATAGCTCATTTCTCTATTTTACCGCAGCTTTATTTAATTCATTTCTTGATTGGTAATTTTGAGTACTTGTTGAAAGGTATCTTGAATTTGTGCGTAAATTATAATGTTGAAAAAGTTGACTTGCTCTTGATGTTACATTATTCAGCTAGACAAAGAAAAAAAGAAAAGAAAAAACTGTTTTTAAGAGGACAGAATATGTAAGCTACACAACTTACCTTTTTTGCTAAAGAAAAAGCTTCATAAGCACTCATTGATTAACTATGAAAAAGAGTTTATTTCAACTGACAAAGAAATGACAAGGAGAGGAACGTTAGATTACTTTTGTCGTTGGCTGGCAAAAGAAAAATAGTTGTCAAGTGTATCTCACCACACAAAAAATGAGTGGTCCAATGTGACGTAATATAAAAATTAAAGTAACAAAGATCACCCGTGCGTAACAATAGCAACACATTAAAACATAAATCATTAAAGGAGATACTTTAGAAAACAAGACAGGAATGCATCATTTGATATAAAGGATTGGTTTATTGAGAAGAATTGCTTCTAGTAGCATCTATAATCAATTGAATTGTCTTTATTCAAAAAGACTCCAAGTCCTATTGTTAATTGCTCTCTTTCTTGAAAATTTAACAATTAAGGGGTTTTCTCGTAAAGGTGTGCCTTTTTATGTTGAAAGCGCATGATTTAAGCCATCTGACAAAAAGAATGAGTTAACTATATTGGCCCAAAGTTCAAATATAACTCTACATCACTGATACTATTTCCCATTTTTATTAGCAACTGCTGTGTCTGAAAACATATTCTCAAATAATTTAACACACAAGTTACATCATTAAATTATAAATACACCGCCATTCATGTCTACTTTACATGAACAGTGGAGTACCTTTAGACCAAATTTTGGTGATGAGTCTTTTTGTTGTTGTTGTAAAGCTAATAAAGGCAAAATTCAACGGCGGCAACAAGAAAATCAACACTCTCATCCTCACCACCCAAACATGAATACAAGTTGACAGCTTTAGATAAAATATATATTTCTCGGACGTATAATGCTGTTAAAGAAATAGATATTAGGAAATTAGCAAAAGGAACAAAGGTAGAAATCAAAATAAAAGAATTTGCGTTCAAGCAACGTATGTATTCTTCACTTCTACATCCTACTAATCTGATCTGAGCCAGATATTTATAGCTAAATAACTGGATAAACCATAAGATATACCCATAGACATTTGGTAGCTTTACCAAATGATATTTTAGATTCCAATACAAGCTTGATCCTTTTAAAAAAATTGCACAACCCACTTGTCAAAATGCTGAATTTGGTTTTCATCTCTACTCTGATTTGATTCAAATTATCCACTTGTTCAGTCATTCACAAGTACATCATTTCATTTATTTTATTTTATTTTTATTTTATTTTTATTTTATTTTTATTTTATTTTTATTTTATTTTATTTTTATTTTATTTTTATTTTATTTTTATTTTATTTTTTGCCATTATAAGATTAAAATGTATCAAATGAACATGGCAGCATTTGCTGGATAAAAGAATTCATTCAAATGAAATTAAATGTAGTAAAGTGCAACTTGAAGCTACTCGTTAGCAGCATGAATAAATTTATTTTGTTTCTTCTTGTTATTATATATCATAGCTAGAACGTTAGACATTTCTTATTACCTCTTAGTCATAGAGCATTGGAGCTTTATAATACCTTAATTAGAATGAGTAGCTGCGAACATTTTTAATAATATAATTGAGAGTGTTAAAACTTATATTTCTCTTTTTTTTTAACCTACGTAAAATCATATCTGTAAATTTTAAAAGGTTACATCATTAAAGCGCGGGTACATTTCCGTTTGTGTCCATTTTGTAGAATGGTAGTAAGAATGATCATCTTTAATTGTTTTCTGTGTACCTATTTTGTTCATCCTTTTCTTACTCATTCTTGCCTTTTTCACTGACGCGATAATAATCGAATGAAATAATAACGTCATTTTCACAAATATCATCCTCAAGTCCCTTTATTTTAGCCTATCTTTTATTGTAAGATTGACGTCAGTTTGGCTTGATCGGAACGTGAAATGATTTCATCGTGTCTGTGTTGACGCGTTAGAAAAAATATATAAGAGGGATGGTCGTTTAGCTACTACCAGTTATTATAATTCGAATACATACAAAAAACATGTTTAGCTTTAGAACCTCTATCTTACAATCTCGCACTTACCTTGCTCGTAACCCAGCTCTCAAACGTACTTATGCTACGCAACAACAAAACAACCCCAAGTCTTCCAGTGGTAATGCTATCTTTTTGGGGTTAATTGGTGCTATTGGCCTTGGATTTTACTTTAACAGAAAGCCAGGTATAGAAAAAGATTAAATAAAATGAAAAAAAAAAAAAATTAAATTCTTTTTAAAAGATAATTATGAAAACGCAGCACAAGTTTTTGATGAAAAGATGTATCAAGCAAAGAAGGCTGTTGGAGACAAAGTAGACGATGCTAAAGACAGGATTCAGGAAACAAAGAAGGATGTTTCTCAAGCTGCTCAAGGTGCCAAGGACCGATATGATCAAGCTAAGTTGAATACTAAGCAATCTGTGGATGATAAAGTGGACGAAGCCAAAACCAAATACGATGAAACTAAACACGATGCTAAGCAGGCTTTTGATGAAAAAGCTGACGAGGCCAAGGCAAAGTACGAGCAATCTAAAGCTAATCTTGGCCAGAATGCAAACGAAGTAAAGAAGGAAGGTGAAAAGCAATTTGAAAATGCAAAGGAAAAAGGGCAAGAATTGCAAGAAAAGACTGGTGATAAAATAAAGGAAGCCGGTCAGAATGTAAAAGAAAACGCTAAATAATTTATGTAAATGGACTTGAGCTTTTGTAAATAAATAAACACATCTGCATTTAACTTTATAAAAACTTTACAACTTGTAATTGATCGGGAGGTTGACCAAGTATAAAACTTGCATTTATTCCTTTTAAATTTATTCAAAGCATATAACAATAACTCATTGTACATCAACAGCAGAATTCATAATTGCTTCTGTAAAGTTCCATATATATAATAAAAATAAAAGATTTTTGTGGAGAGAAACGATTTTTTTTTGTTAGACTTTGAAAGCTTTGCGAATTTATTCATAAAAAAGGTATCAAAATAGATATAACGTCTTTTTACCTTTGTAAGCTTTGATCAAAGAGTAACTCACTTTTTTACCTTTTTTATTCATCTATGTATCTAATATCGCTTATGTACGTTCTTTTAAAAGCGACTTTAGTTTATTCTTGTGCTATTTTATATTGCAATAATATATCTAAGATCTTAAGATACTGAAAGTTCATTAAAAACGTCTAGCTGGAAAGTATAAAACTACTCGACTCAATTTATTACCTCCTTTTTCAAATGGACCTTGTAGCCTCAGATGGAATTTCTGCGCTTGGACCAAGTCCATGTGTAACCAAATTTACTTTTTTTATATGAGGTACTAGAATATGACTCCCCTCATACAAGTCATAAAGTTAACAGTATCTAATCTGTAAACTCTGCCAATGATCAAAGCATACATATTTATATTATAGATTTAGAGATGTTAGTCTATTAAAACAGTGATTTACAAAGCACGTTCATGATTGTTTACACAGAAAAAAGAAATATAGATTTAAAACAATTATGCCAATTAAAGAGTCGACATAAAGTTCTCAAGGTAAAAACAAATGATGATATGTGCCCTTACTGTAATCCTTTATAAAAAAAAACAATGAGAAAGAAAGCTCAATAAAAAATATTCTCAGTATACTATACTAGATTAATAACACAAATCATAAGATGCATTATTCGAGTAAAAAGAAGGGATAAGTTGAGAAGACGTCAAGAGCAGAATATAATATCTACAGCGTTTAGAGCTAAAAAAGATTAAGATCTTAACAGTGGTTTGTTGTTAGTTTTATGTAGTGATTGGAGCCTTTGCTTTGTGTTTCTTTATTTCAATCGAAAAAGTTGTACAAGTATTCGATATCGTAAAGAAGCCCCATCATATAGATCAAGTTCTTACAACTTGTTGACAATCGAAGGCGAGATCAATACAGGTTTTCGGTAAGAGAAAGGTAAATGCCCGTAAGCAAAAACAAAAGCAAAATTAAAAGCACACGCATTTTTTTTAAAGTTACAATAAGCTTATTGTTTACATGTCAATACATGACAAAATGAATATGCTTAGTATTTCATTACTTTGCATGAACATATTATGAAAGTTTTAAGACTAGAGCCATAAAAATCAAATTGGAGAAAACTGAGATAAACAGCTTGCAACATTAATCTTAGATTGTAACTACAACCAACAGGAAAAACTTTTTTTTCAAATACGATGTTTGTACTAGAGAAAATAAAGTACTTTACATTAAAAGGTGTTATTGTGTTTGGCTATATGTGTCAATACTGCTTTTTAATAACTTTGTTTTTATTCTGTCGCCATCATCATCTTGATTCTCTGAATGGCTTTGGCAGGTTGAAGTCCTTTAGGACATGTTTTTGAGCAATTCAAAATTGTATGACATCGATAAAGTGACATTTTATCCTGTAATCTTTCTCTACGCTCAGGACCAAAATCATCTCTAGAGTCAACCATCCAACGATAGGACTGCATCAACACAGCAGGGCCTAAATATTCCTCTTGGTTCCACCAATAAGAAGGACAAGAGGCAGAGCAACAAGCACAGAGGATGCATTCGTACAGGCCATCTAATTTACTTCTGTCTTCAATCGATTGAAGATTTTCCTTTTCTGGAGGAGGTGATTTTTGCTTCAAGTAAGGTTCAATGCTTTTGTATTGTTTATAGAAGTGAGTTAAGTCAGGTACTAAATCTTTAACAATGTTCACTAATTTAAAAACATTAGAATGTTTTTTTATATGTATATGTATATATTTACTGTGAGGCAAAGGATAAATCTTGAGCGACTTAGACGTATCAGGGTCAATACGAGCAATGCAAGCCAATGTATTAATACCCCCGATATTCATAGCACATGAACCACAAATACCTTCACGACAAGATCGACGGAAAGTCAATGTAGCGTCTTGTTCATTTTTAATTTTGATAAGAGCATCCAAGACCATGGGCCCACATGCATTTAAATCGACCTTGTATGTTTGGAGAACTGGCTTTTCTAAGGGTTTATCAGGATTCTTTAAATTTGTTAATTTACACTCTTTAAAAACCATTCAATTAGTTACCCATCGATAAACATCAAAGGATTTGAATCTAGTTTTTGTATTATCTGGTTCGTATGGAGGAGGAGAGGGATTAGCAATAGCTGTTTGATTGCTACTTGTTTTTAAGCTGCGAATGAGACTCTTTTTTAAAAAAAAAGACAATTAGCATGAATTTTATACTAGATTTTTTATGTTTTTACAATGTTTGCAGCAGCATAGAAAGAAGGAAGTCTAGTAGCAGTTTTTGATAATGTAAGAAAAGACATGAGAAAGAAATGTAAAAAAATAATGCAAAAAAAAAAGGATTTTTATTTGTTTGTTTTTAAAAGAAAGCTTCTGATTACATCACTTAATATAGCAAAATTAACAGGTTTTGAAATGTATGTGGAAAACCCACATTCTAAGCATTTATCAGCCACATCACTCATTACATTAGCTGATAGTGCAATGATCGGAATTGGCTTTTCATCCTTGCCCAAGTTTTCCTTTTCCCATTCTCTTATCTCACGAGTCGTTTCATAGCCATCTAATAAATGTTACACAACCAAACGTCAATTAAACGTCAAGCTATTTACCTTTTACGGGCATAAATAAATCACATAAAATTAAATTATAATAATTCTTGGGATGCTTCATATAAAGCTCTATACATTCTCCACCGTGAACAGCGACATCTACACTCAGACCAACTCTTGCCAAGTATCTTGTTAGCACTTTTTGATTCACTAAATTATCTATACAAGAGATACGTTAACCAAGTAGACTTTTATATACAACTTAAATTACCTTCCACAAGTAAAACCCTGTATCCTTTGTCACCTACATCAGCTTCCATACGCTTGAATATTTCCTTTTGTGTCGCAGCTCGTTTAAATGGTGTATCAGGCGTCGATGCTTGGCTCGTTTGAACATTCAAATGTGTATTGTTAGTCTGTGTTGAATTGTTAGATGTCCATGACTCATGCTGTTGTCTCAGACCGAAATACCAACGTAATTTGGTTCGTTTTAAAGGCTTGAATACAAATCCACACGTCTTGGGAAGCACCTCATCCTCTCTACCCTTGGCACTTTCGGTAATCAGTGAGCGCTGCATGGGAGTTGTGACCACGAGCACACTAGCCTGCTGCTGCTGCAGGGATCCACAGATAGACTTTGTTAAAAGTAAAACATGCTGTTCTGAGGATAAGTTGATCATGATATAATCATAGGGAGGTGCATAAGGATCTACCACCTTTTCGGTTGCTTCCATTTGACTTGTTGCAGTATCGATCTGAAAATGATTTCCATCGGTTTGTGTCATGAGCCCATTAAGGATCGAATGGACATGTTTCACCATTGATTCTCGAGACATCTTCCACTGTGAGACGATAAGAGCACGTAGAGGTGAGTTGCAGGTAGGTGTACGAGGCGGTAAGATAACAACCGAGCTAGGCGAATTCACCGGACTGTGGCCGATGGTTGGAATACGCAGGTCAGCAGAGGATGACCTTATAGGCTGTTTAGGAGGTGGAGTCTTGATGATGACCTCTGTTGTTGGTTTATTCACAGCTCCAGGATTCCGAACTGGAGGAGGTTTGAGTTGCATCGAGGCTGTCTTGGACATAAGTGCATCTTGTAATATCTCTACAGGACTATTGGTCGATGCCTCGACCAACTGGCTATGTTTTTTCGAGTGCGCCATTGGGGAAGACATAAATTGATTTTTGTCTTGATCAGATAAAGCTCTATTTACAAATGTCACGGGTATATCGTCTTCTTCTCTCTGCTGCTTTAGCATTGCTTCCTTGCTATACCCATGTGTTCTGAAGAAAGGGTCGTGGTTTATCTCATTCTTGGGAGTATGTGGTTGAGGTTTGGTAGCATCAGCGGGAATACCAAATTTGACAGTAAAAAAAAATACAGAGCCTTTGCCTTTTTCACTTTTACAACCCATTTTGCCGCCGTGAAGTTCGATTAGCTGTCTAGAGATGACCAAACCAAGACCACTACCTCCATGTTTACGGGTACTCTATAGAAAAAGGAAGCGATTAGAAGTAATTGAGTAATAAGGAGTATGGAGCCTACCGAACTGTCTACTTGAGAGAACGGCTTAAACATGATGGATTCATCTGCAGCATCAAATCCAGCACCTGTATCAAATACCTCAAACAGTAAAGTCAATTGAGATGCTTCTTTATCCAGATTTTGCAAGGTGCATTTAGTAAATACTTCTCCTTCAGAGGTAAATTTGATAGCATTCTAGTATGAATTATTTTAGATACTACAGCAAAATTAAACTAAATCTACTTACACCAATAAGGTTTAACAAGACCTGTCTTAATCTTACTCTGTCACCTAAAATAACATCAGGTATATCATCGTCTATCCAAAAACTAAGTTCCAGATCCTTTTGTATGGCCAAAGTAGACATTAGTTCATTCGTGTCCTCAATCGTAGTAACCAAGCTAAATGGTTCCCATTCAAGTTTCATCATACCAGCTTCTACTTTACTGAGATCCAAAATATCATTGATGACAACCAAAAGAGATTCAGCCGACTGTTGTATTGTGTGCACATAGTCTGCTTGCTCTGCAGTCAATTCGGTATCCAGTAAAAAGTTAAGCATACCAGTGATACCAATCAAGGGTGTTCTGATTTCATGCGACATGTTGGACAAAAAGCGTGTTTTGCTCTCAGTTGATCTTTGAGCTGCATCATGCGCTTCCTTTAATTTCTTTTCCAATAGCTTATGATCATTAATATCCGTACTATATTACGTATTAATACAGTCAGTTTTTTTTTTTTTTTACTTATTCAAATAACTTTACCAAGTACCGAACCAACGCACATCGCCTGTTTCTAGTTCATCCACAGATACACATTTAGCTAAAAACCATCGGTATTCACCTGTAGAGCTCAGCAATCTGATTTCAGTTTGCCAAGAGACACCAGCTTTATTCTGTTGCAATGCAGGTAAATCTGGTAGTTGTAAGTTGGCCCTGTCTTCTGGATGAACACAGGACATGAAACCGAGACCCATTGTTTGATCAAAGGATTTCCCAGAGTAGCAACACCATTTTCCATTTGTGTAAGTTAAACCAGCGCCTGGAGAAAAAGTGAATACAATCTGAGGAATGGCTTCTGCCAATAGCCTGTACTTTCTTTCATTGCTTTCAATCTCTATTTGACGCATATTGCTTTCTTTTGCCATTTTTTGGTCATGTGTGTCCGTACTAAAGGTGTGTTGGTGACTGTGTACACAAATAATATATAAATATAAATTACCATGTTCCAAACCAATGAATGATCTTTCCTTTCAAGTCTCTCAAAGGAACAATTCTCCACAAGAAGCAGCGATAGACATTATCAAATCTTCTCAGCCTATATTCACCCGCAAACCCGTTCCCTTTTTCAAAAGCTAGTTCCCATGCCTTTTTACATTCAGGCTGGTCATCAGGGTGCATATGCGATAGCCATTTGGGACCCAAATGGTCTTTTAATGAACATCCTGTGTATTGTAAAATTCGATTATTCACCCAGGTGACTTGACCCGAAGTAGGAGAGCAAGTACTACAAGGAAGCACGATCGTTATTTTTCTCTTTTTTCTTTCTTGGACAAAACTTACAACACATGAATAGGTATTCCATCAATAATCAAACGCAGTAAACTTGGTTTGGGTGCAACCAAAAACCGATCCAATGTCTCCTTTTTTAAACCATGGTAATGAAGCCCATCATCTTCGTGACATTTCGCCGAATGTTTCCTATATCTTTTTGACTTCTTTTTTCTCAGTCTCCGGTTGTGATGTGATTTTTTCTTTGATTCAGTTGCAGATGATGAAAGATAATCTGTGTCAGTTGCCTTTGACACACTCGATTCGACTTGTTCTTCAGATAATTTTTCCTTTCCCTTGTTTGTGTGGAGATTACAGGTTTTATCGTTGCACATGACGTGTGGTGGTATAGAAGAAGAGATAGGTAAACCTGTCGTGGGACTCACTGCTCCCCAGCCTTCGATGACCGCAGCAGAGGAAGGCGAGAGCGTCTTGACGCCCGTCATACCGTCCTTTGCCAGCTGATGCTCTGTCACGGTTTCGATAGAGCTTCGAGTAAAGTTAGACATGAAATCCAAATGATTGGGTCTTTTTTCCATCGTTGGTGTTTCGCTTTCTTCTTCTATAACCGAGCTTCTTTCTTCGCCCTCTTCATCTCGTGTAGATGTCGTAGAAGATCGTCTGGTTTGATTGTTTGAATCTGAAATTTGCATGTTGGTGTCATTGGAGGAGTATTGTCTATAAAAACGATTTTTTTTCTTTATCTGAAAGCTTTGAAGAGCATTCGTAAAACTAGCGGAGACAAAAGGCGCAAGTGAAGATATACTTGCTATCAGTACTTGAGGATATGGCACGATAGGAGCCAAAAGGACAAGATGGCAATTGGTGCTGGATGATGCTTTCCATTGGGTGGATGAATGGCATCGGAAGGGTGAAAGAGAGGAACATGAACGATAGAGTGTACATTGGATATGGGTGGTGGAAATGGAACGGATGACTTGTCATAATAAGTTTCTGCTGAATCAGGATTAAAGGCATCATCGTCAATATCAGGGGGAGATTGAAAGAATGGATTGACTTCTGAATCCATAATGGCTGGAGAAGGTGCAGGCGATTGTGACCAAGGGGAAGGCTGCTGTTGTTCATATTCATCATAATTTTGTATAAATGCACTGCTTGCGATGTTCGCCTCTACTTCTTCTTCCACATCAATACAGCTCGAACCATCCACTAAAATCTCGTCCTTGTGTGACAGACAGGGTGTGGTGATCACTGGTAAATTCCAAGCGGATCTTCTTCTGGGCGTATAAGGACTACTGCTTTTTTCTTCAACTTGATCCAATAAAGCCTTTTTAAATAAATCCAAATTACATTCATCACTTCCATACTTTCTTCTAGTAGGTGTATTATTGACATTTGAAGAAGATTTTCTACGATATTCTCTAGATAGTACAACAACTGTGTTTCTCTTGAGTATTTTCTGTACACTTGGATTATTAATGAGTGGTTCAGGTTCAGATTCAAATGGTTGTAATCTTTCAAAACACCAAGGTACGTGATGAGGACCTGTCTCATGAATACGATGACTGTGTAAAAAATAGTCAAAATCTCCACCATTTTCTTCCTCACTTGATTGATCTTCACTTGCTGATTCTCGACTGATGGAACCTGTTTTGTTGTAAACTGCTTTCAGGCCCCAAGGACCAGAATAAGGATCGTTTGAATCTTGAGGAATACTTAAAGCAATTCGAGTAGCATGAAAAGATGTACCTTAAGACGTATTGTAAATAAATATATTATTTTAGTATGAATACATTTTTGTTTATTATTACATGCTTATTACTAGAAAAGATATTAACAAGTGCGGTCCACCAAGCATGAATATCTGTCTCTGTTGTTAATTGTAATGATGTTTGATATAAATTAGGCGCTTCAAATGAAAGTATTCTATTATTGATTGACATTGGTTTATAAAAAGATTCATTGTGTTGTGGCTGTTGTTGTTGTTGTTGTAATTTTTGATGTCTTTTTTGTAGCAATTTTTGACCAGAATATAACTGTGCATGATATTTTGATGTGGCAGAATCTTTGCTGTTATAATCGCTGCTATTGATTTAATATTATTAATGTGTATTTTACTCAATTAATAGTAATAAAAACCTTGACATTGTAAATAAATTTGTCCTTTTTATGTCAAACACTTTATAAATTAATTAAATATGTCATTTATTTCTTTTTTTTTTAAAAAAAAAGAAAACAATGATAGAAAAGTAGAATAAAAAAAAAGAATAAAAAAAAAGTTGAAGAAAATAATAGTTGAGTTTCAATATACTTTTGGAGCTACTTTATGCAATGACGTATTTTTTTTTTTGTCTATTAACCCGTAGTTTACTTGAAAAATATGGATGCTTGTTTACAAATTGGCATCTTTATTTGGTAGTGGTAAATGAATTATGAAAAAAGAGAAAAAGAAATGGTTGATTTGTTTATTTATTGTTTAAAACATCCAATGTATATCTTTCTATTTTTTATTTAATACTCTGCTCAATGCGATAGATTTCAAGTTAAGGCTAAAGGAGGAGGAAATATAATTTTCTGATTAACCAATTATACATCAAAAATAAAAAATATATAAAGAAAAACGTTAATTAACATGGCCAATGTCAAGACTATGTTTTTATTATTAATTAGTAGCTTTCGAAAACATAAAGTTTGGTTGTTGAACTGAGAAGGTTCAAAATTGTGAGGTATTATGTACAGGACGAACGTGTTTCATAAACAGCTTTACAAATATGTTTAAATGAATTAAAAGAAAATTTCCAATCTCAATATATAAATCATGGGAATGATGGATGTCTAGAAGAGAAGATCAAGTAAATTGATCCTCAATGATCTATAGAGTGTTTTAACCGGAAGACGATCCTGTTGCTTCTCTGACCATTGATTACAGAATAACCATTTCTGCATAAATTGATTTAACACCAAATTTGGAAAAGCTGAGATTAATATAGAGTCTGATTCTTAAAAGATGCCATTGTTCGAGTTCCACATTTTTGTAAACAAACCAAAACTCGACGACTCAAATACCCCATAGACATCAATTCTACTTTAGTCTAATTCCCTTAAAAAATCTATTCTCTGGTTTGCCGAGGTCTCCTTCATACGTCAGACAGTTAGAGATGGGTGAATTCAACAAAATAAATCCTGAAAAAGAAGTAAAAAATATACAAGTAGTTGGAACTTGTAACTCCAACGATTTATATGCTAACATCTTTTTAGAAATAGAAGCCCAAGCGGCATTATGCATAAATAAAATATAATCAGCTAAAGGTATACATAGCAAATCTATTTGAAAGGCTAAGATAATATTGTCAAAGGAAATATTCTATACAGTTAGTAAGCATTTTCCATTTTTGATTATTAACTAGTACTACGTTTTACAAAGTGATGTTCAAAAAAAAACAACATTATTTTTGTATGCCGAGAAACAAAGGCAAACATTCGGCAAAGGCTGATATACGTAATGGACAGCTTTTACCTTAATAAGTTTAAATAATAACAAAAGAGTGATAGATGATTGATATCTTTACCTCTTCGACAGACAAGCCTGTTGAAACGACTATTAGTTACCCAATCAATTACTGGGGATCAGCAAAAAGCATAAATAATAAAGAGTACAATGTAACCAACTACGCTATTGAATAGTTTATATATGATGATTTGTATATAAGCATCAGATTCTTGCAAGTAACATTGAACAAGGTTTGCATATCATTCATTTTCTACAACAATTAGTGCTTTATCTCCTCGTTATGCATCTGATTTTTTCCATAAAAGAGATTTAAAAATTGATACCACAGTCTCTGATAAGCGAAATAGGCATCAAGAGAAAACGAAAGAAACAAAAGGAGAAAAAGAAGATAGGATCGAAATATTACATGTGTAAGTGAGGTAACAAGAATTACGTTTAATAAATCCCACTATTCTCATTATTTTATTACTATTCAAATGCTGAGTTATTGTCTAGTCAAATTACTGCATAAATAGTTGGACGTTTGAGTCCATTCTTGATATACAATCTTATTAAACTTACCATCTCTCTGCAGTTTACATCAACTAATAAATGTACCCTTTTGTGTATACAAAACAAAGCATAAAAAAGACATAAAGACAAATAACAAAGGTTAAAAATATTATAATTATTCTTTTTTACTATCATCTTCATCTTCATCGTCTTTCGATTTTTCTTCCTTTTCCTCTTCTTTTTTAGCTTCCACCAAGGATGAGACTTCTTTTGATTCAACATCCTGCTGCTGTGATGATGGCTGTTGATTATAATATTGTCCATAATATTGTTGGAACCATTGATTATAAGCATCTTTTTGCTCTTGAGTTTGTGGTTGTCCATAATAATGAGCATAATAAGCAGCAGCAGCTTCTGCTACATCATTGGGTTCTGTACCATTTTCTGCTCCCGTTGCCGGAGGAGCTCCTGCTGCTGCTGGTGGGGCTTGGTATCCTGCATAGTTGTATTGAGCATAGGCTTGGTACTGGTCATAGCCATATTGTGCGTAGTACTGTGAATAATCATATTGTTGAAATTGCTGCTCGTAAAAACTATATAGGCACGCGTCAAAACACTTAATTAAACATTTCTTTAGTGCATGTACCTTGTATAGCTAGGATCAGAGTATTTTGCAGCATATTCAGGGTTTGCCTTTTAGAAAGTGTTAGTTAGTGTATGGTTATTATCCTTTACATTCTTACCTCAGCTACTTTTTCTTCTACTAATCTTTTAGCCACAGCCAATGCTTGTGGTTCGCCTATTAAATCTAAGATAAAATAATCTAGATAGTCTCTCTTCAATTACCTGTAATACAAACATTACGTTCCTCAGCGTTTGGATCTCCAGTCAAATCAACTTTAACTCGAGCTCCTGATTGTTCTTGGAAGTATCTAATAGTTTCACCTCCTCTCCCAATGATAAGCCCAACTACAGTTGTTGGAATAGGCACATAAATACGTTGATCGTTGGGGTTGCCTGGGTGACCAAGTCCGTACTGTGAATAACGAGGTGCAGCCAGCTAAAATAAATGTTAGATTCTTCTTCATCACTACAGCAAACTTACGTTAGGTGAGCCATAAACAATTTCTTCAATAAGACGCTTTGCATGCTGAACTGCTGCATCATCACCAATAAGCGTGATTACTCTTTCGTTATTAACATCATTTGAACTATCGGATGGAAGAAGGATCTTGGCTCTACTTTGTTGTTCGAATTCACGAATCGTTTCACCTCCACGACCAATCACTAAACCCACTTTGGGAACAGGTATTCTGATCGTTGCTGTATTATTAGCATTATTATTTCCTTGATAATGATGATAACCACTAGGTGGTGCAGTACGACTTGCTTCATTTGCCTTTGCATCGTCTACCATTTGTCGAATCATATCGCGTGCTTTGCTGATTTGGTCTGATTCCCCAACAAGATAAACAACTCTCTCTGGTCCAGAAGTATCTGAATAACATAATTAGTACCCTTTCTCTAAAAAAACTTTTTTTTCTTACCTTGAGCAAATTGAACCTTTGAAACACCAGATGAACGTTCAATCTTTTTCAAATTTTCACCGCCTTTACCAATGAGCAATCCAACCATGTGATTAGGAACACTGTATTCCTCTTGATGACTTGAATTTGTACCATAATTAGGCGTTGGTCTTCTCTCTTCTGAGCCTAAGCCATATCGACGTGGCTCATTCGACGTGTCTATACATAAATAGAAAGATGAGCCTTTTTTCTTTTTGCAAATACAAGTTATAAGTACATGAAGGTCTAGAGGATCCTGTATCATAAGCGTTTCTTTTAATTTCACGGTCATTTTGTTGACTGGATGTTGAAGAACTGTCTTCATATCCGCGTTTAGTACCTATTTTGAATGATTATTTGTTTGTCTTTTTTTTGTTTTTGTTTTTTTTTTTCATTAAACTAATTACCAGAGGACGATTGTTCTGTCACTGGTGTTGAAGTTTGTTTTAATTTCTCTGCAATAGCCTTTGCTCTAGAAAGGGCATCACTGAAATTAACTGAAGAACCTTTATCGGTAAGAGAAGGTGGTGGTGGAACAGCTGAATAGTCTTTGTCTTCCATTGAAGAAAAAATTTGTATAGCAAAAAGAAAGCAGGAAGGACTTTTTTTCAAAAAAAAAAAAAAAAAAAAAAAAAAAATAAGCGTAGACGGTGTGACTTTATCTTTTTTCAAATGAATCAAACAAAGTGGATTCAAAGACTTATAGTTGCTTGCGATGGAGATTTTAATCATGCAAAGAAGCAATTGCAGTGGCTAAAGGAAAAAGTAATTGCTGACAGCCGTGGAAATAAAAAATCATGGAGAGACTCTAATTTAACAGAACAAGAAAAGGAACATTTAAATACTTTGATCGATCAACGTGTGCTTCAACATAAACCTTTACAATATATTCTTGGTAAAAATCCAAGACTTTTTATACAATCTTTTTACCAATAAATTCTTTTAGGGACTCAACCGTTTTGTGAATTGGACATTGTAACAAAGCCACCGACACTGATTCCAAGGTATTCTATACAATGACAGAAAAATACGGAGAAAATAACAAGGATACTTTAGGTGGGAGACGGAAGAGTGGACAGATAGATTGATTAAATTACTATACCCATACCTTACTGCTCAAAATGAAAAAAAGATGCGAATACTCGATATTTGTACAGGGACAGGCTGTATAGCGCTTGCTCTTTCCAGTCAACTGCCAAAAGGCTCCGTAGAAATCATTGGACTCGATATATCCAGTAGAGCTATCGAACTTGCTAACCACAACCTAATTGTACATAAGCATAGACTAAAGAACCCAGTACAATTCCAACAAGGAGATATATTTGACAATATACCTCTTTCTTTGCCATTTCACTTAGTTGTTTCTAACCCGCCTTATGTGACGCATGATGAATACAAGAGCTTGGATCCCGATGTTAAAAATTGGGAAGATCCTAGAGCATTAGTTGCTGACAATCAAGGTACTTGCGTACATAGACGTATTATAGATGTCGCAAAACACAATAAACCATTTGCAAGCGGTTTACCAAGAATTGTGATGGAAATGGGTGGTACACATCAAATTGATTTACTATCAAGGGCATTAGACAAAAATGGATACTTGGATATTCAGGTATGGAAAGACCTTGCGGAAAAAGATAGAGTTATCATTGCAAAGTAAAGTATTTGAGTCGTATGATTCTTTTGCTACAAGTGGCGTGTTGCTTCCATTAAAGGTATAGATCAGCCCCTATTCAATGACGTGTTATCTGTAAATAAAGAATATAGAGTTGAATTATTGTAACAAACAAAAAAGAAGCATTTTCATTCGCTTATTGAAAAATCAAAAGACTTGTGTTAATAAAGATGTCAGGGTTCACACCGGCTTTTTCCGTATTGTACGCTTTATGCATTATGAACTAAAGTTCGTATTACAAGATTTATTCTTTATAAAAATGTAGCATTTTTCTTTCATTTCGTTTAATTTTTAATTTTAAAACAAATGGTTCATCAAATCACACCAAAGGGCTCACTCTATTGGTATTTACAATGTTGTCTCTCTGTCTTTTTTATTTATTAAAGACAATATTGTTTATTAGGGCTGTACCAGCAACAATGGTCGCTGCCACTACGTACACATTTATGAGACTTAAAGCAGCATCTATTGTTTCAGTATCTAATCCATTAACTTATATTCCTTCGGGTGAACCTACTTTTGATTCAGCTAATTTAGATCGTATTCGTGATGACTGGAAACATCGCAATCATGGTATTGGATTAAGAGACGTTAGGTAAACTATGATGTTTGATAATATGGATTAAACTGACTTGATTGTAGTCGAAGTGGTGGCGGCGTCTGATAAGCAAGCTAGGCTATGCCCTTTAATTATAATAACATCTGTATATTTCCTTATTATTTTTCATGTAAACATTCATCACTCTTTAATCATAGCTAAAAAAAATAAAATAAAAAAAGAGGATTACAGAGCATGATGGTTTCTCACGTTATTAGAGAAAATGTCAGCTCAGGGGTAAAAAAAACATTGAAAAAAACTGGTGCATTAAATACATGTGAAAGGGATTATTCTCAGCATAATTATCGTACGATCTTAATTTGTTCAATTTGTGGTTCCCATATATAAGTCCTGTGTTGCTACTTAACAGATTTGTAGTTTTGCACTTAACAAAAATAATAGAGTTACAAGCGATAATTTTTTATATGCATTGAGGGAAACAAAGAAAGCAATATGTTATTTGTTAAATGCCTATTTTATCATAAAAATAAGCTAATTTCGTTTATGATGCCATGAAAAAAAAAGAAAGAAACTAGAAATGATACAAGACCATAGATATATCTATTCTGTAAAGATGGGGCGAATTTCACCATCTCTTTTGAAGACAAATCCGGTCTAGTTGCACAGAGCTCAACTGATGTCTACAACCTACCTTCTCCTCTTTGCCTCTTCATTTTCTTATTTCCTTTTTTCATAATTGATTTTAAAAAATATTTCTTGATTCTCTTAAGCTCCTTTTAATCTAATACGGGCGATTAGGATGTATCGAAGACACTGCGCACACATTAAATTCCTTTAATTATAAATAAAGTTTGTAATTATAATCATAACGACTATCATTTTGAGCATCCATGTAAGCTAGAATCTTATATGGAAATTGGCAAAGTCAAATCATCATCAAAAAAGAAAAAAAAAAAAAAAAAAAAAAAAAAAAACGAACAAGCGAACAAAGCCTTGAAGTAACTTCTTACATTACAAAACTATAAAAAACTTAAAAATATGAGATATACTTTAAGGGTTTCTATTAATGATTGCGAAACCGTTCCTGAAAAGCATATTTCTTTCAGTAAAAGTGGTTAGTGAACATGCCAATAAACAGGACGTTCGCTAAGTACTTTCTAGTACAAAGTACCGGCAAAAGAAAGCAAGAAAGCTGATATTATGAAAGCCTAAAGATCTATGACTAGTCTGTACTTTCCTAATAACTATTAGTTGAACCTATAAATCCAACTAAAGCTTGTATAGATCATTCTCGTCACTTGATAGAAACTAAGTTTACAATAATTGTTGAGAAGATATAAGTTTGTTGATCTTGCTAAGTATGTTTCTTTACAGTTTATATCAGCATGAATTCGATGCATCACAACTTGGGAAGTGTTACATCTTATTTGCAATAAATAGAATGTTTTATTTATTTAATGAAAGCCCTATCAAGCAAGTTATGTGCAATAAAATAAAACTGCACTGTAAACAACTTTATTTTGCTTTACTTCATTATTATCATGATCAAGATTGCACTGATTATACATGCTGTATCAATGCCTCATGATAGAATAACATCATACAAATAGAAGGTCTACATTAAGAATACTTAGATGCAGGTCTTGTTGTGTCTGATACTTGCAAGGGTTCTAGTATGACTACAGCATTCAATAATATATTTATAGAGTGCTCATCATATCAATGTTAGCACAAGAGGGAGCTCGCTATCAAGAATAACAAATAAACAAGAAGATAAAGTATTTCTCCATTCTTTAATAATATATAATCAGATGTTGTGAAGATCAAAGACATTTATTCTTCTTCTGACTGACATGATCTTTAAACTATAGCTTTAGATGTTATGTTCAGCATACCTTCTTTTTATAAACTCCGTTTCTCAAAAAGGAAAACATTTTTTGCATTGTTACCTGTATGCAAAGCAATAAGATCATATAAAGTGACCAAGAATGCACACCTTTTTCTTCTTTAATCTCATTTTCGCACTCATGTCGAATGAATCCTTTCTTGTTGAGGCAGAATACAAAAAGTTATTATCTGCTTGGGACGCTATTGATTGTTTAAACAGGTCAAGCCTGTTAGTACACTTATTTTCGAATTACTTGAATCAGATATGGATTGAATCCCAAAACATGTTGCAGTGTGCACAGTACTGGCAAACAGCACAAAAGGATATCCTCGATTTCTCTGACGCGGTTCATACAATGAATTCGCTCGGCATACACCTCATGAAGCAATCGCTTCATACGCGGCAGGAGTTAATCGATATTGTTCAGTACATCGAATCAGATGATAAAGACTCGTTCTACAGTGCTACTTCTGGAATTGACATAGCAGAGGTATCCTATCGAAATTCCATTTCTATAAGAGAGATGAAGATGGGTCAACCCTTGAGTGCATCAAGATCCCTGATACGATTGATGAGATCACCTTCTGCACCTACTCAAAGAAGCAGCGAAGATTATTTTTGCACGCCAAATACAAGTTCCCACTATACAACCTATTTACCAATGGATCAGAATAATCAATGCCATTTTTGTAGCACTCAACAAATAAAAAGAGCATATTCGTTTGAACATTTTCAGACAAGTATAGATGATATGCATAGCGATATTAGCTCAGAGTCATTTACATACTATAGAAGCAAAGGCGATGAAGAACAGCGTAAAATGGATAATATTCATCTTGAAAAATATCCTTCACTGGCTCATAGCAATGCGGGTTACGATATCCCTTGTCAAACCCTATCTGATGTATCAACTCTTTCACTGACCTCAGTACGGAAACCTGAAATGATCACCCTTCAAGATTCAAATCCTTTTACCACGCCGCTCTTTGAAGAAAGCGCGTATATGACAGAAGCCACTGTTTCTGAAAACCTTTTCTGCGAAAAAACCGAGACAAACACTCGACGATCTTCTACATCTACCTACAAAACAATATCAAGTACTCTTTTACATTCCTTGTGGACCATCAAACTTGCGCTAAAGAAACGCAGCCAAAAGACAGATAATGATCAAAAGGGTCAAACACGTACAAAGAAATTTGTTTCAAAATTCCGATTCAAGAAATAAATAGGCTTTTTTTATTATCTTTTTATACAATTTACAATTGATTCTATCTATTTACGATCATTACTTGATTTTTACTTTGGGAGTATACCACTGTGTTGGACCATTGTAATATTTTCCAAGTAATTTTTTACCTTTTATGGTGAATTGCTCATCTTCTCTAAATTGATGAGCAGAATTTGACTGTCGCCGAGGCGAGGAGGTTTTTGATGCTGCATCGCGAGAATCTACAGACAAACGACGACTACTTCCTTCTGAGATTGATTTTTTTGATTCGGATGGCATTGGTGAGGGCTTTTTAGGCTTCTTTAATCTATTTGTACATTGGTATGAATAAAAAAAACATAAACCTAATTTGTATTTTCTATTTTTTTTTACCTCGACCAAATGTGAGAATGTTTTGTGTTTGATTCTGAGCTTTCGGCATCCCATATATCTTGAGAATTGGCTGAATGTAAAGATACCATATCTTCATCTGAAGATCCTTCAGTGTCATCCGACTGACTTTCTTCATGATCTTCTATGAGGCTTCTGGATTTTGGGGCTGATTGCACAAGGTATTTCGATCCATTGGCAGATGCGCTTTGAAGTGGTATTTCTGATATAGTGTTCAACTCACGAGGATGTCGGCGTAATAGTTTTTCTTTCAATAATGCCGTGCTGTTATGAAGTAATGCAGCCTTCATGAAGTCTTTTTTAAAATGATTTAGCTTAATCAATTTCTACAAATAATAAACAAGATTTACCTTTTTTGATACTTGATATCAATTCAAACCAGGACCATGTTTCATTACGGAATTCAAGTGTAGGCTGCTCAAATGCAAAATCCCGTAAATCTTCAATATTTTTTTCCTTGGGGCCCTAAAAAAGACGATAATTTAATTTTTTTTAAGAAAAAAGAAGATGGCAACTTACTTGATAACTTAAACAGTGTCTTGCGCCAGGAATTTTGACTAGAATAAAAGTACGATTACTTGAAGCTCGCTTTTTCATGACACTTAAATCATCTGACGCTTTAGATATTTTTTGCGAGTTTTGCTTCTTTTGCTTCTTTGTTTGTTTATTAGACTGTGCCACTGAACTTTGATTGTCTGTAGAAAAATCAAATTCAGCATCTTCACGGTTTAGTATAGCAAAATCATGAGGTTCATTATTGCCCATCATCGCTGGAGCACTCTCGGTACTTTTTGAAGAAGCTATCGATCTCGCTGTATCTTTATCAGTAACTGGAAGTGTAATCGCTGAACCAGCTAACTGAGGGGTATCAAGCTGAATATTAGGGTCATTTACAGTTATGGATGGTGCAGATGCGGACGAAGTTAAAGGAGCATGTTCTGATTGCTTTTGTCGCTTTTCAGGCGGGAAAAGGTAGTAAGCCAAAGCCTTACCAAAATTATAGGTCATCTGAAGACGTAAGGGGTGAAGATTTGTTTCCAGGTGCTGAACAATTGGAATACCACCAACAGGCGCTAATGTAACAAAATAACAACGCAACATCTTATGTCTTGTAAAGTCATAGGGCTTTCGAGGGTCAAAGTAAGGTCCTAATACGTCTGCAAATACAGGAGAGGGGGAAGTGTTCTTTACTTGCATAATATCCACTTCAAAGGTGTTGATGGCTGAGTGATCTTCTTTGCTGACGAATATATAGCTTACATTCGTGAGTGTGCATTCGCACAAAGGGATTTTGCCACTAGAAAGCATCTCCCAGACAAGTTTGTCTATGGAACAGACCAACTTCAAGTTTGTTTCAGGCTCATTATAGTCCTTTCTTTGGTTACTCTGCATCAATTTGATAGCTTCCATGCCTAAATATAATTCTTCTAAAGCATCAAACAGAGCCAGTCTAATAGATTTGAATTCTCCAATTCGCTTATCATCAAGAAAAGCCATATTATGTCGATATTGATCACGGGCATAAGTTAATTGGCGCACTCTGTTTTGTAAATCCACAATCTTTTCAGTGATCTCGAACAGACTAGATCTATCAGCAGCCATCATGATTTCACGCAATCTTGCAAGTCGTTCTTGTTTAGCAGGTTCTTTGTAGAGCAAGAGGTCTGTAGCAACTTGATAAATAGCATTATACTGTGATGAATCTGCTGTAAGATGGAATTTTGGAAAACTGAGTTGAACAGAGTCGCATCGTTCCTCAAAGGGATGAATGCGAGAAAGAGCGCTAGAGTTTGTCTTCAATCTTAATTGATTGTATTTATCATACTGCAAAGTAGCCGAAATCCGATCGCCAATTCTTTGGAATTGTTCTGAAGTATTGACATAGCTGATCAACGTCTCTGGTGGTATCCAAGCAAGCCAATGATCGCTTTCTCTAGCTCCGTAGTGGTTATCCAACAAAAGATCAACACTGTCGAATTGTTCCTTTTTAGCTACAAAAAATTGCAAATTATCCAAGCTGACTATTGTTCTGTGCTTGACTGATTCCATGTCTACATCAGACTCATTCTCGTCAATGATATTAAACCCTTTTACTTGTATTCTTTCATTTGCTACAAGTACAATATTATCTGGTGCACAATCACTCTGCAAACTAATTTGTGGATTTAGCAAATCAATGAGATAACTGCTCTTCATGACATAGTTGCTGGGTATACTCTTTGCTTGCATCTCTGGGTTATTTATGTTTTCACTATGAGACATATCTATTTCATCAATCTCATGTTCTCCCATCAGTTTTTGTTCTTCGTCTGTTTCATTAGCAGCATATAATTTTGTATCTTGTTCAGATAGGAGCTTCTCAATTAATTCATGCACCATTGATTGATCCATTCCACCTTCCTCGTTATCAAGTACAAATTGATCGTCACTGTCCGTTTGCTTTACGTGGCTTGCATCAATCAAGTCTCTTAAAAACTTGACTGTACGCGATGTCATATAATAGGAAAGGGCACGTCTGTGCTCTCGAAGATCCAAAGCATGATAAAGGATGTTTCTTAACGAGTTGTTCCACAATATTTGAGGGTTATGAGCAATACAGCGAACTTTGAAGTGCCCCAAGTGTTCTTCCCACTGCTTTAACGAATCCTCTCCAAAGATGGCCGAGTTTGAATGAGCGCTCAAGGTACTGCCACGAACTGTGCCAGGCATAGCTTGAATTGAAGTGTCTTTGATGTATCTTTGAAGTAGTTCTCTTTTTTCGTACAAAACTCTTGTTTTCTCCACTATCTGGTCAGACTAAAGAACAAAAAGAAGTCAATATTTTTTTTCAAGAAAACAAAATAATTATTTCATCTTACAAGGTCATCAAGAGCTTTTTCATCGATTCCTGGTTGTTTTCTTTTCATTTCGTTCGTATGTAGACGTGCTTGATGTTTTCGAATTTGAATATCAATATTTGTTTTCCTATCTTGCAAAAGAATGACTTGCATTTCACGAGTTTCTAATCACGTATAATTATTGCATGCTCTCTTTACCCTCTGATAAATAAATACTTACTGACTGCTGTTCCAAAAATGCAATCGTGAGTTTCATGCAAATATTTGAATTTTTGTAAATCATCTCGGTTTGTTTGACGAATATAATGGAAATAAGGCGAGAAAGCAAATGGCAACACTTGTACAGAAGGAAGTATAGTGGGGGTATCAATGTTTAGTTCTACAAAATCATCCAAATCAATCCATTCTGAGGTTTCTGGGTCATTACCACATTGATAATTCAAGCCTTCCATCATGTCAGGTACATCCTCGCCATCGCTACTAGCAACAATATCAGAATCATTTGATATCTCTATAGAGGAGCTTATAGAATCAGCAGCGTGAGTCTCTTTATCATCCATAGCCTTATATTGAGCTTTTACAGCACGAATATCGATGTTTTTGAGCTGAATTTCTGCTTCTTGTATAGGCCAATTTGCCTTTAGACGTTTCTGATCTAACTTATAATTTGAAATATTCACAATTTCTCTACGCTGATGGATATCCAAGCTGAATCCTTTGACAAATCCTTTTAAACCCACAGAGTCACCAAGTTCTTGGACAGCAACATTTTCAGCTTCCACATTTTCGTCTTTTACAAAGCAACCAATCGTTAATGGATTGATCACAATTTTGTATTTCAGTGTACTCATGTGCTTTCCAAACTTCTTTGTAGGCCTTGTATCAAGTTTTGGAAATAAAGGTCCACTACGAAGAGGATAACTCATTGCACCACCAAAGAGCCTGACCCAAGATACAAAATGGTCCAAAAATCCAGGTGTGATATGCATAGAGTTGCCGATAACATTCGTTATTTCCTTTTCTGATTCTGGTACAGTAAGTTTGACTATGCTAATTGAGAAGTGAATGAAATCTGATCTAAACCCTCTATAAGCATCATAATCCTATTCGATTAAGTTATATTTATTGGCAGTTCTCAAAAAGCATGGCGTTGCTTGATTTTTTATTTTACCTCTTCATGAACATTGTCTGGTGTTTTCATTTTAACTTTATAGTGTGGTGAAAATTCTAGCAGAGTCCTTTTATGAGCTTCACGATCATCCGTTGATACATCACTATTTTCATCACATAGATCACAATTACACGCTCTTTCTAATTGACAACCAAGGCCCATACGAATGCCACCCGTCATCTTGAGAGCAACCTTGGTAAAACAAAAATTGTCTTTGTTTTCTTTTGTGAACGAAGCAGAATCTAAAGAGGAAACAGAGGCAGAAGATGGATAAGAGTCAGGTCGATCGGTAGCAACGGGTAAAATATAAGGAGCACTAAAGCCACCGTGCACAGGATCAGGCACACCGAAGGCATAATCACAACTGGTTACTTGCATGAATTCACCTTCAGGGTTATCGTACCCTATTAACCAAACCACATTGTTTCTCCATAATTTAGCAAGACCAAATCCCTTTTCGCTCATTTCATAAGGATTTCTTGAACCTTTCATAATGACTGCCAAATCACCACCTCCAGCAAAAGATATTTTTGTACGCGTATGTATAATTAATCTGATCTTATCCCAAAAACCTACTTTTTCTGATGGATCAATAGGAGGTTTTGTAAATGTTTCAAATATGCGGGAAATATCTTGGATGGCAGGTTGATAAGGAATACACCAGCATATATAAGAAAGACCTGGGGTATGGACGCTGATATTAACAGTAGAGAAAAATTTGAGCGGTGTACTTGTACGCGGAACCTGTACAGAGTATCGAGTGTCTCTGCTTGGATCATTGACAATTTCTAAATTAATACAGCGAGTAGCATCAAGGTCCCCTAAAGTATCGGCAAGTGCATAATTTCCAGACAAAGACCATGAATATGCATTTTCTTGTTCTCGATCTTTTTCAGGTGAAGTAGGAGGTACCAAAACAAAAGGTAGAGGATAATCACGAATTTGTACCCAGGTTGCTCCAGCCTTCCAATCCAAATGAAATGGTATCAAGGTTGAAAGAGGAGTATCCAATGGTTGTCCCTTTCCAAGGTCGTAGATAAATTCTCTTGTCTTTTCCAAATTAAAATCAGGGCGCCGAAAGTCCAAATGTGTATTACGGATTGTAACATCAAGCAACGGTGAATAATGTGGCAGACTTACGATGTTGATGTAAAAGATATTTGCGTAATCTTCATTAATTCCCTCGTCATTTCCTAACTCATTGCCTAGTTGATCAGGTAGAATGGAACTTCGATAGTCAGCAGTTCTAATTTTTTCATAAGCAGATTTCTCTTTCGAGATGGCAGTATCAATATGCCGTTTCCATGATTTTGAATTATGTTCTTGTAGTCCTCGTAAAGCTTCATGAACTCTTGCATCATACTTTATATCTAATAAATCATGATGTGTTCAGTTTAAAAATATACTGAATATAAAAGAACATAATAATACCCGTGTTTTTGTTTTCTTCACTAGTCTCACTGAATTGGTGTGTTGTTAATGTTTTTGCTTTCAGATCAAAAGCATCTTGTAAAGCCATACGATTTGCTTGTTCGACAATACCTGTTTTCCAAATAGATCGAAGCCTGACTTCAAATGGATCGTCTTCAAGTTGAAAGGTAAATAAGTCACATATCAACCTCATATCAGGGATCGAGATGGGTTCTTTCTTTTCAGTTGGACCAAAATACAAAAATGAAACACCTTTCAATAATCGAGAATGACTTGCTTTGATTACTTTCATCAAATTGACTGCATTGTCCAAGACATGACATAGTTCATATTTGTAAGGTATGCGTAGATAGAACTTTGACAAGGACAACTGATACACCTTTGAAAGCACACCTGTTGCCAAGTCCATGTCTTTTTCAATTGAAAGCTGTAAATTGTCTATTTCTAACAGCTGTTCCCACTGCCGTTCTTCCTCAGGAGCTACTCCATAAATTGTGAGATTTCTAATAGCAGTAGATGGCATCTCGCCACGATGCTCAATATCATTTAACCATTCAGTTCTTAGGCTGTCCATGCGTACGTACAACTTGGTGGTATCCGGTAAACTTACATGAACGTCTGTACGATTTGCTTGAAGTTGAATTTTGGAAAAGACTACGCTAGGTGGCTTTTTTTCTCTTATTCTCGTATCCTCCTTTTTAATAACCTTTTGGACAAATTGCTTTGTTGAAAGTACCGTGATCAATAACGCGTAGTGATTGCTGATAGTGTATTGAATACCAATTTTTTTCACAACGATAGAAGGAGAAAGTAATATATGATCGCTTGTTTTTGTCATATTGGTTCTGATATTCACGTGGGGGATCCATAATACCATGAACTGCTTATCATTATTTCCTTGCCAGCTATCTATTTTATTACCGAACATCCTTTTCACGGCCATTTCTTGTAACGATACACGAATTGAGCCAAGAAGTGCATGACCATTTTCTTTGCCATCCTTTTCAGCTTCTGCGTTATTTACAGATCCAACATTTGCACTGTATCTGTGCATCTGACGATTTGCTATTGACACGCGAGACCCATTAAAGAGAACGGAGAAATAGTCAAGAGATAAGACCAAGCAGGCATTTATGTCTTCTTCAGGTGCATTATCGATATATCCTTCAGGAACAGGCCTCTTACCTTTAAGGCCTTGATCTAAGCCTTTCAGGATAAGAGTTGAATTGTTTAATTCAAATTGAATCCGTGTCGTCAAGATATGTTGATATATACGCTGGTCTTTGGTATTTGAAGGGTTCTTGGTCTTTGATGGCAAATTGGATTTAATCTCATTTGCTATGTTGTTTACCCAGAAGTCCAACTGGCTTGTTCCTGTTTCTGTTTCTGAATAAAGATTCAATACAGTTTTGTCAACCGTAATTCTCACATCATGATGCTGCTCATAAGGATCCCAACTAGATTTAACCTGTTGATGAAGAGTATCTTCTTCATTAAAGAAAGTAACATTAAAGTTGGCCTTAACAGATAATTCAATATCTTTAATCAAAATCAACGGCTGTTCTCCCTCTTTCTTTGCAATGGCATCCAGACAAGTATGCTGCATAATAAATCTCGAAGAAGCTTTATATCTCCATCCTAATGAATTACTTTTCTTATGCTCACCATCTGCTTCTTTAGGTCTCCAGCTTCGTCTAAAAAGGTTTGTCCACGAAGGCCGTGTAGGAGAATGTAATTTCTGAATGGTGCTTGAGTCTACATGATATTCAATTTTTTCTTCATTTTCGGCAAGATTAGTATGGTCTACGGCGGATACGTTGGGTTCAGAAAAGTTTGAAATGATGGAAGTTGGTCTGTTTCTTTCTACAAAGTATGCGCCTGATACATCAAAATTCAACTCACTCCATGAAATTAACCCCACACTTTTTTCTAAGCTTCGGAAATAAATTGAAGGGTATTCCACTGTGATAGCCAAGCTTGCACGAGGTAAATTGTAAAATTCTTTTGAATTTCTTGGTGAAGCTAAAGGTGCTTGAAGAGCATTCTGTCTACGTTGCAAATTGGATGATAGTTTTTTGAAAGTACTGATCTTTGAAATATCCAAGAATACCTTTGGATGATCCACATTGATAGAGAGATTTACAAATTGTTTGTTGGGTATCAAATCATCGCCTTCCAAGACGCCTATGAAGGTCTCGGGTAAAGTATCCATCTGGTCATATTTTTTCTTTGCTATGACAGATTGAGAAATAGTCGCGTTGAATGCTATACTGGGTATAACGATCACTTCTGTCAGTCGTCTCTTTGTTATAGCAATTGAGTTGTCAGTGATTGTCCAGGATACAAGTTTTGTAGTGTATAAAGCTTTTAAATACGGATCGATACCCAAGACCTCATTTTCTACTATTCCAGTAAGACACATATCCTTAATATTGAGTGTACTAAAACAATCTTCCGCATGCTTTGTCTCTATAATGGTATCTCTAATGGAAAGTGAGGCAGAGTGAAGTAACTTAACAGTTTTCGGTGGCTTCCCCAGGTTTTGATCAGGTACTGGAGCAGACTTTGGAGGCAAAGACAGTTTAATGCTTTTCAACAGCTCCAAAAGATGATTGGTATTTAACTTGACTGTCTCGATCATTGTATTTGCGTCGACATCTTTCAGTGTAACGCACCCTGCCGAAAAATGACATGATACTGCAATATGCATACCAGAGGGTAAGTTGACAATATTCCCTGTCTCGTTTTCTGCTGATGCTATTTGCACGAGGGAAATAGGTCCTGAAGTAATAACAATTTCCAAAAATTTCTCTTTAAATAGATGCTCAGCACGTTTTATTGAATGGCGCTGATGGCTTGCATGGAGGGACAAGCTGCGTTTTCCTCGACTGTTACTAGGTGCTGAAGGTAGATCAACTGCTGCAAATAAAACCGACCTGAAATTTGTGTGTTGAATGGTAAAAGTAGCATACTTTTCGACATCAAACTGAAGGCTGTTCATTTCAAAGTCAACATAGTTGGCAAGTCCAGCCATAAGAAACTGGGCTGGTAGAGCAGATGTAAACTTGATGACCGCTTTCATCAACGAAAGAGGATACCACCAAGGCATCGTAGGAGGTGGGATGCCCATGCGTGACAGTCGTCTATTGATTGGATTTATTGGTTTTGCTTGCTGTTTTTGCTTTTTGGAGCCTAAGGCAGACAAATTATGCAACTGAATGTGAACGTCCGAGGCATGAATGGTAATGAATGGCAAAATTGATGATGTTGTTGTTGATGTTCTCGGATGTCTTCTTATTCTGAATTTAAGTTTTCCTACTTTGAGTGACCATACCGCAAATTCTGATGATCTTTGATGATGATACCGTATATTTGAAATAGAAAAAAAGCCGATTCTACCAAATTGGAGACGAAATCGAAGTGAGAGTATTGCCTTTAGCAGTAGTCGAAGCAAATAAAAAGCCAGAAACAGGCAGGCATATTGATATATGCTTAAAGACATGAAAGAAGTGGACTTGATATTTTCTAAAATAATATAAAAAAACAGGAGACAGAAAAGAAATTAAATTGAAGGGATAATTACTAAAAATAGAAATTGGGCAGAGTACTAAGAAGGTATTTTCAAAGCAAAGCGCAGTATTGGATTTCATTTTGTGCAATGTAAGGCAAAGTAGAACAGGTGGTTCTCTACTCTTTTTGGAGAAATTGAAATTCTGTATTTGGAAATGTACAGGAACAGAAGTTCAACAGGTAGTTTGATAAAGAAAATTATTTTAATGCTTTTGTAAAATAATTGCGCATTACAGAACAGCTTCTAGCATCCCAATACACATTGCATAAACATAAATTGGTTAATTTACCAATACCTGACAGCCTAAATTTCAAGCATTAATACTTGAATTACACATGCTTCATTGCCGTAGAGCAAAAAGCATTTTGGTGAAAAGGCTTTTTTTTTGTTAAAAAAAAGTTATATATATTGTATGCTGTTGTATGTTATGCATGATTAAACATATTGCTTAATAAAGGCAATCGTATACTTCTAACCACTGAGATTAACCTTTAACGTATTTCTATGCTTTAACAATAAAAATTAAAGATTGACGCGTTGAAAGTAAGGTTAAAGAATTAAGAAATTCAAAATACTTAGTCATGGCCTATACTAAAAAAAGCAAAAACTTGATTTGCGTTATTACTCCCTTTTATATATATTTTGAAAACAATCAAGTTGCTCATAATAACATAAAACTAAACTTTTTTTAGGTCTCGTTGCTATCAGTAACAAAAATAAAAGCGGATATCTTCCTGTATATTTGTTGATCAACATTTCAAAATTTTACTCAAAAGCAGAAATTATCATTTGGTTCTTTTTTTTTTTTGTGATAGTTGTATATATCTTTATGGACCTACTTGAAAGGTACAATTTATCTAGAAGTTATCTTTTAGCTTTCATTAGCCCATTCTTCTTAATAATTTTTGCCATTGGAAAATGGAACATTTTGCATTCATTTTTTAATTTTTATTATTATTATTATTATTATCGAAGATCATCATCAAAATCGCTTCCGCCAATATCAATATCTTCGTCTTCATCAATATCTACAGTTTCTAAATCATTGTTTCCTTCAGATTGTGATATAGAGACAGGATCAACAGGTTGACTACTGTTGCTTTTATGTTCCACCACCATATTCCTCACTTCCTCTTCCATCTCTTCAGATTCTCCTTTCGTTTTTTTCTGCTGAGCTCTTTTACCGCCTGCCGGTGTTCTTCTAGAGATTGTGCTTCCGCCAGTCGACGCTGACTTTTTTATACCATAAGATGCCAATTTTCCCCCATCTCCACTGCCACTGCTACTATTATTATTGGCTGTTGACCATTTGCCTCCAGATCTTTTACGTGCATGTTTCTGTGTCACTTTGGATTCAACCTCTGCCTCATCCTCCAAAGAATCATCCGGCATCTCAGGTAAAGAACTATGCCTTCTCTTCTTTTGCAAATCTTTTGGATGAATATGGGTCGGATGTGCTAAGCTTGCCCTCGTAAAGAGGGCCTGCAAGGCGGATCCAGTCAAAATGCCATTCTTCACCTCTGTATCCGATTCATCCTCATGTGATGAACTTGAATCGCTCTGGTTTGCATCATCGCTCTCTTCCCTTTGACTTGATTTTGATCGATCATCGGATTGACCTAGCATGGCATCGTTCGATTTGAGCGCTTTATGAGGATGAGTAAGAAGCAACTCTTGCAGTTGAGTAGCGGCCATAGCACCAGAAGAGGAAGAGGATCGAGAGATCGGAGGTACGACAAAGCCACCCTTTTCGGATCGTAAGGCGGCCAAGGCCAAAGCTGTCAATCGATTATCGCGTGTGGCGGGAGGCTTTCGTGCTGCGATTTGAATAGGCAAGGGTGAAGGGAAATAAGATTCGATCGAATCATCTAGAAAATGACCTAGTTTATGTTGAATAGAACAAGTGATGGCAAGCTCTTGGGCACGGCGAAGAGGGATCCAAGTACCAAACAATTGACTTTTCTTCTTTGGCATACGGACACGGTCCATCTCAAAGCTCAAGATCATGCTTCTTTCACTCTCAGTTTCAATACCACCGGCAGCCAGCAGAGTAGTCCCGTTGATAAAGCCAGTGTCTAATCGTCTCATGATACGATATTCAGGCGTTGTTTCTGTCTTTTCTAGTACAATTACACAAACAGCAATATGGTCAATGACAGTGATATACATGGCTGGTGTCATTGGTGTCAATGTGTTCACGATGGGATCGGTACTATTCACATTAACTAGATTAGGTATTGTGTCTGTTGTAGGTGAGGCTAAAGGAGATGGTATTGGATTGTTTGGAACTGCTTTGTTATTATCTTTTCTTAAAAACGCTTCTAATACAGGAAATCTTGCCAATATCGACTTGATATCTATAGGAGGTGGTTGAGTGGTTGATGAAGTGGTTGATGATGAAGTGGATGATGATGAAGTAGATGTGTTTGCATTATTATTAATATGAGTAGTGGTAGCGGTAGTAGTAGTAGCAGGTTTAGCTAATGACTGCATATAGGCTGCCATTGTTTTTGCTAAGTCAAATGTAGGCGATAGTTGCTGGAGCGTTTGAAGGTTCGAGGTCATTTGTTGAAGTGCAGATATATTTATGTTTTGAATATTCATCGATTTCAATAATTCAGATATGGATGCTGCCGCAGCAGATGGGGCTGTGTTATTGGCAGGCAATATATCTTTTTTACTGGGAGCAGGTAAAATGGGTGTATGTGCGCTGGCCATTGAAGATAGTGATGACGGTATATCTTTCTTTTCATCCTCTTCAAATTTCACAAAATCCTCACTATTTTCTACATTCATCAGGTTTAAGCTATTGACTGATGGCTTGCTGTTAGCATTCTTTTCATTTTCAGGCGGTGTAACTGTCATGGTCTGTTCAGACGACTCTTTTTTTTTATTTTGCGTCTCTTGCTCAATCTTTATCTCCTCATCTGTTCCTTCCTTCTTTACATTTGATTCAGATCTTTTTTCTGTTTCTTCCTTTTTTATATCAGTTTCAGTTTGTTCTTCTATTTTTTCTGCTATCCCCCTTGCAGCACTTGCTAGTAACACTTTTTGTAAAAGAGATTTGTCGTTTGGACCAAGCATAGTCGATGAAAAACTCTTTCTGTGAGATTTGGATGCTGAATTGGATGTATTAGAAGAATTGCCAAAATAATCATCCAACTCTGAGACAGAGATTGACTCTGGTGTAGCAATATTGAAAGGAATATGATGTGCAGTTGACGGATCGTGAATGAGAACATTTTCAAAATCATGCTCAAAAGAGAAGGGAGTCCACAGTTCTTGTTCTCCGGGAAAGCCACTGTTGAATGAAAATGAAGGTTTTCTTGCGTTTGTTCCTTCTTGGGGAGGGGGAGCAAGAAGAGATGATTTACTAGGTTCTTCAGATGCTGCATTGGCTGTAGTGATATTGGGACCAGTACGAGGGAGTCTTTTTATAGTAGGAATGTCAAATTCATCTTTTGTGCCTTTCAGCATTTCCTCGTGATAATCAGAGTGTTCGCTATCTTCCTCATCGTCATCATCTGAAGCCTGTTTAGTAAACCCAGGCACTACCAAAGATGATTTTCTATGTAAAGGAGTGGGCTGATCTAATTTACGTCTTTTTGGGGCATGCGATAGTTCCTCTTCCTCCTGTTCACGATTTACTTCAGATTGGCTTTTACTACGTAATTGTGGTGCTTTTCTTAATGTAGCTGTAGGTAATGATGTTTTCTTTGGCTTTCTATCCAAATCCATCTCTTCCTCAACGTCTGCTTCTTCTTCATGCGGTGCTGTAGGTACTGATTCGGTTGCTAATGAATAATTAATTTTTCGTGAGTGTTTTTGATCCACATGTTTAGCGAGTAAAGGTGCTCTCGGTGGATTATGTTCGGCTGCTCTTTTAAAATGCTGTGATATACGAGAAGAAACAGTAGCAAAAGGTGTGGCTCCACTATAAAAAGGGTGTGTTTTTTAGTTTAAATGTTGTCAAACTAAACCTTACTCTTTTATTTACCCAAGTGTCGCATATTTATGCTTAACAATAATATTTGCCAATTCTTTAGGTGAACTTGGCTTATTTTCCATCTTTATTAATGCTTTTAAAATAGCTGTGAATACTTTATCTTTTGCATCGTCTGGATGAATAGGAACAGGTAAGCTTCCTTGACGTTGTTTTGATCTGTTTTCAGTATCGATTGCTTTTTTTTGTGCCATTGTCATATAATAAGTATAACAATAAGAAAAAGAGAGAAAGGGTATAAAACTGACAGATATAAATCAAAAAAAAAAAAAAAAAAAAAAAAAAAAAAGAGAAGAAAAAAATCAACTTGCCTGGGTGTAAAAATTGGTCTCAAATTACGGAGTTTTATTTAAAATCAATAAATAAAAAATAATGTCTGTGGGTTTTGATATGATTTCAATTGTTTCTTTACTTCACTCTTTTTGTTTCATTTTACTTTGGATTCAAAGAAACATGCACAAATAAAAATGCCCAAACAATAGTACATTTTCTATTTGATTCTATTTCAGATTTTGTATTCCGATTGTCAATCTTTCATTGGAAGCTTATTTTCTTATTGTGCTACTTGCATTATTGTAAAAATTGTGATTAATGGATCAACAAAAGACAAAGATAGAATAAGATGATCAAGCAAGATCCTTTTTTTTCATTTAGCGAAAAAAGAAGAGCATGTCAAGCAAGACCAACAGTAATTACTGCACAAGGATAAAACGTATACCCAATAATAAGGAACAGTGCTCATCTATTAATTACTATAAAAAGTAATTATTCTTGCTCACTTGTTCAAAGAAGCTGTCATTGCACTATTCCTCTACTTTTTCTCTACCGGCTCAGCAACCTCTTCCCTCCTTCCCTCAAAACACGCCTTCTCCTCTGCGTCGGTGAGTGTCGAAGTTCAAAAAAAAAATAATTTCTTTTTTTGATTAAAAAAATGGTTTTAAGAAATGCAACACTTGAAAGATGAAAGCAAGACTTCATTTGAAGCCGTAGAGTCAAAGATGAAGAGGAGCTTAGAGGATTTGTATACAATTAAAGCACTTTTGAAAGGAAAAAATAAAAGTCCTGAAAATCATCAAATTGAACAACTCCAACTTGACTGTTCAAAATATCAAGCAGAAGCTAATGAATATAAAAATAAGTTAAAAGAAGCAAATGAAAAACTGGAAATGCTGCAAAGTAAAGTCAATCATTTAAAGAGAGTGGAAGAAAATGTCAAAAGACACGAATTAGATTATGCAAGTTGGAAAGTAAAGCTGGATACTGCAAAGCAAGAAAACGAAGGATTAGAATCGACCGTTCGCCAACTAACAGAAAAGTTAGAAGAAGAGAGTAATAAAACTGCTCGACTTGAATCAATATTAACAGCGAAAGAACAAGAATTGGAGGATACTAGACAGAATGCCCTGGGAAAAGAGCAAGAACTAAAAGTGTGTGAGGAGAATAGAAAGTTCCTGCAAGAGATGCTGGATGAAAAAGAAAAGGCTTTGGAAGACTATGTAACAGAAAAGATATCAGAAATAGAAAATTTACAGGACATAATCGATAAATTACAAGAAGAGAACACTTCACTTGAAAAGAAATTTTGTGAGTTGGATGTGTCGAGTAAAACGAAAAGCAAAAACAAAAGTAGAATACCTATACGAAGTTCATCTACTTCAACTCATAACAGCAGTAGTGAAATAACAGACGATGTGTTACAAAGAATGAAAAGAGACCTGTTATTATACCAAGAAAAGCTCGCTGAAATGACCACACAAAATAAAGATTTAATACAAGCATTAGACAGATCAAAAGAATATACAGAATTACTAAAAAGAAATTTAAACGATATCCGAGAGGAATCAGAAGAGCGACATAGAAGAATGACGCTTTACAGAGAAGAATTAAGTACACTGAAAAGGAAAATGCAGTTTAAATAATAAAGCATTTTTTATAATAAATTTGTAATCCTTTCTTGATCTCCTCTTTGCAATGGGTGTGCAAGTAATTGACACAGTGCTTTTGATATCTTATCCTGCCCCAACACATTAGCTATCTCATAATACCAACCAGGGACTCGTTCGCTATCTAAACTAGTCCAGACATCAAACACGGGTTGAGCTCGATCATCCACGTTATGCAAGAATAAAACATCTAGAGTAACATTTGGCAAATTTCGAATTTCAAAGCACTCTGCATGACTAGATCCAAGGTCTGGGATGATGTTCGTTCTACTATAGACAACTATTGCTTGCGTAAAATCCATTCTGTTTTTTAAATCTGCTTCAGTCTCGATCACTTTCATCAGTGATCCGAGGTCTTGAGCGGTCAATTATTAGAATAATAATTAAACGCTATAGAGCAAACGTTTTACCTAATCTTTCATACTCTTTGTTCTTTACTTCCTCCCTTAATTCATCTAAATAAGAGCAAGCAGTTTGCTCATCCGAGGTAAAAGGCTTCCACTACAAAAGCAATCTCACTCAGTCTTTCTTCTTATCTGTCAGCTTCCTTATTTTACCCATTCAGCTTTCTCCTTTAGTAACACGACTGCATATTTATCATTGATGTTTCCTACTAACTTGTTCATTCTTATGTATCTTTTCAAAAAACGTTGTACAGTCCCTAATCTCGTACTATAAAGAAATATTTTATATCCCTAATAAACTTAAGCATTTTCTTAGAAATATATATATAAAAAAAACCTTGATTCGAGATTAGTGTTAGCAAGACCACCATCAGCAGAAGGAGATAGTTTAGTATTCATTTCGCTGGAAACGTCAATGCAAAATATCTGTGTTTAGATGTATTAATCTATTTTTTTTTATGAAATCAATAGAACGTGAAATAGCTCACTATTTGTCTAGCACATGCTTTAATTGCTAGAAAATTTGCTTTGACAGGATCTTCTTCTATTATAATGGCTGCAACATCGGCTGCTTTTGACATGATGTCTTAATGAAAGGGAATTTTTATGGTAAATAGATAAGCTTTATTTATGTAAAAGAAAGGAGTCACACACCAAACGAAAGACGTCTCAGTCTAAAAGTGTAGAAAGTAAAAGGGCCGGAATGTATAACTATATTGCATACAGTCACCCTCTTTGTTTTTGATTCTGTGCTGTGCTATTGAAGCGTTGCTTTCTATTCTTGTGAAAATATAGTCATCATACATCATCAGTCAAGCAAGATTGGTGTAGGATGATAGATGAAACAATAACCACAGGCACAAATGCCTGTTGATCGATAATGGATCACTAGAGGGATCGGATGATGTGACTAGCTAGCATCCAAAGTCCATTCGTCGGTGCCAAATCATAAGCTGCTGAATACTTTGAAAGGTGGTAGATGTGTACACAAATAAACTTGAAAGAAGGAAATGAAGGTATGAAGACACTTTACAAATAGCCTATTTTTTTTTTGAAATAGCTCACAAGTTGATGCTCCAACTTCTTGATAAAAGCGGATCAAGCAAACAACATCGTCTGATTCTTCAAATAATAGACCTTGAAGTCATTATTATCCACAAATACAGTAAACCCTAAATATAAATAAAAATATAGAGAAAAACCTTGATTACTTTAACAATCGTGAAAGTAAAAATGTAATAAATTATATCATCGTAAATTGAATATGTTTGTGTTCTTTTGCTTTATATAAAATGTATGTTATGTGTACACAAGCTAGATCAAAGAACGCCAGCGTTTCTCTCTCTTTTTTTTTTCTCTCTTTTCTAGTTTCTAGGTTCTCTATAATTGTTTATGTAATAAAAAATGATATAAAAGAGATCAAATAGTTGTTATTTCCTTTCGGGTTGTATACAGAAAATGGTGTATTATATTGTACTAGGATTAAAAGAAATCACACTTTCATGCAATATAGGGTATGCTGTCATTCTTCAATAGTGTATCAAAATGTTTGTATGTCACTTCTTCATTTTCATCCAAGCAGTCTTCTTTTTTTTCCCCTTCTGTTGCTCTCTTTTTTAATGCATGTTCTGTCAAATCCTCCTCATCGATACTTCTTTGACGCTTTTTGCCATCTGATTGATCTACTTGCTTTGGTTTGATTCTTTCATAACATGGATGCTGTTCTACTAAGTTTGCATAATATTGTTGAAGAATCGGCCCAGTAGAAGACAAATGCCAGTCAATGAGTCTCAAGAATTCCAGCTCGAGCGCATTGATTTCATGGGTTGATATGCCACCTACTTTAGCATAGTGGGAGTTGGTGCAATAAGAATCGCACAAAGCTTTTGAAGAAACAGTGACAGCTGTGATTAGGAACCGATGAACAGTCAGTGACGATACTGTAAAATGAGGATGTAATTCACAAATGCGATCAATGTAAATCAAAAGAATCAACAAACAAGATTTCTCCACTGAGGTGTATTTTACTATACGTCGCAAATAATCACTTAAAGATATATTGGGGGGTGTACGAGAATGAAAGCGTGTTAGATTATTTGGTGTTAGAGGTATAAGGTCGTTATGGGATATAAGTCTGGTAAGCATATCAGCTTTTTTTTTTTTTTTTTTTTGAAGAGTGAGTAGATTATATTTTTTGAGTAGATTAATAATACCAATCATATGAGTCAAATAATTAATGTCAACAGCATAATAATATTCAGGGACCTGAATTATCTCAGTGGTTCTATTGTTTGCTTCTCTAGTTTCATTCATGTCATTAAAAAAAGGAATAAAAAACTGGCCCCCCAAACGTGTCAGATACTTTCCTTTCATAAAACTCGAAATTCCTGATTTAGAAGTCGTGTGACCTTTTTTCTGGCTTGTGCTGGCATTTTGTCCAAAGTGTTTCTCCAATAGAGCTCAAGTTATTTTCCTTTGCATACTTGAGTGTTTGAGGTTAAAAGAATAGTGAAATAAAAGCAAGCAATATTGAGCAATTAGAGAAAAAATGCAATAGGATAGAAAAATTACATGCTATCTAAAAACGATATGTCATAAAAAGAACATATTATTTACTTAACATATCTTATAGTCTTTTGTAATGAATCTTGTGCAGCCTCAAACAAAGAGTATATTTATTTCTTTTTATTGTACATCAAGTCTTGCGAAAACAACATATGAAAATTTACAATCAAAGATTATGTTTCCAAATATTTCGTGATATTTGACAGGAGTGAGTAAACTCCAAACCAAGTCTTGAAGTTGCAACATTGACAGCTTCAGCCTATGCTACCAACCCAGATGCTTGAAACTAATTACTGCATATCTCATTGTCTTCAATACTATTAATATGATTGTTAGAAGGAGTACAAGGTTTGTTTGTTTTTTTCTTTACATGCTCGCTTTGATTTGACATGAATAATTTCATCACTAACAAATTTCTTTGATCATTTGTACAGCAAAGAGATCATGCTTGATGTTTTAGTAATCAAAAGAGATTCGGACATCAAAATTACGCCTAATCACATTGTGTTTTGTATGATAATGGTTGCTAGGTTAATGTTGTCGCCCTTGATATTAATTGATCAGTCTTTTTTTTTTCTTAAGCAATTTCTGGTGTGAATTGAGTCATGCAAAGGAGTTGCTCTAAATCTTGTCAAGCACATCTTGTTCTGTTGATTACTTTAGCTCTTACTGATTATTTTTGTAGAAGATATCAAAAGAAATAATACATGCTGTACAATTTCAAGCACACAAAGAAATAAACAAACCTGATAAAAGATGTCATCTCCTTTCAGAAGAAGATCATAGAGCAGCAACAGGGGCAGCAAAAGGATATAATACTAGATGAAATCAATTTCAAAAAAATACACGCTGTCAAATTTAAGGACTCAAAATGCAATTGAAGCTATTCCACCAAGATATGTCAAGTATACATGATTTTTAGGAATAAATAGCGCGCTGACTTGTCGTTTTTATATATAGATTGCAAGCTTTTTTGTTTCGTGTATATTGCGGATAACATAATGCTTTATTCTTTCATTAAAAACAAGCAAAAACTTTGTTGAGAAAGTAGTGATAGGTATTATGATGAATGTAAAAGACGTTTTTTGGTTTATAATGATGAAAAATAAAAAACGAACATTTATTTTGTTAAGTATTTGGAAAATAACTCTTTTGCTTTTTTGTTCACGTTGGATATACAAGTTGTCATGGAATCAGCTAATTTTTGTAATTTTTGACTAAGCTCGATGTTGTTGATAATAGATATTGATTGACCTTGTTCCATATCTAAAATTTGCTTGATTGTTTCTTTTATCTTATTATCGTTCAACTGTACGTATAAACTCCTGAAAGTCTTCATTTCTACACGAGCATTAGCACCATCTGCTATTACAGCAAGGGCAATACTTTGGAACATCAGTGATAACTTTTGCGATTGTGAATCTAAACTCTGGTTGGAGTCATAGTTATACAGTGTCCAAATAGTATACGGCTGGAAAGACATGTCAGTAGAAAGTGAACTAAAAGATCTGCAAAGAGTGTATGTAGACATACAGTGAAACTTGCTGCGCAGTTGTCTTAATTGCGACAAGTAGTCCCATGAATTGATTGAAATCGTCCCTTTGTTTTCGATAATCGTATTGGCAAGCTTTATAGATTCTTCATTCAAGTAAATCGAAACGTTTTCTTTAGGAAAAAAATTATCAGTGTTGGAGCCTAATTCTACCGCTCCGTTTGTAGTCGCTGCATGATTATCGATTCTTAAACTGGAAGTAATTAACAAGTTACATGTCAAAAGGCCAATTTTTAGTTTAGTTGTATTGTCATCTTCAACAGCAACGGTTGTAATCCATCCGTACTTAGTTTCTTTTTTAGGGAAGGATGACTGGCTTAAGGTTGACTTGGTTCTTCTTTCGAAATGAGCATCAACAATTCGAAGCCTACCATAGGGCACCAAGCCATTTACCAATAGTGCTGCATATTCATCTATAATCACTGCTCCAGAAAAAAGGTGTGGAATTGCATATCTGAGTTGTGGAAATTGAATCCAGTCTTTACTTATCATACTGACGGTAGATTTAGACAGTTCAACGTATTTTGTATCCGATAAATGCTTGTAAAATGGTGATGTTTTAATGATGTGGTTCAAAGCGTTGCTTTGACTTACTGTTAAAGAGTTAATACTTGATTCTGAATTTTCCAATGGGAGTTCCCAGTTGCCAACTGGTTGGTCCCTAAGTACTGACAAAGTCGGATTTTGGTCGATAGTCGCCTTTGATTCCTTTTTGATTTTTAAAGCTTATTTTGTATTCAAAAGATGCTCCTTTTCATGGCGATTCGAATGGTATGCTTTTCGGTGTGGTTGGATAACTCTAACAGACGTTATTGAAGAAAATGTAAAAGAAAATAAAGGGAAAGGAAAATAATCAGCTTGACCACATTGGAAACTGAATAGACACACGTCACAATTGGCCGACATTATTTTTCTTACGTATTATTTTCTACCCTCACAGGATACATCAAGAAGACGATCTCTGGACGCATTATTCACCCAATGTGCCAGCACACTAAACAGAAAAGAACACCATAAAAATCAACATGAAAATAAATACTCAATTGATACATCATTTACTTTATTTATCAAAAATCACCATCATTCTCTTTATAATTGTATATTTTCCCCAATTACCTTATATTAATATGTTATTCCAAAGCATCTATTGCTGTAAAGTAATAAAGAAGGGCTTTCTTCCCGCTAAAATTAATTTTGGGTGCCGAGTAAATTCTTTTTGCACGTTCAAGCAATTGAAGTCAAGAACTAGTTATTATTGTTAACCTTGTTGTTATTGTACATTAATAGTCTTTTACAGTCTTCTATTAATTGGTTTCTGTTATCACTTCACCGTATAGCGAAACTAGACATAACAAACATATTAGCAACTGTCAGTACATCATTGATATTTGTTGCATTTCCTAATAAACAATAATTCCTTCCTGAGTTAGAGGTTAAGGTTATTGGACCCAAATCTGCCAAGTCGGCAAGCATAAAACATTTCTTTTGCTCCCTTTTTGAGAGAGAGAGAGGGCATTCATGGCTATAAGTATTGCAGTATCTTTTTCTAAATGTGAGGTGGAAGGAAATGAACTTGAGCTGTCCGCTTGTAAATCAATTCTTTCAGTGTCAGGTGCATGGTGATCTAAACTGATTGAGGGAAATTCCTCGTTAATATCTTCTGGTTCAGAAAACCTTTGTTTTTTTCCAGCATTGCTTATCGATTCGCGGTGTTTTCCAATGTGCCTTTTTAATGTTGTAGGCGTTTTTAGTTTTTTTTTTCGCATTTTGGACATTGAAATTTGTTACTGTTCCTCTCAACTGTAATCAATTCTAAAAATAGGAATGTCAAATCTTTGTCTTCTTACTTTGAGCATGTGTTATCTTACCGTCATCAAAAGTCACCTGGATAGAGTCAACATGCGTGTCATAATTATGGTTCGATAATTTCGATTCTGTTTCAAAATCAAGATTACAAGCTAGACAATGAAGATTTTTGTTGTGAGAGAAAAAGTCATAGAGTCAAAGAGAGAAAGTCAGAGGAAAAGTCAGAGAGAAAAAGTCAGTGAGGCAAAAGTCATAGGGTTCGTCTAAAAACACAGGTTATTTTTTGTGACAAAAACCGCCCTTTGAAAAAATAAAAACCACCTTTTGCGAAAAATCAAACCGCCCATTGGATGAATCAAAACCGCCTTTTGGAAAAATTAAAACCGTCCTTTGGGAAAGTTTATTAGCCGCACTTTTTTAAAAAACCGCCCTTTGGCGTTGGAACGACTGTACAATAAATAAAATAAAAATGGGAAAAAAAATATGCTTCTTTTTTAAAATCCAGTGTGTAGTGGCAATCTCAAGACAGAATCTATAAAAAAAAATGAGCAACTGATATACAAAAGAGAGAGAGAGAGATTATGGACCTTTGTAATGAGCGGTATATAGAAAACAAGTGATCGTATCGAGTTCTTTGACTGTTTGATTTGCAAAATGACGAGAGACTGCTGCAGCTAACTCTTCTTTATTTGCCTTTGGCTTCACTTTGATTTTATGTACTCGAGCATATTTACTCAGTATTGAGCTTTCCATTGAGTTAAAGTCAATCTATCCCAGAATATTAAACAAAAAGAAAAAAGAATGACAACTACTTACTGTTTGAAATTCTTTTCCAACGTTTGTTTCTGCTGCTCGTCTTCTTTTTTCACGCTCCCCATCTTTATCAAATGATCCATTGATAATGTTATTTGGAGTAGACTGTTTCTGCTTCACTCCCATTTTACTACTTAATATGAAAAAGAAGAAAAAAAAGGCAGAAAAAATATGGTTCCTATAATTTATTCAATTCAATTCGGAATATGAATTTAACAAATAAAAATGACTTGATCATTTATCTAAACATAAACATTCACTCTACAATACCATTTGAGGTTCTACACATGTTTAAATTCGAGATTTTTTTTTTTTTTTTTTTTTACTACTTGGAATAGACTATTTACACTATCAAACAAAAGCACAGATCGAACCTATCCATAGTCAATGTTTCCTTGAATGACTGCAAAATTTGCCCCGTCGCCGTTCAACACCCTATTCCCATGCCTTTCCTGGCATTTTTTTGCTCTTGATCCCCAAGGGCTTTTTAGCCTCCTATTACTCTTCTTTATATTGACTTTGCAAATTAAATTTTTTTAGCTCGCACACTCAAAACATAGGCTCAAGAGCCAAGCATCTATCAAGGAATGAAAAAAGCACTGAATCAAACCTTCAGAGTCTTTAACAGATGCGTTCCTGGCTGATTCGATCATTCTAGCAGTTAAGTTATTCACTACTCCTTTCATCCATCCTTAACCTTTGACTAGAGCAAACCAATAGAATCTAAAAATAATGAGCAAGTTTTGTGCTTATTTATGCCAACGTCAATAAAATTGTAAAAAAAAAAAAAATCTGAATATCCTCATTTAAAACGTAAAAGTAGCAGCAGAGCTTTTTTCTGCTTAACTTTGAATTTATTTATGCTTTTCTATACATCAAATTGGCAATCCTCCCTTTGAATTCAATCATATTTGCATTTCACCCTACAAAGTATACACATTGTAATGTGATGCATGCCTTTTTTTTTGCGAGTGAGTTGGTACATTTCCATACATGTGACTGATATTTACTATTAAATTCTGGGTTTTATTATTTTTTTGTATTTTATTTTTTTAAAATTTTATGGCAATGAGCATGTAGCAACGAAGTGTGCAATGTTGCCCGAGCCAGTTATGAATGTAAGAGAATAAAAAAAACCTTCTTAGGGGACAAGAAGGGAAAAAAGAGAGAGAAAAAGAAAAAGAAAAAGAGCAAATTATTTGAAATATGAATAAATATAAGAGGAGGAAGAAAGAAAAAGTAAATAGAAACAAAATTTAATACAAACCAGATCAAGTACCAGAAAGACTCACACTATTACTTGGATAACCAATTCAACAGCTTGACGCCAGGATCAACAGGAAGAGGAGGATATTCATCATGAAAATAATAATCCAGTTCATGGAGAATCGTACATAGAATAGGCCATAGAATAAACCAGCTATGAGAAGCTGTAGGACGAGGTTTATGTAATGGTAGCAAATTAAGAAGGAAAGAGATTGGATCTTCAATTGAGCGAGGCAAGTACAGACGATGATGAACATGTAGACAGTCAAAAGCATGTCGACGACTCCAGTTATGATAAGGATGGAAGATGCATTCTTTAGGTTTACCACCAGGTAGCCAACCAAGGCGCCAGCGAAGAACACGACTACGTTCAGAACAAGTCATCGGTAACCAAAGGATAGGATCCACTTGGATAGTAGGGCGAGTAGAGGATAACAGGATGGAATCAGAGTTATTACGTAGATTTTGAAATTGATCAGCTAAGAATTTGGTGCGAAGAGAGAGAAATTTCTTTTTATCTAAAGTATCAAGGATTGGTCCACAGAGAGATTTCCACATTGGAGTATTAGCCAGTTTGTAACAGTGAGAGCGGCTAGTTGAAGATTGAATATATGACAGTAGATGAGCAAGAAGAATATCATCAGGTAAATGAGTACTACGAAAAAGATACTGGGCTTGAAGGACTGCAACACGAGTTCGCATCGATGGGAGATTGACCAGATGAAGCCTGACTTGAACTGAAGACCTAGAATGACCGCCAAAGATACGTCTAATACATTGGTTTTGGAAAGTATCAAGTTGATGGATTAATTTAGTTGTGAGAGGACTAATCGCAAGACCATAATCTAATTGAGCACGGACCATGACTGATATTTACAGTGCTTCCAACAAGTAATGTCACAGCCAATCAAAATCTACAGTATTTTACTCTAAAATTAGACGATTTCAAAAATTCTATTGGACGATTTATTATTTTTTCTGGACAAGTACAAAATTGAAATTAGACGCTTTTTGCCTTTGTGAATTAGACTTTTACAAAAATTTTCTGGACGGAATAATTTTACAAATGGACACTTTATTATATATATCCAAGATTATAACTTCTTGTTTATACGTCTATGCTAGTATGTTTCGGCATCTTTAGCCCATCCTTACTCGGTGGATAATTTTGATAACCTTTTCATATACGGAGTTTCTCTTTTTGGATTTTTTTTTGGATGGGTGCATAAGCTGTACCACTTTATACAAAAAAAAAAGTACCACTTTATTTTATTTATTTATTTTGGAAGGCCATTATAATTGCTAAACAAAAATGATGAACGTATCTGCTGCTAATTTGGAGTTCAATTGATAAAATCATAGGTATAAATAATGATATACATTGTTTCAAACAATAAGCCTATTTTATTTTTTATAATTTTATTACTTAAAAGTTTTGAGGTATTTTGCTAGTATATTAATTCATATCAATCACATGATTTGTTACAGCTTGCTTCCATGCAAAGATCTTAGGAATTTCTTTGATATATGCTTTTAATTTTCTGGGTGTATTTGGGATCTCGATAGTTGCATCAATTTTCCTATACATTGTACCATCAAATTTAATAAGTCTTTCGAAGTGGATATGATGATCTATTATAGAAAAAGGGGCTTGAGTATAAGATGACTCGAATTGAATAGAGCATATTATTACCATAGCATCTCATGCACATCATTCGATCAGTTTTAGTATCATTCATGACCTTTATCATATTGCGATACAATTTCTCAATATCTTTTGAATTCTTGTGAGACGAGATTTTATCATTTATACCTCCTGAAAATTCAATGAGTGCTGGACTGATCGACTTGTTTCCCACCTTGAAAAGAATTCCATCAAATTTTGTTCGATCCGTAGAATACAACTCCCTTTCAAGCCAACCGAGTTCTATAATATCATTATGTGCGATAAACAATTGATTTACGAGATAAATAATCAAATAACTGGCGGCTGTTCTCTCAAGCATTATTCTATTCAAGGGGCTGTTAGGAGAGCTCATCAGGTCCAGGCTACGTATGTGTGGATTAGCGATATGTAAATATAAATGATCTATTGATTAATATCCTCTTTCGTGCTACTTACAAATACCTTATGGTTACTTTCATAAAACCAGCGTCTTCATTGGTGACAAGGTCAAAGTATTGATGAATCCGGCATTATACAGATTTTGGCGTAATTTATGTATTGATAAAGGTGAATTTTCAAGTGCATTGATAATCTCATTGGCATAATCAGACATTTGGACTGAATGAATTTGAGTTGCTCTAATAATGGAGTCAAAGTGATCAATAGGTATCTCTGATTCCAATATCTCCAGTGCCGCTTTTGATGATAAATCGATAATTTGTAATTTACCGACTCTACTTGATTTATCGTATGTCACTGGCCAATGAAAAATGTTGTCATTGGTCAACCAAAATCGATGTCCTTGGCCAATCAAAATCAATTTCATATTGTTAGAGACAATGTCAGAAATCTCGCTTGCATAGAAATCACGTCGTGATTCTTCACACCCGAAAAATATAAATAGAGAATGAGTATTTTCTTTTGGTATTTTTCTTTTTTCTTTTTTCTTTTTCTTTTTTCAATACTTTACAATTCAACACGAGTACAATGCTTCTATATTGATGAGAATGATGGTTCTGAGCTCATGGATTACATTGTTTGATCAGAATGAATTTATTGTTGAGACTATTGCTACTCATACAGAGTACTTGGGAAATGCAGTTCCCAATGAGTCTTCTCTGACTTGTCCAATGTTGTTAGAAAAGCCAAAAAAATGGAGATATTCATATGAAGAAGGCAAAACCAAAGCGAGAATATGTGCGTTATACAGTCCAGGATAAAGTTAGGTTTTTCGATCTGAAGATTGAAAAGTGTATGACTGCATCAGCTCTCATCGGCCGTGATGATGACGGAAATGAAGTGGAATATGCTGCGTTCAGCACATTCGAATGCAGACCGATCATCCCATCAAAGCGACCATTGGATACCCATGCGATTGAACCAAGCATCTGCAACGATTTGGCATCTCTGATCTACAAGTCACCACATCGACGGCTGCTCGCAAGTCGCGAATATTTCGAATTGGACGATACTGCAGAGCTATTGCTCAATAAGGGTTGGCTGCATGAACCACAGGTCAAGTTTGCCTGTGCTCAGGTATTGGCAGGTGCAGTTCTGATGAACGTCAGCAACGGCGAAGCTATTCTTGTGAATACGGTGGAAATGTATAGAGGAACAAAATCAGTCGATATCCATCGCGAACTGCCATTTTCATCAAGCATATCGATCTTCACAATTAAACCAACGTACGCCAACATCTGGCCACACATCCGAAGTACAGGAGACGGTTCCAAACTTGTCATCGTCACACAAACATGTACTGCATTAATTACATCTATTGTAAGCCTGGACCAAAGCGAGGAACCAAAAGTGGGGCCATCATTGTGTCATTTTGCTATGTCACCACAGCATACGAAAATATTCATCGATCAGGTCAGTTGGACAAAGGCAAAAAAGATCGAATTAAATGCGTCAATATGATCCATCGAACCGTTCAGTTTGACTGCCTCAGGCGAGGCAACTACGTTCACAGTTCCATCATCCAACCACTTATTACCTCTGCCGTGCATCCAGCGATGCCACATTATTTAGTCACTTACAGCCCTACATAGTCTTCACCTACTGCGATCATGAAGGCTCAGCAAAATCGATGGACAATGAAAACGCTTCCATGATCGCATCTCGACTTTTCCAGCGGGTAGCTTATTCCATCATTCATTCGCCTTCCGAAGCACACCTTGACAAGGATTTTGTTGCTTCGTTGCATGACAAATGTAAAAATAATGGGAAAATCAAGAAATTATTTGGGGATCTTTTGCATCTGTTTAGCGACGACATGGAGATGGCAATCATCGGCAACAGCATTTTGAACAACCAAATTCTACAACACATGGCAGCAATCATGTCATCCAATATTTCCAAGCCAAATGAAACAGTAGTCTTCCGTATCCAAAAACAATTGCGCGCGTATTAATTCCTTCATTCACATCATTATCAACTTTTTTTTCTCGACACCGCCTTTTTTTCTCATTTCCTTTTGATCAAAAATAAAATTGGATGAACCAAGAGAAATGCCTTTTTTTTTTGTCTGATGGCCACTTACCGTATTCCCTGATCGCATATTCGTTTGGGTCATCACATTGGTTGCCTGTTTCGATATTTATCCCAACACTGGTAAGAATGCGAGACGAACCCTTTGAAATGACTTTGCTTCACATTGTTGCAGGCTTCTGTAATCCTCTTGGACAAAGTGTCTTCATACAAAAGTCGATGACGCTTAACCTTACTCTTTGCCACTGCCCAGAATTGTTCAATTGGATTAAGCTCAGGAGAGTAAGTAGGAAGATACACACATCTGTATCCTCAATACTCAATATACTTCTTTATGTTTTCATGCGTGTGAATGAATGCATTATCCATTACAATATAGTGGCCTTCCATATGTGGGTGGTTGTCCATTTCGTCAAGAGTCATTTTTTAAGAAACTAATGTAGTGACCAGTGACAGTTAGTCCATGAGCTCAGGACCACCATTCTCATCAATATAGAAGCATTGTACTCGTGTTGAATTGTAAAGTATTGAAAAAAGAAAAAGGAAAAAAAAAATACCAAAAGAAAATACTCATTCTCTATTTATATTTTTCGGGTGCGAAGAATCACGACGTGATTTCTATGCAAGCGAGATTTCTGACATTGTCTCTAAAAATATGAAATTGATTTTGGCTGACCATTGACAACATTTTTCATTGACCAGTGGCGTAGATTTTGATTGGCTGCGACATTACTTACTGGAAGCACTGTACATCCCCTACATTCAATGATCTCTGCCTTTTTTTTTCTTGTTCAACTTTAACCAATAAAAATGATAGAAATTCTATGCTCAGACGATGGATCCACTGTAGAGTCGCATGCTACTATTTCTTGATCATCTAACAAGATGTTGGCATGCTTCCATCAATCTGTTTTCTTTGAATACAATTTCCAAGGTTGGTAGCATCCATCTGGAAAATTCTATTTCCTTTATTGAATACTGCAACGTCCTGAGTCTCTTCATCCGGCAAGTAAAGCCTGCTGGTGATCTGGGATGATCACCGTAAGCTTGGTTTCTACAAATAATCTATAGAATGATCAGTTGTTGTATTCTGTTATCTCAAAACAGTATAGTTCAACAAACTCAATAAAACAGAGTCTCGAACAAGGAAAGGGAACGCGTTACACATCTGTAAGAAGGTGTCTTTCAGTTTTGGCATATTTATCGAGCCATCAGTGAACACCTTTGTTCCATTCAAAGTGTTATCTCTTTCACAGTTCTCGTTTTTGAAAAAGCACATTTGTTTTTTTTTGTCCAGGTAGGTTCTACTCCCCTCCCCTCCCCTCCCCCCCTTTTTTTTTTTTTTCTATGACTGCAGCACAACAATTTCACTTTCTTTCAGCAGATGATGTGTCACTAAACTGCTTACAGACAGATGTCTGTTAATAAAGAGCTATTTTGCTGGCTAAAAAAAAAAAGTAAACATGTTTTACCTATAGCAATTGATGTCTGATGCATCAAAAGCTGTATCACTAAAAGATCTTGTTCTTTGGGCTATGTCCTATTTTGTTTGCTTGTTTAAGGGGAAATGTTTTTTTTTTAAAAAAAAAGTTTCAGATATTTGTATACAGTTGTATACAGTTGTTTGCATATGGTTTTTTTTTCTCGAACAAATGAATCATATTAGATTATTCTGACCTCTAAAAATATGAGGGGTTATATCATAGCCATGTAGAAGAGTGATAAAAATCTATTGATTGATGAGAACATACAGTGAGTGATGAGTCTATAGTAAATGTTACGCATTTTTTATTTTACTTGATTTTCTATGATTACAAGTGGTGTAATACTCGTTTTTATTAATTTGAAATGTTATGAATATCATAATTGATAAAATTATTTATTTCAGCAGGGATAATGTTGGTGTATTACTTGAGATATTGTACTCATTTTATTCACACTATTGAATTTGTATCTTTGCAATACAATGTTTACCAGTAAACATAAAGTACTTGTAGACAAACAAAAGCAGGTAGACTCATGTTTATCCTTATAAAAAAGAAGTTCCTAGGCATAAGCACACGCGGCTTCCAAAAAAAAAAAAAAAAAGGAAAACAGGTTTAAGCCATGCATAAATCACACTGTTTATTATAAAATCCAACACAATAATTATCTGTACTATGATACATTGCGAATACACACTGAAAAAAAATTTTTTTTTTCTTGTCTTAACCTTCTTTGGAAATTTCATGTGATCTTGTGAGGTATAGGAAAAGAGATGGGTGTGTGTGTGTTGTTAATAAGAAATGATAGATCTGTTTCATTTGTCTTACTTTTTTTCCTTATTTAATTTCCCTTCTTTTCAATCATGGTCAATAAACCAAACACGAAATTAAGGATTCATTTAGAAAATGAACACTTGATCATGTATGGTTCATCCACGGAATCCTCTGGATGTGTATTACGAGGAGCTTTAAGTTTAAAACTGAAAAAATCAACTAGTTTCAAATCACTCAATCTTTGTTTTATTGGAAAAGTATCTGTCAGTTGGAATCAAGGTAATATATATAAAATAAAAATAAAAAAAGTTAATTTTTACGTAAGAGTAGTAGGAAATGGTTGTGAACGTAAATTTTATGATACTCGAACCGTCATCAGTCATACATGGCCATTTTTATCCTCACAACACAAAAAACTTCACTCACTTTCTGCAGGGATGCATACCTTTGATTTCGAACTCGTCCTGCCCGGAAATTTGCCAGAGTCCACCTTTGTCGACAAATATTATAATGTAGAGTATCAGCTCACCGCCATGGCAGAAAAGTGCGCCTTCTCAAGGAATTATATCGCACGACGTGATGTCCATCTCTCACGACAGAGACCCAACATGGATTATCTTGATCCTATCACAGTCACTAATCAGTGGCAAGACAAGCTTTCCTGTCAGGTCTCTTTACCCACCAAGGTCTATACCTATGGTGACACAATTCCACTTCAGATCACACTTGTGCCACTGACGACGGATGATATCCAATTGCGTTATGTGAGTTGCACATTTAAAGAGTATCTTACTTGTCGAGCAGTCAATGGTTGGTTCAATGGTAAAAACAAATCTCAAGGACGTCTAGTAGAGTACACAAGAAAGGATAGGCCAGATCGAAGGCAGATGATGATCAACATGAAGGTCCCTCCATCTGTTACAGACATTCAGTGTGACGCGCATAATGAATCTGTTCGAGTGCGACATCAACTTAAACTAATCCTCTCATTCGAGCACGGTCCTGGTGATGTGTGTGAACTAATTGTTGTGCTGCCCATTGTGATTGCAATTACAGATTCAATAGGTGTATTACCTTCTTATGAAGACGTTTGGCAAACATTACCTTATCATCCTTTTTTAATATTAACTCCAAGCACAGCAAGCATTATTCCTCCTAGTTATCATAGTATGGTTGTTTAATATTAAAAAACCTTTTTTATGGTTCATATATTGCAGATGAAACAAAATCACGGTATGAAAGACCAGACTTTAGATAAGCAATTAGCTCATTCAGTAGTCTTTCTGCTAATGCGTTGTCTTTGTCGTCTTTTAACCATTCTGATATCTTTTTGATAACGGTCGAATCACCCATTTGCTTCATCTTGGTGTTGTATGGTATCAATAAGATTTGTGTGATATGATTTACAACAAAAGGATCAACAGAGTCTACGTCATGAATAGCTGCCAATTCATGTCCAAGAAAGATACTAGCCTATACAAAAAAGAGTTCTTATTGTGTGCGTGAATTTTTATCTTGTTTCTGTCTAAAAAGTTATGAAATTTACTCTAGGTATATGTTCAGGTGTGATCACTGTGAAATCACTGTGTCGTGGTAATGGTTCAGGGTAGTGACATGTCCTAAACAAGCCTTTATAAACCTGTCTTCTTTGTAATCGTATTTTCTCGGTTGGAGACAAAGTTCTCCTTCTATGTAAAGGCGGCTCATGATGCTTTTTCTGATCGTTTAAAAAGTATTCATCAAAATCATCCTCTTCTTCATCCACATTATATACAAGCGACTTGATCTTTTGTCGACAAATGGGACATTGAGCAGAGTCTGGTGTAATGTTTATCCAATAACAAATGCACTCAAAGCAGAAAGAGTGAAAACAAGGACGAAGAAATGTTTCATTCGTGTATTGATGCATACAAATTGAACATTTGGGAGTATTTTCTTCCATTATTGTAATTGTTGCGTAGAAAAAAAAACGCCTGTCTTGATTACTAGGGAAATGGATTTATACAGTGCTTCCAACAAGTAATGTCACAGCCAATCAAAATCTATGTCACTGACAAATGAAAAATGTTGTCATTGGTCAACCAATATTGGTGTCCTTGGCCAATCAAAATCAATTTCATATTGTTAGAGACAATGTCAGAAATCTCGCTTGCATAGAAATCACGTCGTGATTCTTCACACCCGAAAAATATAAATAGAGAATGAGTATTTTCTTTTGGTATTTTTTTTCTTTTTCTTTTCTTTTTCAATACTTTACAATTCAACACGAGTACAATGCTTCTATATTGATGAGAATGGTGGTCCTGAGCTCATGGACTAACTGTCACTGGTCACTACATTAGTTTCTTAAAAAATGACTCTTGACGAAATGGACAACCACCCACATATGGAAGGCCACTATATTGTAATGGATAATGCACCCATTCACACGCATGAAAACATAAAGAAGTATATTGAGTATTGAGGATACAGATGTGTGTATCTTCCTACTTACTCTCCTGAGCTTAATCCAATTGAACAATTCTGGGCAGTGGCAAAGAGTAAGGTTAAGCGTCATCGACTTTTGTATGAAGACACTTTGTCCAAGAGGGTTATAGAAGCCTACAACAATGTGAAGCAAAGTCATTTCAAAGGGTTCGTCTCGCATTCTTACCAGTGTTGGGATAAATATCGAAACAGGCAACCAATGTGATGACCCAAACGAATATGCGATCAGGGAATACGGTAAGTGGCCATCAGACAAAAAAAAACACGCGCCATCCCTCTCTCTCTCTCTACCTGGTTTTTTTATCGGTTTACTATCAAATTCATGCCAACATCCAAAAACAACTTATTAACACGCGGTCAAGTCATATGTCTTGTACTTGATATGGTGCCCACTGTTGACAACCGACGAAAAGGAAATGATATAGTAGACAACAATGTGTCTAATGTTACGTATACCGAAGATCGAGGCCCTCAGCATCCTTTTGCCATGGGGAAGTCAATTATCGAGAAGAATCCGTTTACATACAAGACTTATCCTAGGACACCACCTACCAGCCCAACTTTATATCCAAACAATACTGTGGCCAGTGATAAAATCAGCGATTTCAGCAACAACAGTAACAACAACAATAGCGACGATAGCGACTCAAGCACCGATGATTCAATTGTCTACAATCTCTAAAGTCTACTATCGATCACCAAGTCAATGTTTTTTAAGAATACTGAAAACAAAGATCTCTTTGACTATGCCTTTTATACTACGACGGACATCTACAACAACATCACCAAGCAACTGCCACGACTACCCAAATTTATGAATGCGTCAAAGTTTGGAAAACTTATCAAAGACAAAGACTTTGGCAAACGGATCTCCAAACGTGTCGAGGGAAAGAATATCAAAGGACGAATGTTATACAAGCTCAAGGACAATGCGATCGGAAACTTGGTGGAATCAACATCTGCCTTCCGCACAGAAATCAATAATGATGGTAGCAATTGGATAAATGTTGGATATGTTAGGAAATCTCCAGGCATTGAAAGCATGGTGACACGGCAAGGACTCCTCGAGGCAATGATCATGAATTTAAGGAACCGATGTCTCTGTCGTTATGTCTTCGCCTCTGCCAGCTCAACATCATCTTTACCGATCTTGGAAAGAGATTTCTTGGCGGACAATAATACCAACAGCAACAACAACATCAAGGCAACTAGCTTGGCTTATTGCGATGGGGACACTCAATCAAAAAGATTCGGCTTTGTGTGATTTCTTCATACGCTGGTTTATCAAACAATCCTCGCGATGTTGCCATATTTTTAAAGTATGAAAAATGTTTCTCATGCATTTATTTCATACTAACTTTTGTTGTATCTTTTATAGGAGCTGTAAAATGATCAAATCAATCGTTGTGGATCATGACAGCCATATAGAATCACTCAGCAGGTATTCTCTTCTGTATGGGGACAAGAATAAAATTGAACTATTCAGATCAAGATCTGGTTGTGTGAAACGGTCAACATAGTTCTTCTCATTCCCCAATTTTATTAAGCTCATCTTTCCTCCCTTTTCCCTCAACATTGTGTTATTCCCCTCTCCTTTTATATTTGTTTCCTTTACCGTTTACCCAGAACTCATTAAAAAAAGAGCATTGTTTGTCTTTGTCTATTATTTTTTCTGTTTTAACTGTAAATTCAAGTTTTAGCTAAGCGAATGAGACAAAAAGGATTAATGAATATACTGTGATACTGAAGGGATATGGAGAGAGGAGTGGAATAAGTAGTGTCATAGGGATAAATAAAGAGATGTGATTGATGGGAAACGAGAAAATGCTGGAAAAAAGAGAACGATGGAAAAAAGTCATGACAGAATGAGACAGATAAAAGTACTAACTACTTATCAAATTATCTATTAAAATAAAGTAAACTAATGAATCACCATATTGCATAATGTGCTAGTCTTGTCCCTGTCTAGTTTCAATTTCCAGAAAGGGTTGTTGTAGAGCAGGAGACCAATACACTTCGAAGTGTAGACAGCACATCTTTTGTAGACAGCGCATTTCAGAGTGTTGACAGCACAATTCAGAGTGAAGACATCACGTTTGGAAATTTAGACAGCAAAGTTTAAGCAACACAATTAAAAGTGTAGATTGCACATTTCAGTGTGATTGCGATCTCACACGAGTCATTTTTACCGAAGCAATTTGTTTTAAGGACGGCATTCGACCCCATCTACACAGAACCAATACATCTGGCGAAAAATATGTGGAATCCATCAGGGTGTAATGTATAACAAGATGGCTATAGCTCGTTGCTCTTTCCTTCATTTTTTTTCAAGATAACGTCGCAAGACGCAGCCGATTCAAACTGAACTTGTTTGTTTTTGATACACTTTCGTAGATCGGTCAAACTTTTCAATCAGAATGACTTTTCCTCAATGAAAGTGGCTCCTTTGCCTTTGTCATAAAAAATATTGCCACAACGCATGTTTAAAAAATTCATGGGTTCACATAGGAATATGAGAAAGTACTGTTATTTCTGTTAAGTGACCAAATAAAAAAATAATTCATGCGGGAAAAATGCAATGATTTTTTTTCGAACGTTTGACTGGTGCTTTCAAACAAGTGACCGATTGGCGGTGGAATAACTGTAAGTTATCAAGTAACTATCAATGCTGTGACAGCTACCAGGTTATCAACTAAGTTGTCTAATTATAATGCGTTTTTTTTTTTTTTTTTTTGTCTGATGGCCACTTACCGTTTTCCCTGATCGCATATTCGTTTGGGTCATTACATTGGTTGCCTGTTTCGATATTTATCCCAACACTGGTAAGAATGCGAGACGAACCCTTTGAAATGACTTTGCTTCACATTGTTGTAGGCTTCTATAACCCTCTTGGACAAAGTGTCTTCATACAAAAGTCGATGACGCTTAACCTTACTCTTTGCCACTGCCCAGAATTGTTCAATTGGATTAAGCTCAGGAGAGTAAGTAGGAAGATACACACATCTGTATCCTCAATACTCAATATACTTCTTTATGTTTTCATGCGTGTGAATGGGTGCATTATCCATTACAATATAGTGGCCTTCCATATGTGGGTGGTTGTCCATTTCGTCAAGAGTCATTTTTTAAGAAACTAATGTAGTGACCAGTGACAGTTAGTCCATGAGCTCAGGACCACCATTCTCATCAATATAGAAGCATTGTACTCGTGTTGAATTGTAAAGTATTGAAAAAGAAAAGAAAAAGAAAAAAAATACCAAAAGAAAATACTCATTCTCTATTTATATTTTTCGGGTGTGAAGAATCACGACGTGATTTCTATGCAAGCGAGATTTCTGACATTGTCTCTAACAATATGAAATTGATTTTGGCTGACCAATGACAACATTTTTCATTGACCAGTGACATAGACTTTGATTGGCTGTGACATTACTTGTTGGAAGCACTGCATGTTTGATTTTTTATTAATAAACAATTCGCTTTTTTGTGACTTTACCTCATGCAAAAATATCTAAAATAAAAAATATTTCTAAAAAAAATAAAAATTCGCACTGTTTTGAACTTCAGAAAATTCCCATCATTTCATGTCAAAGTGAAACATCCTAGGCAACACGACCGGACCTGAAGGAACAGCGCCGGATACAATGCAAATTTGATTGGATGAAGCGACTGCTCACGCACAAAACTTGACAGTGACAAAACAAACAAAAAAAAAAGTATCGATCTACCATCTTTCCACCAAAAAAGGGATAAAGTCACTGGAAACATGAATCAATAAAGGTTTGCTATGTTGCATACGCAATAGTGACACCATGAAAAAGATGGTCGATTTCCATCTCCACCTCATTTTCTTCCTTTATTGACTAAAACGAAGCTCGGCTGGGATAGAGATGATCTTTTGTGAGAGAAAGGATTTGTAGAATGAATATGAAATGACTGTGTTATATTTGGGTTACCTTGCAGAAACAAATGTGTGTACAAGATAAAATGACATGACTTTTCAGGCATGATTCAATATGAAATATAAATTCCACACTTGTGAATATCAAGTTCTAAAATTAAACGAATCCATGTAGACTGAAAGAAAGAAAAAAATTACTTTATGCAATGAGAGAATAATGCAGGTTGTGTACAATAGAGTGGATGGTTTCAACGAGTCCCTTCTTTTCCAAAACATTTTGATTTGAAATGAGGGGCGATGATCCTCTCTGGTATATCACACGTCTAGAACATGATATGGCTTTGCATTGGGCTCTACCTTCTTTCATTTAAGAATAAGATAGGTGAGGGCTGATGAGCCTATGAATTGAGCTGAGAAAATAAAAAAAGCGGGCTTCGATCAAAAAAGAAAACATATAGCATTTTGTGTTACCTGAAGTTAATAAAATTGATGTGAAACCTCAAGTTGAAGAGTGTACTCTTACATAACATTATTTAATAACCTGATCTTTTTTATTCTTTATATCTGTTAAGTAACCCAATGTCTTCTTTTTTCCATCCTCTTCAACAATAACTTGCTTTTGTGACAAAGAGAGATCTTCCACAAGCTGCTGTATTTAAAACTGAAACTTTTTTTTTTTTTTACCAGGAAAATACAAAGCAAATTTTTTCTATTTTTATAAACCACTTTATTTTGAGTATTGGCTGAGGTAGAACTAAAATAGTAACAAATGATTCACTTTTGGAGCGGATGAAAAGGTCTGAAGCTCGAAAAGAATATAAATAGTCGACGAGTTTTCGATCAAAGTAAGAGAAATTAATCACTCCATTTGAGATCTTTTTAAATTATATAAAATGTACTTTAGTTATTTAATTTCTTTAGCTGTTGCTGCTACTGCTGTTGTTGGAAAACCCATTCTTCGTGCTGTAAGTCATACCTGTCTTGACAGGTGGATACTGTTGCTAACGATTCCCCCACTAGCGTGCACCTACCAATACAAACGAAGATGGTGTCTACATCTCTTGTAATCGTTCGGGTGTGTTTGCAATGACCTTTGATGATGGACCTTATCAATACTCTTGGGACTTGGCCAAGACTCTCAATGCACAAGGCATCCGATCTACCTTTTTCATCAATGGCAATAACTTTGTGTGAGTTGTGAGAGAGAAAGAAAAAGGGATGTGAAAGAGATTGTACTGATCATGATCCTATTAGCAATGTTGAGACTGATAAGTTGACGACATCCGAAGGTGAAAAGACATACATGGAGGTCATCAAACATTACTATGACATGGGCCATGAAGTAGCCAGCCATACTTATGAGCACAAGGAACTTCAAGGTTTATCCGAGCAAGAGATTGAATACCAAATGAATACCGAATCTGATATTATTTTCAAAGCCATCGGAAAAAGGTAAGCTTTCCCTCTCCCTCTCCCTCTCTCTCTCTCATTGGCTTTACATTATACCAACGGATGATTCATAGACCTGCTCTCATGCGTCCTCCTACTGGATCCTATGATGCCAATGCACTTGCTGTCTTGAAGAAACTCGGTTATAGCGTCGTCAACTGGGACCTTGACACCAACGACTGGAGAGCTCATGACTTTACTCAAGAAAAAGCTGCCTATCAAGAAATGGATAAAGATACATCTGGAACTGTTGGCCACATTACACTTGAACATGAAGTCTATGACCAAACTGTGAATGAACTGATTCCTTGGGCTATTGAATATGTTAAATCTAAAAACTATCAATTTGTAACTGCTTCTGAATGTATTGGTGTAGAACCTTATCAATAAATAAAATACATTTTTTTTTTGTAAATCATTGGTGTGACACGGACAAAGAGAGAGAGAGAGAGAGAGAGAGAGAGAGAGAGAGAGAGATCCCCTTTCAAAATCTTAATTGAATTATTTCAAACCTCTTGTTTTCTCCTTTGCTTGAATTTTTCTAATATTTACCATAGACTCATCACTCACTGATATGTTCTCATCAATCAATAGATTTTTATCACTCTTCTACATGGCTATGATATAACCCCTCATATTTTTAGAGGTCAGAATAATCTAATATGATTCATTTGCTCGAGAAAGAAAAATACATGCAAACAACTGTATACAACTATCTGAAACTTTTTTTTTTTAAAAAAAAAAATATTGAAAAGAGGCGAAGAGAGGCAAGTAAAGTAAATGACTGCCATTTGGCCAAAAAAAAAGATAGGCAAGTGCAGGTAAAGGGGGGTAAAAGAAAAGTGAAGAAAGGTGTAAACAACCAAAGAGTGGTAAAAATGCGCAGGATTTCTCTTCCTGGGGCCTGGTCAAAAAAAAAAGTGGTAAAAATAGGTAAAGAAAGGTAAGAGGAGGCAAGGAGAGGTAAGAAGAGGCAAGGAAACCGTCTGAACTAAGAGTTTTGTTGTTTTGTTTTCGGCTCTATTTTTACTACAAGGAAAAGCCTCAGAAATACCTTCCATAATTTTGAGTAGCTTGGGTAGCTTGGGTAGCTTAGCTTGACCTGCCTGAAACAAATTAGGCAGGTTTTCGTGGCGTAAACCCCCCCCCTGAGATATTTGGTACTTATAATATGAACAGTAAGAAGTCAATAGCTAACAACTACTATTTATTAAGTAAGAAAAAGGAGAGGAACTAATAATTTAGAATGAACCCTGGATTATATTGTCTGACGTAGGCTGGACTGTGATCAATAATAAAATAATAAATAAAGACAACATTAATGACCAAACGCGACACCCTCTTTTTTTTTTTATTTTCTTCTTTGTATTTTCTATTGCTTGTCAACAGCATTTGTAATAACATGGAGAAGGATTCTGCTGACTATGGACAAGTGAACGGAGATGACAATCCTTTATCTTCCTCTAACGACAATTAGCAACAAATCGCTGACACAACCGTAACCGAGGATGACTTTGATATCCTGTCAATGACACTACCTCTTCGACCTGGTTCTGATTTATTCAGCAAGAATTTATTACGAGATCAAAATATTAAGAACATTGTCATTACCGCAATCATTGGTAATGGAATCACTGGAGACGCATTGAAGTGTTTTAAGTATTCAAAAATAGGATAAAGAAGAATTAACAAGACCGAACAATAGTTCTAAAGTCGAATACTTTTATTAAAGAAAGATTTCAAGGCTATTTATATTAGTTGAGCAAGACCTGAGATTAGATGACAAAAAATAGTTACGACCGATATGATTTGACATATATAAGAAAAGCTTATAAACTGATGTTAATAATCAACTGTCTAGATATAAACTGAAACATATTATTCAGGGTAGTTACTAATTATCAGGATCTATTCTTATTCAAACTCATTTGTAAAGATTTAGTCCAGAATGATAAGACTGTATTTTATTGACATGTCAAAACATGGCACGCATACTCTTTCGGTGCTAATGAACAATATGATGGTCGACGAGCTGATATGATATATTTCCCGCTCAAGGAATTTGCACGCGATCTTGCACCTGTGATCGTTGAAATACAGAACAAAGTGAATCATGCATTTGTCGCTCGAGCCATTCGGTACTGCTTGAACATCTTTGATGATATCAAGACATTGCCTGTATTAGTAGTGATCAGCATTGATGGTTTCTCGAGCAAGAAGTTTCGTGATTTGGCATTTGACAAATCGGACGGCAATCCATTTTACACGCATCCTTGCCAGTCATGGGCGAAACAAGTTCAAGTATACACTGCGGATTCCATTGCGAAACACATTGACAGCTCACCAATTGATCCGATGATTGCATTGGCATACATTCTTATCCTTCAAGAGAAGAACATAGTGATGCTTAATGAATATAATGACCCGACCATTCAAGACATTTACAAGACAGCACTGAATGTTTTCTCCTTTGACAAAGACACGACTAACGATTTGACCCGACGCACCGAATCGTTTTGTGATGTTATGGCCAGCCAGTTTGCAAAAATTCTGAAGTACGAAAAAGATTACTCAGAAAAATCAAGAAAAAGACTTCGTCAGTACGCGGAAGATGGAATTGATTTTGCTAGACAATTCAAACGTCGGCAATTTTACACAGAATCTCCTAGTGTCACGCCAATCAGAGCAACAACTCCCGAGAAACCAAGTGATGATCTAACATTTGTAATTAACGAGAGAGCCCAATCAGCTGGAAAGTTCAATTGGGCTTTATGCTATGAAAAAGGAAGAGCTGCGGGAATGTTCATTAGATACAGCAGCCATATCAGCCTTAAGCAGGCATTCTCTAGGAATAATTTGTAGCTTATATTACAATAAATGATTTTCCACAGTGCCTTTTTTATAAAATTTAAAAACGCCAAGGATTTTATTGGACAATTACTAATCGACAAGTAAAATAAACGCAGTTCATGACGCGTGAACACGTCTTTATTTTTGGATCAGTCGACATTGTTGTTGAACACGAGAATTTTTTGCACAACATCAAACTCAAAATCAGCGACTTTACTTTCTGAAATGACTGTATGTCTATCTGGAACTTCCGAGGACTCCACTTGCATTGGAGATACCTGAGCCATTTTGTTGGTAAGGACCATTCATATAGATGTAGTTTCTTTCGACTGAGACAATTTGCTTCTATATTCTGTATTCTCGGGATGTGATTGCAAATCACTTGTATATTTGATTTGTTGCATAAGCCCTGAATCTGTATAGCTAAGCTCTGAAGAAGCATTGATGACGTTTCAACGGCTTTGTTCAAGTATCTCAGGGCTGTTCGATTGTCCGAATAAATCTTTAGAGTTGAGCTTTTGCGTCTGGGCATGTGTAGTTGAACAACGAATAAAATGGCTTTTAGCTCTCTGGCGTTGATGCTGTCTTCTTTTTCGTTCTTTTTTTGTCCAGTAGCTTGCGGTTTGTACAGATCTCGAGCTTGCTTCCCAACCTGAATCGGACGCATCGACGTAAATAGAAATGTCTTATATTTGTTGCTTGTAATGTATTGGAAGGCCATTCTTGAAAAGTGCATTGTTTATCTACCATATCAGCTCTTGACAGCTGAATGAACTCAGGTAGCAGGCTGATTCCCAGTTGTGATTTGAACTTTAGAGTATCCTTGCTAAATCCCTTTGCATGTATCTGACATGCAGTAAGGCTTCTCCTACCGCCGTTATTATCACTGTTATTTCCCTAATCAATTTCCCTATCTACCTGCATGACCGAGGCTTGGTAGCTTTCAATAATTGTCGAATCCTTGCCTCTAGTTTTTTTTTTTTCTTTTTCTTTTTCTTTTTCTTTTTCTTTTTCTTTTTCTTTTTTCTTTTTTCTTTTTCTCTTTTTCTATGACTGCAGCACAACAATTTCACTTTCTTTCAGCAGATGATGTGTCACTAGACTGCTTACAGACAGATGTCTGTTAATAAAGAGCTATTTTGCTGGCTAAAAAAAAAGCAAACATGTTTTACCTATAGCAATTGATGTCTGATGCATCAAAAGCTGTATCACTAAAGGACCTTGTTCTTTGGGTTATGTCCTATTTTGTTTGCTTGTTTAAGGGGAAATGTTTTTTTTTTTATAAAAAAAAGTTTCAGATATTTGTATGCAGTTGTATACAGTTGTTTGCATATGGTTTTTTTTTCTCGAACAAATGAATCATATTAGATTATTCTGACCTCTAAAAATATGAGGGGTTATATCATAGCCATGTAGAAGAGTGATAAAAATCTATTGATTGATGAGAACATATCAGTGAGTGATGAGTCTATGGTAAATATTAGAAAAATTCAAGCAAAGGAGAAAACAAGAGGTTTGAAATAATTCAATTAAGATTTTGAAAGGGGATTTCTCTCTCTCTCTCTCTCTCTCTCTCTCTCTCTCTCTCTTTGTCCGTGTCACACCAATGATTTACAAAAAAAAAATGTATTTTATTTATTGATAAGGTTCTACACCAATACATTCAGAAGCAGTTACAAATTGATAGTTTTTAGATTTAACATATTCAATAGCCCAAGGAATCAGTTCATTCACAGTTTGATCATAGACTTCATGTTCAAGTGTAATGTGGCCAACAGTTCCAGATGTATCTTTATCCATTTCTTGATAGGCAGCTTTTTCTTGAGTAAAGTCGTGAGCTCTCCAGTCATTGGTGTCAAGATCCCAGTTGACGACGCTATAACCGAGTTTCTTCAAGACAGCAAGTGCATTGGCATCATAGGATCCAGTAGGAGGACGCATGAGAGCAGGTCTATGAATCATCCGTTGGTATAATGTAAAGCCAATGAGAGAGAGAGAGGGAGAGGGAGAGGGAAAGCTTACCTTTTTCCGATGGCTTTGAAAATAATATCAGATTCGGTATTCATTTGGTATTCAATCTCTTGCTCGGATAAACCTTGAAGTTCCTTGTGCTCATAAGTATGGCTGGCTACTTCATGGCCCATGTCATAGTAATGCTTGATGACCTCCATGTATGTCTTTTCACCTTCGGATGTCGTCAACTTATCAGTCTCAACATTGCTAATAGGATCATGATCAGTACAATCTCTTTCACATCACTTTTTCTCTCTCTCTCACAACTCACACAAAGTTATTGCCATTGATGAAAAAGGTGGATCGGATGCCTTGTGCATTGAGAGTCTTGGCCAAGTCCCAAGAGTATTGGTAAGGTCCGTCATCAAAGGTCATTGCAAACACACCCGAACGATTACAAGAGATGTAGACACCATCTTCGTTTGTATTGGTAGGTGCACGCTAGTGGGGGGGGGAATCGTTAGCAACAGTATCCACCCTGTCAAGACAGGTACGACTTACAGCACGAAGCATCGGCTTTCCAACAACAGCAGTAGCAGCAACAGCTAAAGAAATCAGATAGCTAAAGTACATTTTGTATGATTTCAAAAAAGCAAAGTGAATCGAAAACTCGTCAACTATTTATGTCCTTTTCGAGACTTCAGACCCTTTTCATCCATCCCAAAAGCGAATCATCTTGTTACTATTTTCGTTCCAACTTGGCCAAGATTCAACCCAAAATAAAGTGATTTATAAAAATAGAAAAAAATTGCTTTTTCCTGGTAAAAAAGAAGATAAAAAAAAAATTAAATAAAGATCAGATTATCAAATACGTTTAAATCAGTGTTTTATTTATTTATATTCCACAAAACCACAGTGTGTACATCGTGTCTTGTAGGCATCGCTTCGTCCCGTGTCAGATCAAAATGGAAAAATAGAAAGAATCTAAAAGCCTCTTTAGGATCAAGGATAGAGGTGGATAGAGACTAATAAACACGACGTTCCCGGCGCCGTTTCCCGAATTCTGGTTTCATTTTTGCGGATTTTGTTTTTCAATTAGTATTTTCTATTTTCAACTGTTCAAAGCAAATACTTTTTTTTTCTCTCTATGACTTCAAGTGCCTGAGTTAGATGCAAATGACATAATGCTAGATCAAGAAATGGAAGGGAGGGCTAGCTGCTAAAGTATCAAGAAGCAATTCAGGAAAGCAGCACAACTTATACACTGATGCTCAAAGATGTCTTTTTGTATATTATGTTAAGTTTAAGTTTTTTTAAGGATGCAAATGCTGCAAAGATAGCGGGCATTGCCCAGTGTACTGTTTAAGGCTGAGCACAGAGATTAAGAAATGAACCTGATTGGGATATCTATGAGAAACAAACGAATAAGATCAATCTCAAAAAAGGCCAACTACAGGATGAATATAAAGAATTTATCGTCAACTTCTTTGATGAATACATCCTTCCTTAATCGAGAACATCAAATGCAGTAGAAGATTTGGTGAAACAACTTGCGAATTTCGGCTTAAAGGATACTGTTGTTGGTGATTTTATATTTCATGAGTGCGATTTAACAATGAAAAAAAGTTACACTTCATCCTGTAGTAAGAAAATGACGAGGATAGAGTTGAGAAGCGTCTAGCTTGTGTAAATCAGTGGGCAGAAAGTGACATGGGGGTTTTTTTTTTGAAGAATTGTGTCTTTATGGATAAATCTAACTTCAATATCAGCATGAGGCCATCGATTGTACTCTCTATACACAGTACTTCAGCCATAGTCACCACGCTATTGATTAAGGCAGTATCTCATTCAGTACATGATGTCAAATCTATTTTTGGTGTTTTGAATATTGAAACGAGAGTTTTTCAGTCTCCTAAAAAAAAAGAAAAATGGAAAGCGGACTCAAGAGAAAGGCAGGTGGCTGAAACATGCAACTCCTAAAGGAACCACAACATGCCATTATTTAAAGTTAGCTTCAACTATATTGGATGTAATGGATAAACTACTCAGAAATGAAAGGGCTTTATCTAATCATGGATAGTACATCTATTCATACCTCAAATGAGGTGGATAAGATGATTACAAGCAGTGGATATAAGTGTGTCTATCTTCTCTCTTATTCTCCAGAGCTTAATGCGATAGAGCAACTCTGATCGATTGCTAAAAAACAAACTCAACACAGCAATTTTAACGACAAAGAGAACTTGAGGCCTATGATTTCTGATGCATTCGCCACCTTAAGGCTTTTATTTAACATGCTCTGAATCACTTTGAGAACCGTTACAATCAAGCTCATATTTAACAATAAATGTATCTTTAATTACAAACATCTCTACTTGAACATATGTCTTTTTTCTTGCTTAGAGGAGCTGCTAATGTAAAAAGAAAATCCGCGAATTGGGTACATGAAAATCCACGAATTAAAAAAGTAAAAAAAAACCGTGAGTTGGGAAATTAAACCCTGTTAATTAATTAATGTTAAAATCGGGCTATAGCGCCAAGAGTACTGTGTTTATTAGTCTCTATCCATCTCTATCCTTGATCCTAAAGAGGCTTTCAGCTTCTTTTTATTTTTCCATTTTGATCTGACACGGGACGAAGCGATGCCTACAAGACACGATGTACACACTGTGGTTTTGTGGAATATAAATAAATAAAACACTGATTTAAACGTATTTGATAATCTGATCTTTATTTAATTTTTTTTTTATCTTCTTTTTTACCAGGAAAAAGCAATTTTTTTCTATTTTTATAAATCACTTTATTTTGGGTTGAATCTTGGCCAAGTTGGAACGAAAATAGTAACAAGATGATTCGCTTTTGGGATGGATGAAAAGGGTCTGAAGTCTCGAAAAGGACATAAATAGTTGACGAGTTTTCGATTCACTTTGCTTTTTTGAAATCATACAAAATGTACTTTAGCTATCTGATTTCTTTAGCTGTTGCTGCTACTGCTGTTGTTGGAAAGCCGATGCTTCGTGCTGTAAGTCGTACCTGTCTTGACAGGGTGGATACTGTTGCTAACGATTCCCCCCCCCACTAGCGTGCACCTACCAATACAAACGAAGATGGTGTCTACATCTCTTGTAATCGTTCGGGTGTGTTTGCAATGACCTTTGATGACGGACCTTACCAATACTCTTGGGACTTGGCCAAGACTCTCAATGCACAAGGCATCCGATCCACCTTTTTCATCAATGGCAATAACTTTGTGTGAGTTGTGAGAGAGAGAGAAAAAGTGATGTGAAAGAGATTGTACTGATCATGATCCTATTAGCAATGTTGAGACTGATAAGTTGACGACATCCGAAGGTGAAAAGACATACATGGAGGTCATCAAGCATTACTATGACATGGGCCATGAAGTAGCCAGCCATACTTATGAGCACAAGGAACTTCAAGGTTTATCCGAGCAAGAGATTGAATACCAAATGAATACCGAATCTGATATTATTTTCAAAGCCATCGGAAAAAGGTAAGCTTTCCCTCTCCCTCTCCCTCTCTCTCTCTCATTGGCTTTACATTATACCAACGGATGATTCATAGACCTGCTCTCATGCGTCCTCCTACTGGATCCTATGATGCCAATGCACTTGCTGTCTTGAAGAAACTCGGTTATAGCGTCGTCAACTGGGATCTTGACACCAATGACTGGAGAGCTCACGACTTTACTCAAGAAAAAGCTGCCTATCAAGAAATGGATAAAGATACATCTGGAACTGTTGGCCACATTACACTTGAACATGAAGTCTATGATCAAACTGTGAATGAACTGATTCCTTGGGCTATTGAATATGTTAAATCTAAAAACTATCAATTTGTAACTGCTTCTGAATGTATTGGTGTAGAACCTTATCAATAAATAAAATACATTTTTTTTTGTAAATCATTGGTGTGACACGGATAAAGAGAGATCCCCTTTTAAAATCTGAATTGAATCATTTCGAACCCCTTGTTTTCTCCTTTGCTTAAACGTATTCTTTGCGCCACTGAAAGATAAAATTGTCTTTAGATATTTTAAAAAAGGGGATTCCCTTGATGAGTTTATTAAACCTTACTGTTTTTTATATAAACTAAAAGGAGGTTAATTTATTTCAATTGGACTCTATCGTTTTCATGATGTGTTGTTTTCCCTGTTCTATCCCCCCCTCTTCCTCCCTCTTTTTCTTCCCCCCCCCCTTAATTTTTATGCAAATCAAAAGATGTTTATTCTTTGCATACAAAAAAAAAAGTATAAAGTAAAGTATGATCTACTACCTCTTTTCTTTTGTATTCACCATGTATTTCAATTCTCTCTTGGCCACCTTGATCTTCTCCTCGGTCCTTGCTGTTCCTGTGAAAAGAGAGGCGGGTGGTATCTATCGGTCCTGTATCCAGCCAAAGCAATTCGCCTTGACCTTTGACGACGGACCGAGTGAACTGACATGGAATCTGGCGACAAAGTTACATGAGGAAGGCGTTCAGGCCACTTTCTTTATCAATGGTAAAAATTGGGTGTAAGTCATAAAGAAAACCACAAAAATCCAGACTGATCCATGTGTAGTGATGTCGAACAGGACTCGGTGTCTACGCCTGAGGGTGAAAAGTCCTATATGGAAGTCATCAGACACTACAAAGACATGGGCCATGAGATCGGCAGCCATACCTACGAACATCAGGTCCTGACCGGGGCCAGTGAAGAAACGATCCGGGATCAGATGAACAAGGAATCGGACATTATCTACAAGGCGATCGGTGAACGTCCGGCGTTGATGCGACCTCCTCAAGGTGACCTGGACAGCACGGCGGTCAAGGTGTTGGGTGACTTGGGTTACTCCATCATCCTCTGGGATATCGACACCAAAGATTGGGAGACGCATGACTTGGCTTCGGAACAAGAAGCCTACAAGACCGTGTTCGATCGTGAACCGACCAAGGGACATATCGCTCTTCAACATGAGGTCTATGCTCAGACCGTGAATGATCTTGTTCCTTGGATCCTTGATTATGTGAAATCAAAAGGATATACCTTTGTCCCTGTCTCTCAGTGTATCGGTGCCAATGCCTACCAATAATGATTCTATTGTTTGAATAATAATGATAATAAACCTTTGTGTGTTTTAGTGAACATGGTTCAACCTTTGATTTTCAAAAAAAAAAAAAAAAAAAAAAAAAAAAAAAAAGGGAGGAGGGATTTGAACTGAGGACAACTGTTTCTTTTTTTTAAAAAAAAAATGCAGGACTCTGTGTTTCGTCCCTTAAAACTTTATGCTTTACCCCCTTTTCCCAACTCTGACCGCAGGTTTGGGTAAAGTAAAGGTGTTTAAAGAACATCCAAAAAAAGAAATGATGTAGGATCGGATATACCATGTCCCTTGTATTCTTTTTTTTAAAAAAGAGGACTTGTCAATCCCTCTTTCTCAAATCAATGGATTCAGTGGTCAGGATAGTTTTGAAGTTACAAATAAAAAGAGGGAGAGAAAGGAATCTGTTCTGTTGTAGAGAATAAAGCTCTCTCTCTCTCTCTCCTCTTTTCCTTTTTCAACAAGGGGACACAAGTTCCTAACGCGTACTGGATGGACGATGAGCCATAAAGAAAATAGAATGCAGCAAAGAATTAAAAAATGAGCCAATTTCTGACTTTATAATAAAACACGTTGTCTTGGAAACTTTTGGTTTATTTGTTGTTTTGGTTTTCACATGTCAAAAAAGATAAGGAAAATCCTGTTGACAATGACATGAAAGGAAGAATCGGGATTATTATTATTTTTGCAATTAAAAATCACGAGCCATTGTTTATTTACAAAAGATACGGCATTTTTCTTGCTTCTTTTGATCATGATAGCTGTCAAATGTTGATTATATTTATTGAAAAGACATAAAGCATATTAAAAAAAGAAATCCCCTTTTTCATAAAAGAATCATAAAACATAAAGCACAATAAAAATACATTTAAAGGATGGAATAAAAGATGAATGAATGTTTAAAAATAATGACATTTCTTTTTGGTTGTTTTATGGAACCACAGGACAATGTTCTAATTAAAAAAAAAAGAAATGAATTAGACTCTAGAAAATAAAGATAAAGTGAGTGTTTTACTTGTCATATGAACAAAAGATCCACAAACAGCGCAAGTTGATTTTCCTTTTGAGAAAAGTTCCAAATCGTTTTGAATATCAGTGGATGAATTCATGTCGAATAATTAAAAAATACAAAGTGAAAGAGCAAGGAAAGAGGAGAGGGGATCGATTGGTTATATAGTCCACTCTAACACGCGTTCTAAACTTGGCAAATCCGGATAAAAGCTCTATTCTTATCTCCATTCCGATCCGTAATGAAAATATACGTCAATCACCTTTATAATAACGCGTTCTCTCCCCTTTTTTTTTTCTTTCTCTCTCTTTTTTATCAAGATAGGACTTGTCTTTATTCCCCCTTCTTTTTCTTTTATTCTTTATCAGGTAAATATCAAATCAATAGATAAACCCCCCCTTTCTTTTATCTATCTTGTAAAGACATGTGTCAATCAAGATCATCCTAAACTTGTCAGATAAGTCGACTTTGATCATTTATTTATACATGCAATCCATTAAATACATTAGTCAATGCTTAAATTCAAAAGGACATTGATAAAGTTGTATCACGACAGAGTGTATTTTTATCTTTATTTTGACTAGGAATGCATGCAAGTAAAAATAAAAAAAAAAAAAAAAAAAAAAAAAAAAAAAAAAAAAGATAAGAAGAAAATAAGCCGGGGTGAAATTAATCTGATGAAGACATCTAATATATGCATTCTTCTTACATCATCCAAGACCTGTTTCACGAACAAAGAGATGGCTGAGTGAATGTGTGTTACCATTCGGTTGATTAAAATCTTTTCGTCTTTTTATGTCAATTCGATTGATGTTTGAGGATTATCAAAATAAATAGATTATAACAATAAGATTTCTCCCCCTTTTTTTTTTTTCATTATGTATTGTTGCTCTATTTTTTTTTTTTTTTTTTTGGATAAAAGAATTTGTTTGAGACAGAAATCGATTGAAAAGATAATAAACTGCATGTATTCTTTGAGGACGATTGTTTTATCCTTTTTTCTTTATAAAATAATCCCACTGAATCAGGTTTATGACCAAAGTTCTATTTTCTTTTCATAAATAAATTCATAGCCTAAAAGAATGATTCTTGACAATGCATCTTGCAGGTTCTTGATCACCTTCACTTTTTCTTCTTTTGGTTCGGCCATGTTCTGCCACTGACTTTGTTTTCTAACCAACCTTCTTTGCTATTTTCATCCAACATCCCAGTGGACATGATAAAATAAGCCTTGGATTCTTTTAAACAACCCAGCCTGTCGTCCCACTCGACCAACGGATGACCTGAGCATTCAACCACAAAACAAGACGATTCGATTTTCTCTGTTTGGCTACAAACGGATGGTTCAGATAGGATCCCAAAAGAAAGGTAGGATATACTCTGTTCAAACAAATGCCAGATGATTGCATGGAGATTGGAAGGAGAGTGACTTTTGAGATCAGACAACAAGAGGAAGTGAAACCAAGACAGTGAGCCATCAACTAAACAAAACAGATGGGATATCGAATACACAGACAGCCTCTTTCTTTCACTGATGTCTTTAGACAGAAGAGCAAAAAGAGAGCGCATCACCCTACCACCGTCTGCTGGATCAAGGGCACAGGTCAGTGTGACAGTGAATGATTTCAAACCAAAAATCATCAAACGCTTCCTCTACGCTTGTGGGCACGGATCTTTTTCCACAGAAGCCCTGCTTTGGACAGTAAACCATCTCTTTTCAAAAACAATTGGAGTTATTCCTCATTCTTATTAGAAAAAAAGTGTCGTGATGTTTTTACTTTGCTGTATTTCGAGAGTGTAAAAAAAAAGAATCTCGTCTACAGATGAGTACGAGATATCTTGAGTTTATTTTAGTGTGCATTCTTGGTGGATCACCTTGTACCATTTTTACAAAGGAAGGATCCATGACTCTCTTGTAACAAAGAAGAGTACAAGCCATAAAGAAAAAAAAAACTCTCCCGGGGAAAAGAACTATAATCGAGTGAAACAGCAACTTATAGGAGACAATGTACAAGACGTAAGGTTACTCGCCCAAAAAGAAAAAAAGAAAAATTCTAGTAAATCTGAATCTCAACTGTAACCCAAAATGTCGCTGTTATTTATTAATGAGTAACACAGTAATAAACCACGTTTTTTATTATTTTAGATTTCTTTTTTTTTTTTGTTCTTATTACTGGTGGTATTTAGAATAGTGAGAAAGAGAAAAGGTGATCAAGAGAAAGAAGAAGAATAGAGATGTTCTAGAGTATTTATTTTAATGAGATTATTAAACGCTAGTATAAAATCAAGTAGTAATAAAGGAGTAAGAAAAGGAGTAGTCGTGTAACAGTGAACTTGTAAATGAAAAATAAAATATAAAAGCTCTCATCTTGTAACATCACTTTTTATTCAAAACATAACAATTCACTTGTAAAAAAGTATAAAACAATTCAATTACAAGTGAAAGAACACATTTTTTATCATTTGGAGAACATGATGATTGACGAAGATGATCGGCTATTGAAACAACAGTTCCTTTTTTTTTTTCTTTGGTCTATAAAATAAAAAAATAAAAAAATCTTTTTTTAATTCTTTATCCTTTTATTTTCTTCACCGCGTTCACCCAATTCCTTTCCTTACAAAGACACCCCACTTACTTTCCTTTTTCAATAAAACCTATGAGTGACATCGTTTTATCCAACACAACTTACGATTATTCCAGTGGATCGATGATGGTCGATATTGACCCTGGATTGAAAACGACAACGACAGCAGACGAAAAGAACGAGCCCCCTGTGACAACCTATGAAGAATCTTACTCGACCTATCCAGGTAAGAAATCAAATATCTATCGAATCGACTAACAAGACCCTCCCAAAGCCTTCACCTCTTTTCCCATAGGCTATTCACCTCCGTATGCCATCCAACGACTCGGTTATCTTCAAGACAAAGTACAGCCGACGAGTCCAGAATCCAGCCTGTCTCCTTCCCCTTCTCCCTCTCCACCTCACTTTCATCCTTCCAACCCAGAGTTGATGTCACCGATCGATACAAAATTTTCCAATCCTACCACGGCTCGCGTCAAGGAGATGATTGACCGTGCGAATGCGGTCCCTGTCGAATTCTATCACACTGAATTTTTGGAATATTCAAAGGAGACGTATGAAAAAAAGATGGAATCCAAGCGTCACAAACGTAAACGAACACCTTCCACACAGGATCATCAACACAAGAGAAAAAAGAGTGAAGAAGACTGCATGGCTCGATCGGAAGAGTAAGAAAAAAAAAAAAGATCTGTGTCTCATCCGATGTCTCATAGTCTTCACAGCCTGTCAAGCGCAGAGATGCGTCGTCAGATTCATATTCAATCAGAACAAAAACGACGAGCCCAGATCAAGGATGGCTTTGATGAATTAAGAAAGCATTTACCTGGCTGCAATAATAAAAAGATGAGTAAAGCGGCTTTATTAACCAGAAGTAAGTCGCCCACTCCTACGTTCTCTTACTTATCTCTTTAGCCGTTCAACAACTTCAACATCTGAAGAGTATGCAACATGAATTATTGTCTGAAGTCGAAAGACTCTCTCAAGAAAATGAAACATTGAAAAAGTAAGGTGATCTCCTATCGACATCCATCTAACTCATCTCTAGATTTCAACATGGTGTCCTTCAACGTCAAGCCATGGAAAAAATGTATACCTTTTAATCTCTATTTATGATCATTGTCTGCAGTTTCTATTTTATTTTTTGTACCTAAATTAAAGTCTATTTCTCCTTATCTCTTCTCCTTCTTTACATGAAACAAACGATTCATTTCATTGTTTGAGATACAATCAGGCCCCCATGCACTCCTCATCTGTATCATGCAACATTAGAACAGAGAGGGGGTTAGATCGATGGATGAAAAACAAGGGGCGGAGACATGATTTGATTTTTCACAGACAGACGCTTGGCTGGGCGAGATCCAACAGGTGTTCTCTGTGGAGTTTATCATCGGTGGGGGGTCCTGTTTGAGGAAATAGTGGTAAAGATTGAAAGGGTTCAAGACAAAGAGGATGCTATCAGCAGATACGATCCATCTAAGCATCATGATGGAAACAATCCATAAAGGCATCCCTTGTCCTCTCTTTTTTATAGGCAATAAGCATGCTGGATGAGACCTGACGCGTCAAAAAAGAGGAGATCCCCTTCATGAAATCGATTCCAGACCAAAGCACCCCCCCCCCTTTTCCACTGGCTCACATCACCTATCCAGTGGAGGATCAAAGCGAGTTGGATCCTTGTCGCTTCCACTTTGATCCAGCTCTCAACCCATCCCTGCCTAAGGTTGAAACCAGTCGATCCAAGGACCTTTTGATCCCTCGCTGATGTGCCTTCACAGGCTTGAAAGAGGTGGACGGATTTGAAAAGCTTGATTGGCACCCTCACTTGTTGGAAACCAAGTCGATCCCCAAAGAAAGACGACTGGGTCCTTCTTCGTTTTCCACTAGAGATAGCTAAAAGGAAAGAACGGGTCCTTGCTGTACCACCGTCACTTTTTCTCAACATGCCCCAAAGAGTGATCCGTGTCCTGTTGGACCTATTCCAGAGAGGGCTTTGAGTGGGTCTTTGTACCACGGTCGGTGTGCTGCTCAAGATGTCCAACCGACGAAACCAGGTCCGTTCTGAGGCAAGCCGGACGGTGAGGTCCACCCGTTCACTGTGTTTGAATCTGTGCTAGAAAGTGAGCTTCAAACAAGAGTCCCTTCTTGCGCCGATGTAAAGCATGGATAGGTTTCGGATGAACCAAGAAAAGGACACCCTGCGGTGGAGGAGGACAGATCGTGATCAAAGAATACATGGCGTCGCCCTCTGTCCAAGGAGGCTCTTGTTCTTTTTTGTAGGAGTCAACTGTCTTTAAAGAGAATAAAGCTTTAGCACCAAACTCTTTCATCCTCTTGTTACTCGTCTACTTTTTTTTCTCTCTCTCTGGCTACTTTGTGATGCGCACGGTTAAAAAAAAATGTGGCGTTTCAATTGGGTTTGAAATTTGAAGAAAAGATTTTTTCAATAAAACCGTCCAACATCTCGTCTGCTTTTTTTTTTTTTTCTTCTTCTTCTTTAAACCTGGACTTATTTGGCCTTCTACTCAAAAACTGCACCTTAACTCTTGTCAGAAAACAAACGATAGCCGTCCTACTCTAAAAAAAATGTCTAAAGTTCCTACTAGTAAGTTTTTTTTTTTTTTTCATATAAAATCTGTTTAAATTAAAACGAATGGTTACAAGTTTTGAACCCTACTGAAGAAGACCTTCAACTCTTGTTGGCTGCTCAAGCACACCTTGGCGCCAAGAACCTCAACACCCGCATGTCTCCCTATGTCTTTAAGCGTCGAGCTGATGGTAAATAAAGCAGTGAGCTGAACTTGTACTAATCATTCCACAGGTGTTCACTTGATTAACCTTGGCAAGACTTGGGAAAAACTCATCTTTGCTGCCCGTGTGATTGCAGCGATCGAGAACCCTGCGGACATTGTTGTTGTCTCTGCTCGTCCCTACGGCCACCGTGCCGCCTTGAAGTTTGCTCGCTACATTGGAGCCGAAGCGGTCGTAGGTCGCTTCACTCCAGGTACTTTTACCAATTACATCACCCGTTCCTTCCGTGAACCTCGTCTCGTCGTCTGTACCGACCCTCGTTCTGATTTCCAAGCCATCTTGGAAGCTTCGTATGTCAATATCCCTGTGATCTCTCTTGCTGATACGGATGCCTCGCTTCAATATGTCGATGTCGTTATCCCTACCAACAACAAGGGTAAACATGCGATCGGTTTGATCTACTGGCTCTTGGCCCGTGCTGTCCTTCGTCTTCGTGGTACCTTGGATTATGCTACTCCTTGGGATGTCATGGTCGACATGTTCTTTTACCGTGACCCTGAGGAAATTGAAAAGGAAAACGAAGCTGCTGAATTGGAAGAGGCCGGTCGTAATGTCGAATGGGGTGCTACGACTGAAGAACAAGATTGGACGATCGAAGCTGAAGGTCCTGCTAGTTTTGCTGGTAATGCGGCTGATTGGTCTGCTGAAGCTCCCTCTGCTGATGCTGTCGGTGATTGGGCTGATGATGTCAACACGGCTCCCGCTACTTCTGGTTGGGATTAAGTTTCTTTTATGAACCTCTTTTATTTGAAAACAGTCGTTTTTTTTTTAATAAAAAAAAAATTCTTTGTTTTGATCTATTTTGAATGTATACAAGGAGTGATCATTCAGTGAAAGCCATAAAAGTCAATTTACATGTTTCATAGAATTATTTATTTTCCCAAAGTATATGCAAAAGGGGGGGTCCGTAAAATAAAGTTTATAATCAAGTCAGATGAGTTGCACTACAGTATTTCAATAAATTGAATGAGATTGACAAGTGAAAAGAAGATTTTGTAAAATAAATGTATATTTTGTTTGTTGTAGTCATACGTTTTTTTTTTTTTTTTTTTTTTCTTTTTTTAAAAAACTGCATGAATTTTCCCATCGTTCCTCTCCATCATGAGACACACGTTTAAAAAAGTATAAAATAAACTTTTTTTCCCTTCTTTTTTTTAATTCACACAACTCTTTTATTAAAAATGCCAATGGTAAAGAATCTTGAGAACGTTCATCAACAATTGATGGAAATTGCTAGAGAATCCAATCGTGTGAGTTATACTAAATATACAGCGGATGATATTGAAAAGCTTCAAGACAAACTTCGTATCATTGATTCTCAATATACTGAAGGCGCCTTTGATGCTGGTCATTATGAAGAAGAAGGTCTTGCTCAAGTATCGGATGAATTGGAAAAAGTACATAGAACACTTCATCGTTTGTTGGCTCGTATTGAATAAAGCAATCCCATTTGAATTGACGCGTAAAGAAAGTCTTTAGTTTTTATTTTTTTTTTGGTTTTTGGTTTTTTTTTTTTTTTTCCTGTGGAAACATGTCTTATAAAAAGAACATGATCAGAGCGATAACAAAAGTACCATAAAACAGGGTTGCTTTCTTTCTGTTGGCCGTACCAGTACTACTGTTGTGTTCTTCATGAGGTTCTTCAACACCAAGTGAATTGTCTACGGATACGTATTTTTGTCCTTGATGGTATTCTGGTTGATTGTAAGAAAATTGATCGTGAACATAGACTGTACTCTCAGCAGCTAAATAAAAAGTGAGCAAGATTGAACTCATTCGACATCACTTACATTTCTTGTAAGGCTTTGAATCATTCAAACAACCATCCAATCGAACCATCATATAGCCTTCTTGCTCAATCGTGTTCACAATATGTCCTACAGCAGATACCGAACTTGATTGAGGCACATCGTAGTGAATAGCCACAAAGGATCCCTTGGTACCAAATTTCTCTGAAAAGTCCTTGAACGCCTTTGCATAGGCTTCCTGAACCGAACCTGGACCGGTCGCGTTCTTTTCAACGTAATCCTCACTGTCCAGATTATATCCCACAGTCACAAAACCCAATTCAGCCATCACCTTTTCTATGCGTGCATTGGATTGATCCAGCAGGTGAAGACGAACGTATTTAGGGGCAACACCCAAGAGTTTTTCAATCGCCTGAGCATTTTCTATAATGTCCTTCTTCAATTCACTGTCACTGATTGACTTGGGGTCATCGTTCTTCGTACGATAGGTCATGCCGATCAAATGTCCTGCTTTGTAGACATCAGAGGCAATGGCAGCATAGTGCGGAATGTTTAACCTGTAAAAGAGATGAATACAGGGTGGCCTGGATCGTGTTCTTACCATGTGGCATTGATGAAAAAGTTGGCCCTTGCGTCTGCTTCACTCAATTGCTGAGCAATCTTTGCAGTCGCATCCGTCGGTCCTTCGCTCTGTAAACAATAGGTGAGTTGGTTTTTATCAGACAGTGTCTCTTACATAGGTCAACGCGATCTGTCCTTCTGATTTACACGCAGTCACTTGGGCTAAAGGAGGTTTTGAAGGATGCGTGTTGATGACAGGAGCCCAGGCAGTCTTTGTGTTCTTGTTCTTGGCAGTCTTTGTCGGTCCTGGAGGATGATGAGCAAGTAGACTTCGGAAAGTTTTTTTTTTTTTTTTTTTGGTTACCTTTGGTTTTTATCACTTTGGTTTTTGTCACTTTGGGTTTTTTGACAGTCGCCTTGGGTCTCTTTGTGCTCGTCGGATCAGGCTTCTTGACGGGCTCAATGGGTTCATCCAAAACATCATCTACCCCATCCACCACTTCCTCTTCCTCTTCTACCATTTCTCCTCCTTCTCCTTCTCCTTCCCCCTCTCCTCCTACAGACCAATCATCTTCATGATGATGGTGTCTACCTGTTTCATGGGGCGCATCCGCCCAGACGGTCACTGTGACACTCGTCGTGATCCGAGTCAGTGCGTTCGCAGTCCACGTCTTCTCACCCACATCATACACTGACATGGCTGATACCAAAAGTGGCATCAGTGTGATTGCACCTAAAGAAAATAGGATTAACATTGAACTATCTTTGTTTCCCTATTTACTCAGTAAACTTAAATGCTTCATCTTTGATACTCGTGAGTTGATTCAAGAAAAAAAAAACAAAATGGATAGGAAAATAAAGATCATCGGTTATTTATAGGAGAATTCTTCAAAAAGAAAGTCATGGTCCAAATCATAGAATACCATTTAGATCAAATTGGAATCTTTAAGTCTTTCCTTAAATATTCTGTCTTTGATTCAAAAGAAGGGTAGGTTCATCTCTTTTCATGTCACACAATATCCAAATAAAGTAATTAATCTGTTTTTAGTGGTCGTCATACACTCTTGTGGCTGTTGTCATCATAGTAGAGGCTTATAGGAAAAAAGAAAAGAAAATAAAACTGAGTTTCATATTCATCAAACCAAAGCCCTTATTATGAAAAAAAAAAAAGGGGAAAGAAAGACACCGATTGGTTTACTGTCAGAGTCCATGATTGATACTCAGAATATCACACAGTGAACTTACATCATTTATCTCGACGAATTTTTTTTTTTTTTTTTTTCTTTGTTTTCCTTTTTCTTTTATTTTTACATCGCATCATGCCTTTTTGGAAATGGCCTTGGAAAAAAAGCAGAGAGGATGAAGGAGATAGACGAGACGAGTATTATGAAGAAGCATCGAGTCGAAAGAGATCATCACGCACACTATCCATTGGACACAGGATGCAACGAGTTGAATCAACCGTCAAGTTACGCAGGATACAGACAGGAGGACGCCGTGTGTTTATCAACCTACCACTTCCCCAATATACACCACCCTTCAGATACACATCCAACAAGATCAAGACATCCAAATATACATTGATTACCTTTGTTCCAAAGAATCTATTCGAGCAATTTCGTCGACCTGCCAACTTGTATTTCTTGGCCATGGCCATCATCCAGATGCTTCCACTCTTTGGTGTCAAATCACCCGCATTGACCTTGCTACCTATCTGTGCTGTTGTGTTCATCACGGCCCTCAAGGATGCCATTGAGGATTTACAACGACACAAGGTCGATGCTCGGTACAACCAAAACGTCACACACACCTTGATTGGATACAACAATACCAATTACCCAGATACAGTCACCCAACCCAGTCTTCTCTCCAGACTCTTTCAAAAACACCAAGCACCCACACCTCCCCTCGATCCAACCCATCCATCCCACGGCACCTTTCATCCCTCGCTTGCCATGAACGTCCGTGTGGGCGACTTTATCCTGCTGCGTAACGGAGACAGTGTGCCGGCCGATGCCCTGCTGCTGTCCACCTCGGATAAGGAAGGCATCTGCTTTGTGGAAACAAAGGATCTCGATGGAGAGACGAACCTGAAGGGCCGTCAGAGCCTGCCAGACTACAGACATGTTCAATCCGGCACAGACTGTCTAGACCATGTTCACTTTTATGTCGAAACCAAAGCGCCCTCACCCGATCTCTATCAATTCGACGGGACCTTGGTCCAACTGGCCAAGAGTGAGCACGCCGATCGCTGGATAGAGAAAAGTAAGGCACCGATCGATATCAACCAGATCCTGCTTCGTGGACACGTCGTTCGAAACACAAAATGGGCGATCGCTGTCGTCCTGTTCACCGGCACCGACACAAAGATCATTTTGAATTCGGGTGACACGCCAAGCAAGCGAAGTCAGATCGATCGAGAGATGAACAAAGAGGTAAGCTTTCACCCGTTCTCTTTCTGACTCATGAAGCCCTAATGTGTAGATCTTTGTTGCCTTTGCCGTCCTGTTCGTCTTGTGCTTGGTGTGTGCGATCATGGCAGGCATCATTCGGTCCAGAGACATGCAGAACAGTGCGAGTCTCCTGTTTACAGCCCAATCCGGTACACCTGGTTACGTTGGCTTTTTGAATTTCTGGTCGAGTCTGATCATCTTTCAAAACATCATACCCATCTCACTCTATGTTTCTATTGAATTCGTAAAGACGTTTCAGGTACGAACATTGGCATGCTCCAGCCTCATTCTGATCATCACCTCCCTCCTAGGCGTTTTTTATCTGGAGTGACCTTGACATGTGGGACGAATCATCGAAATCAACTTGTATACCAAAGACGGTAAGTCGCTTTCGATCGTGTCTCTAGGCTAAACAGACGTTTGTTAGTGGACCCTATCGGATGATTTAGGACAAGTCGAATACATCTTTTCAGACAAGACAGGTACCTTGACTCGAAACATCATGGAATTCAGAGAATGCACCATAGGCGGTTTAAGGTACGGTAACAATGGCTTTTCCCCTGAATCCGAAGGGGCTCGTGGTGCACGCCTTCGTCAAGAGCAGCAGCAGCAGGTGGATGAAGAACGGGGCCAGGCAAGTAGCATGACAGCAGATGACAGTGCATCACCTCCCTTGATCACCTCTACCATCCACCACTCGATCGATGCCAACGAAGAGCACGATCAGGAAAGGGACCGTATCTTGAGAGACTATGAGCAGGCATTAAAAGACGTCTTTCAACCGACCTATGCCTCGCTGGATCCCCAGCGACTTTCATTTGCAGATCCTCAGCTGTTTCGAGACCTCAAGCATGCCAAAGTGACGTTAGGAGAGGATCAGTCGAGCCAGATCAAAGAGTTCATGATGCTGCTCTCCCTTTGTCACACGGTCGTGATTGAAAGGATCGGAAGGGATGGACAGCCGGTGGAAGAAGAGGACGAGGAGGAGGAAGAAGGCGGACAGCCAAAGATCAGCGCCGGCCAGCAAGAGGACCCGACGGGCACCAGAGACAAGCAGACCCTTTCGGCCACACTTCGATCCAGTGGCAGCAAGATCTTGAACGCGACAGGCATGCGTCATCTGAAGAAGAAGAAGAAGCATCGGGGACAAGAGTTTGCGTCGATCACGAGTGAAAGGGACACCCAGGTGGATGATACGGTCGAGGTCCAGATCGAATACAAGGCCGAATCGCCAGACGAAGCGGCCTTGGTGAACGCGGCAAAGAACGCGGGCTTTGCGTTTGTGGACCGCAAGGGAAACCAGTTGACGGTGGACATCTTGGGAGAGGAATACACGTTTGAGCTGCTGCACGTCTTGGATTTCACCTCGGACCGAAAACGGATGAGCGTGATCGTTCGCAGGCCGGCTCCCTGGCATGATCTGGTGTTGTACTGCAAGGGTGCGGACAATGTCATTGCCCAAAGGTTGAGCCAGGTCAATCCGGATCTGATCGCAAAGACACATGAGCATGTGGATCTCTTTTCAGAGAATGGCCTTCGTACCCTGATGCTTTCCTATCGTATCTTGAGCGAGGAAGAATATGAAGGGTGGAAGAAGGAGATGGATGAGGCGAGTACAGCCATCGAGGATCGAGTCGAGAGAACGGCCAGGGTGCAGGAGAAGATCGAGGTCGACCTGAGACTCTTGGGCGCGACGGGCATCGAAGACAAGCTGCAGGAAGGTGTGCCGGACTGTATTGAGGACCTTCGAAAGGCTGGGATCAAGATATGGGTCCTGACGGGCGATAAGCTCGAGACGGCGATCAACATTGGCTATGCGAGTTGTCTGTTGGATGGCGAGATGCAATTGTGGGTCGTGCGTGGTCAAGACAGGCCAGATGAGGTGGCCAGAAACTTTGAAGAGATCTCTCAAAAGCTGGCCAAGATCGAACAGGACCTGGAACATGCTTTGGTCATCGAGGGATCTGCGCTGGTTCATGTCTTTGATTCTCCAGAGGTTCAGCAAAAGATGCTCGAGATCGCCATGCGCTGCAAAAGTGTGATTTGCTGTCGTGTGAGTCCTCTTCAGAAGGCGCAGGTGGTGGAACTCGTGAGAAAATCGCATGATGTGGTGACGCTGGCCGTCGGTGATGGAGCCAACGATGTGAGCATGATTCAGGTGGCCAATGTGGGTGTAGGCATCTCTGGACAGGAAGGCGTTCAAGCCGCGATGGCGGCTGACTACGCCATCTGCCAATTCCGATTTCTTCACAAGCTGCTGCTCGTCCAGGGTCACTGGAGTTATGTGCGTATATCGGAAATGATCTTGAACTTCTTCTTCAAGAACGTCTTCTGGGTCTTTCCCTCTCTCTGGTACCAAATCTACAGTGGTTGGTCAGGCAATATTTTCTATGATTACTCATTCCTTCAACTCTACAACATCATCTTTACACTCGCCCCTATTGTTGTTCTTGGTATAAAGATTTGATGTTTTGAGATCGTAACCATCTAACATTATATCCTAGGCGCTACCGATCAGGACATGACCTCATCTTATTTAAAGAACCTCCCGCAAGTGTATACGATAGGTATCGAAAGAAAGCTATATACCCGATTAAGGTTTTGGCTTTACTTTATAGACGGCATTTGGCAATCCCTTGTTGTGTTTTATGCGTTTTACTTTCTTTATGGTTCAAACCCTAACGCAAACGGAGAACCTGAATCCAATCTGCAGCTCTCTACTTCTGTTGCCGTCACAGCCATCGTACTCGCTAATCTTGTTCCCGGCTTCAACACCCTCTACTGGACCTGGCTTCAATTCTTATTTATAGGCATCGAACTCTTGATTGCCTTCTTGTGGGTCGTCGTCTATGGTGCCTTCCCTTCAGTGACACTGTATGGTATGGCCAACATGGTGTTTGGCTCCTGGTCATTTTGGATGACGTTTTTGTTGGCTGTTGTTCTGGCCTTCTTGCCACGTTATACAATCACATTTGTCTATCAGTGGTGGTATCCAAATGTGATGGCCAAAGGTCGACAAATAGAGTTGCATGAAAAGAAGATGAAAAAGAAAAAAGACAAGGAGACGGCCGGTCAAAGAGGATACTTTCAGTTCTGTTAATGTACAGGCCAACTGATGCTCTTCTTTATTGTACACATACTTGTAACATATATATATATTAATGTTAATGACTATTTTCTATATTATGTATACTACAAATAAACAATATTTTGCTTTAGTAATAAAAAGTACATGATCCTAGACAAACCAGTGAGTGTCTTGTTGGCGTAAGCGTGTTTATGAATAGGGTAGAACTTTAGGACAATCATTAACTTTACTTGGTCAACTGTCCTTCTTGCTTTAACAATTTATATTTTGGAAACTCAATCACTTCACAGAAGCCTATATCACTAAAATTGTAAAAATTTGTTTTATCTGACACCTCTCACTATTTCTAGTACACAAGACCTTGATGTGGTAAATATAAACTCATGTTTGATACACGTCATACCAATCTTGTGTGAATATGCAAAACAATCAATAATACACTACAAACTATTAAATTCTACATTGAACGATAAAGAATATGAACAGTTAGCCAGTGAGAATATAAATTTAAACGAGGCAATTTAAAAATTTTAGAAAACCACACCGGTAAGTTTTAACTTTCACGTCGGCTCATTCTTTGCGTTTGCACCTAAAATCCAGGTTTTGTTAAGAATAAGTTGATCAATTTAATAAAAAAAAGAATATGAGCTTGTCATCATCACACCAACAACTGATTATTTCATTTTTGGCATTCAAATCTTTTTTTTTTTTTTTTTTTTTTTTTTTTTTTTTTTTTTCAAAGCAGCAAAAGATATTTGTTCAATTCTGGTTATGTTGTCAATCGCTCTTTGTTTATAACAAAAAATAATATTTGTCTTTCATGCAAGAAGGAAGCATATGATCCTTGGGTTTTTCACTCATGTTAAAGCATAATGTTTCACTGTGAAATTGTACAGGCCTAAATTTCTTGTTTTCATGTTGATTACTCACCCAATTTCATTTTGCTTAAACTCTATTCCCCTTCTTTTATCCTCTGCCTTTATCTTCTACATCGTCACAACTGCAATTTTCTTTTTCATGCAAAGCAGCAGACTCGAAATTATGTCCATCTTGGGGCTCAGCATATCACTGAGCTCGTCAACGTTGCACATGAGACCAAATAGACAAATGGCCAAAGGACTGCAGACAAAACAAGTCTTGAGGCGCTTTTTTTTTTTTAAGCTTTGGTCAGTGACTTTTTATTGGCCCTTGAGAGGATGATGAAAGGGAATTTTATCTGCAATCACAACAAACATGCTTGGCAAGATAACTTTCAATATTTGATGGCTTTGACCATGTTTTGATACAAAGACTTGAATCAGCCATGGTTTGCAAGTATTGTTTAACAGACGTTTCAGGTTCGAAAAAGGAAGAAGTTTAAATACATACAATTTTTGAGCAGTGGCTAAGTCAAAAAGCTGCTCTATTTGCTCAAAGGTACACTTTTGATAGGAATCCCCTCATCTTGGTCTGTGAATATTGATGCTTTATTTTTATTTTAGTATTCGTTTTACGAAAAGAAAATTTTTCTCCGAATGTATCTTATTTTCATTTTCCTAAGGTAAATTGATAAAGCTATCTACACATTATAGTCACCCATTCCCTATTGGCTTCATCTTCTCTTACCGTTCACTACTCAAATCATAGTGATCAATAATGAGCTTTTTGTCTTTATTTAAATATTCAAACTTCTTCATACTAGCATCAGACAAGAAATATTTAATTTCACGTACATATATTTTGTATTGAATAAAAAAAAAATTGGCGTATGCTATATGATTCATGTGAGGCTTTGCGGAGATCCAAATGTCGTATCCACGTTTTGTTTCAAGAATCATCTCTCGTTTTATATCCTTTGGTGGAAACAATGGTTAGAGTCAGAAAAGGACATGTGATCCTGTTGAGTGAAACTGGATGATTGAAGTTATGCTTTAAACTATTTTTTTCTTTTTCTTTTTCCTATTTTTACAAGAAATCATGGGAGGATGTTGTTGTAAGGAAAGATATAAAGAAGACATTGATTTCACAAGTGGTAAATATATGATGGCTGATGACATGATTTAATTATGAACAATAGAACCGAATTTAAGCCATTTCGATCTACAAAACTTGATAGGACAAGGTGTTTTTGGTAAAGTAAGGATTGTACGACACAAGAAGACAGGAAGACGATTCGCATTAAAATACGTGAATAAATCAATTTGTATAAAACAAAAAGCGATCAATAATATCATCACAGAAAGAAAGATATTAGAACGCATTCATCATTCACTCATCACCAATCTTCATTATGCCTTTCAAGATGATGACACTCTCTTCTTTGTCCTTGACCCTATCCTGGGTGGTGATCTACGCTTCCATCTCAAACAGCATCAAAGCTTTCCAGAATGCCAAGTGCGTCACTATGTAGCCTGTATCGCTCTCTCGTTGAATTATCTTCATTCGAAACGTATCGCCCATCGAGATATCAAACCAGAAAACATCTTGCTCGATCAACAGAACTATGCTTACCTTTCTGATTTCAACATCGCCTTCCAGTTCTCTCCTCAGCAACCTTTGGTTTGGTCGAGGTCAGGGACAGTAGCCTATATGGCTCCAGATGTCTTGAGCAAACGAGGCTATTCTACTTCAGTTGACTGGTGGAGTTTAGGTATTGTGGCTTTTGAACTTTTATTTGGCACAGTAAATGATGATGTGATGTGTACTATAAGAGATTAAATACTTGAGATAGCGCCCATTTCATGCTCAATCAAAAGAAAGGTTGATATATTCAATCTTACATGATCCTCTTTTATTTCCATCTGATGTATATGATATAGTATCTCTGGATTGTATAAACTTTATTAGCGATGTAATCATCATAAATCTATATCTGATCATAACTCATTCGTCTCTAGTTGCTGGTCAAATCACCTCATCAAAGGTTAGGTTGTCATGGCTTTGAAAAGTTTAAATCTCATCCATGGTTCAAAGGCTTGGATTGGGATAAATTAGAAAAAAAGCAATTGCCTTCACCTTGTTTACTTGATGTCAGTCAATGATGTTTTAAAGAGAAAATTAAATTAATAGTTTAAATAGGAAGGTGATCAAAAAGTGAATGATGAACTTGTAGAAGACAGACTTGTTTATTCAACCAAAAGAATATCTTTTCCATCAGATAATAATATGCCAGTGACAGAAGAAGCAAGAGGTAGATTACAACTAGAACAGGAATTTTTAAATTATGATCATCCTACTTTAAATAAGCAACCATCATTTTATGATGTTTGTCTTGCCCTAATAAACAATGGGAAAAGATAAAACAGGGTAATCAAGATAGAATCAAGTGGATAGACATCATCGGTAACTCACACACCATACAATCTTATTAAGCAACTGTTAGCATGTTTGTTTTTCATACCTGTTTCTTAAAGGATGTGTTGAAAAGCCATCAGATGATGTACTCATTGTCTGATTTAAACCCAGTAGAAATCAAGGAATATACAAAAGAGGAATTACTGTTATTAGACAGTTTAGAAAACACAATTCTTAATGTTTCAAGTCTTTTTCAAAACATAGCTAAATAAAGACATAAACTATTGTTTTTTTCTTTTTGGGAAAATGAATTAGGTGTGTACACCTTCCCCTACAATAAAAAGTCATATGCACAGCAGCTTCTTTGGCTTTAGCTGTTTTCAATGTACAAAACTGCCTAGTCATTACTGTGATCCATACCAAGATAATTTGAGCTGCGAGCCTCATAACTTGGACACTCCCTTTTATTATCTGCAAGTCTGAACAAAACACTATTCTCATCGAGTTTAGTTAGGAACAAACGGGACACTCCATGCCTTTTCTTAAGTCTATCATAAAAGTTAATCCTCATGTGTCTCTTAGGCCCTTGGCAAAACTGGCGACTTTTTAAAAGGGTTTAAAACGGTGGGCTCTTTAAAAGAAGAAACAGATCATTTTATTAAAGCAGTGAAAGCGCATTCCGATCAAACTCTACTTTCTTTAGCTGCAAACAATGCCCATATCCCTAACGATAGTACAAGCCTTGCTCCTACCGACCAATGACAGAGTCACCGTTTTTAAAAAATTTGTCCTTGCATTGATAAAAACCATGTTTTCGGACATCATGAATAATCCATCAGTTAAAAAAAAAAAAAAAACCAGCAATGGGCTGCGCGGTGGTCTTTTCAAAGAAGTTCAAATCAATAAAATTAAAAATTCATTGTGAACATGACTTCCATTTGAAACTTGGGCAGTTCAAGCTGTATTTTGTAAAAGCCAAAAGAGAAGGACAAAGATAGAGTAAAACAAAGTTAACAGTCCGGTTGGAAGGCTACCAGAGCTAGTTGAAGAGTATAGAGGACCTTTAGCCTAGTTGATCGACAAGAAGTCGTCATTAGCTTTGAAACAAGTCATAGTTGACTTATAGTACCAATTTATGAACTTAAAACTGTCAAAAATTGTTTTAAATGACAAGAGCCAAATGCAGAATCAGTTGGAAGGCCCACTTTCATTCGGTTGATAGAAATGCATACACGAACTTGGATAACCAGATGAATGAAGGCAGAGATGGATCATTCAAGCGATTGTGTATTTATTGATAAAGCTGCTTTTCATATCCATAGAAAAAGGACTGCAACTTGGCCCAGGATGGATCGTGCGGAGGTAGTTTATCAAAGGCACGGGTAAAAGCAACAAGTGCATTTGGGCAATCTCTTAAATTAGTGTCATTAATACAGCAGTAAGGTGATCAAGAGGTTTGGCTTTAGATGGAAAGAGGGAATTAAGAGATAGTGTACCTGTTAGAAAGACCCAAAACAGAAGTGGCACTGTGAGAGGGCATTATATCAGCTTTATGCGTAATACAGTGGATGCTTTGAATAAAAAGAAACGATTCAAGGGGCAATATATTGTGATAGATAATGTGCCTATGCACAGAAACATTGATGTTGAAAAACAGATCAATAGCCATAAGCATGACTGCATCTATCTTGCTATTTTTCTAATTGAATCACACTGAGTTTCTCTGGTCTGTTTGCAAAATTGAGATGAAACGAAAGTAGCTGGTACAAAAGGAGAATTTGACCTCAAGGATATGGTATGCATGTAGAGATATTCTTCAGAGCGACCCTCAAGCCCTTTGTAGATATTCTGTAACAAGATTTGGTAATTGTTTGAATCAAATAAAAATTACAATCTGCTATACAGCACGTTCATAACAAATTGATTTTATTTTTAAATGCATTGAACTGTCAATGCTTTATATCGCCCAAAAGCAGTCCTTGATACTAAATCATACTGATTTATTTCAGACACTAAGCAATGAATTTTGCACTCTATCAGTTTTAAAGCGTCTTTTTCCTTATGATCACCAACAGTTTCCTTGTATGATAAAGCAACCTTCTGGTGAATAGATAACCCGGCATTCATCAGTGTTCTGCTGCTCGGTGTCTCAATGGACTCATTACAAATCTGAATAATTTTGGCATTTAAGACACAGCAGGCTCTATAACTATCGAGGTTGTCATGAATATCAACATCTGAATAGCTAATTTTGGAAATGGCCAGTTTCGTCCAAAATCCAGTCTTTATGGTATTGTCTAGTCCACCATAAGCTCCATCATCAGTCACTTTTTAGATTAAACAACGATTCGGCCTCCTCCCATTGCAATTCCTTCTCTGCCAATACTAAAGATGGGCCATCCCTCTTTGTTCGCCAGCCAAAGAAATAAAAGGTATCGATAGACATTTTCGATTTTTAATCTACATCTTACTTTTTCCTATAACGACATCTGTCCAGCCATCTTTCCAATGACTCTTGTCGATCATATTGATTTCTGGTGCCTCAGCTCTTGTTTTCTCCCTGATTATTGGACGCACCCACTAGGAATTAACTATGGATGGTCTTTCTTTTATCAGCAGAACTAGGTCTTTTGTCTATGTCGCTGTTTGCCTCCTTCAAAAAAGGCAGAGACCACCCTGTCCAGCAGATTCAATTGGCTACACTCTGTTCTTTGATTTCCCCCCTACTCTCAGACGCGTAACTCATTTTAGCCTTTATAAAGCCAAGTTAATTAAAAAAGAAAAAGAGCAACATACAAGTTTAATGACATTCAAGGTGGTACAGTGAAGAAGGATCGGCCTATGTCAGCCAATGATCAAAAACGGCTTGTGACACGTTTAGCTATCTATGTTTTGTATTGAATTAATCACAAACACAAAGATAGAAACATTTTAAATTAATACCTTTAAAAGGAAAATTTATTTTTGAACACAAAGTTACTGTGTTCACTTTAGGAAACTTCCCTCGTCATTCTCTCCTACTCTCCGCGAATCGCAAATGTCTCGGTTAGACTCAAGTTGAAAATGAGAAAAAAAAAAAAACATGTTTTGAAATTTCGATTGATGGTGAACAAAAAACAAGGTCTGTGGGCTTTATTTTTGTGATGACAACTCACTAAACGTAGTGCGATACGAACAAGTATCGTGTGGAGACACACATCCTCTGTACTGGCATTCACTACTTTGCTCTCTTGCTTTCAAAAAGAATAAGTCTTCTAAACCATTGCAAGACTCGATAATTTTGTGTCTCTGTGGGTGTCTGAAGCCGCATAAGTCATTGGAATCAATTCAAGTGTGTCCAGTTCTTTTCGACTTTTCAAAAAACGATACTGTTGGTTCAAGCGCTTGTTCAGTGAAACCTAAATGAGTGAAACATTCATTTTAAAGTATACGAGGTGTTGTGGTATAATGAAAGAACGAATCATACCAATTTTGTGCATTTTGGTATTTTTAGTGAAGTCTGTGACACTCTACGCGATATTTTGCAAGCAAATATTTGCTTTAGTGAATACAGCTCCAATAGCAAATGGATGAGATTATTATTCTTGGTCATCATAATCAATATATTTAAAATAAACTTGTACATTTATTTGCAAAGTCGCTGTTAATCAATGCGTTTTTGATTTTTTTTTTTTTAAAAAAAAAAAATACAAGACATTGTGTAAAGATGCTAAACCAATCAGCATTTTTTTGATGTTACAAGAACACAAAAATCGTTAAATTTAATATGCATATATATTGTATTTTTCCGAAATCTATTATGAGTATTAACATGATATCTTGGCTTGAATGAAATTTAGAAAATAATCAGTCGCTTTTATTAAGCATAACCATCCCTGAAACAGCATGTGTGTATGTATCAAACTGAGATGTAACCATTCTTGCTCTATATAAAGCCAGGTCCTTTTTTCCATCCAGAAATTCAAATTATCATCCCCATTCACTTGCAAGCCCAATTGCTCTAACAATGGTTCAATTCCTCTCTTTAAGTTCCTCTGTCGCTGCTTTCTTTTTGCTTTCTCTTGGCATCCATGATGTTGCTGCTGCTGCTAACTGTGTTGTGGCCCCAAGCAGTGGCGATGCTGCTGCCAACATTGTTTCTGCCTTCAACAGCTGTAATAACGGTGGCACGGTCACCTTCACCAAGGGCGTGACCTACAACTTGAACAGTGTTGTCACTATCCAAGGTCTCCAGCATGTCAATGTCAATTTTGCTGGTACGATCAACTTGCCTGCTCGTAGCTCCTCCTTCAAGAACTTGGATCACTACATTGAACTCAAGGGTGACAATGTTCAAGTTTTCGGTGGTGGAACTGTGAATGGTAACGGACAGGCTTGGTAAGTTTTTGACGCTTTATCCTTAACAGCTGCCAACACGTTACTTAGGTATGATGCCCAGGACCATACTGCGCCTACTGTTTTCCGTTTCAGTCTTACAAACTCTAAAGTCTCTGGAATCAACATCGTCAACGCTCCCAGAGCGCATCTGGGCGTCACCAACTCTCAAAACCTGGTTCTTGACAATATCACCCTCAAGACGGTCTCTACCAGCAAAAACCTTGCCAAGAACACCGATGCCTTGGACGTTTCCTCTTCTCAGGGCATCATCTTTCAAAACTCTCACCTGACCGTGGGTGATGACTGCCTGGCTATCAACGGTGGCGTGACCAACATCACGTTGAACAATGTGAACTGTGTCGGCGGCCACGGTTTCAGCGTTGGATCCCTTGGTAAAGGCGGCGCGACTGAAAATGTCAATCTGGTTCGTATCCTGAACAGCAGCTGCACCAATTGTCAAAACGGTGTGCGTATCAAGACCTGGCCGGGTGGAAAGGGTAAAGTGTCAGATGTAAAGTACATCGGCCTCAGTCTGGTCAATGTGGACAATCCGATTGTTATCACAACACACTACTGTGACCCGAACCAGCAGAGCTACTGTAACGGTAACGATGCGAGCTCTTTGTCCATCACGGGCGTTACCATCAGTGGCATCACTGGTTCCGTCTCCTCTGCCGGTAACCCCATTGTCGACATTGACTGTTCTACCAACACTCCCTGTACCGACTTTACCATCTCTGGTGTCAATGTCAACAAGGCTTCCAATACCAAAAAGAACGTCTGTATCAACTTGCAAGGCTCTAGTGGCTTCCCTATCTGTTCCCAATAAGTTTATTGAATCCATGGGTCTATCAATACGTACCCCTTACACTTGCCCCTTTATCTTTTTTGTTTATGATTAAATAAAGTGTAGACTACAAAACTAAGAGCAAAGTTAGGAAAGATAATTGATCCAGAACAAAAAACATAAAAGTGAAGAATGCAAAAAGAAAGAAGAAAACTTGGCCATGCCAATTGAAGATGTAGTATATGAGACAGAATTTGAGATCATAGTATGCTTCGGCAGGAACAAAATTAAGAAAAACAAAGTTTGAAAGAGAAATTCAACGGGATGTTTAGTCACTCAGTCCTGCAGCAGCAAGTGGAGCAAGACAGAGTTACTGCTAATTACAATCAACAGAATTAAATTTGAAAGAGCAAACAAAAGATCTAAATCTCTCGCAAAAGAAACAAAACTGTCTGTCCCTTCTGGGGTACTCGGCATGACTTGCTTTGAGGCGAACGCTGAAAAGGATTGGATGACTGCAGAGTAGATCCCATACGATAGAGGTCGTCGACCTGATTTATAAGCTCTACTGGTCCTATTGGGTCAAAGGCAACCCAGAAAAATAAAACTGAACTCATTTCCGACAGCTCAATATGGCTCGAAGTATCTTTGCAGTTGACTGCAATCTCTTTTGTTTGAATAATTGTTTATTTAGCCCTAGAGGTTTGCTGTGTATTTGCTCGTCTTTATTCTCACATGATCAGTCGCTCTGATGATTCTGTTGTCCATGCAGCCCTCATCACTTGAATGATGTTCTGGGGAAACGAAAACGCCACGTGTACTGTTAAGGACAAGACTTTGAAAGACCCTAACTTGCCCCTGATTCTTGTGGTTTTCAATGCTAGTATGTGAAACACGATTACATACAATTGCAAAAGACGGGCATTATTTCAATAGAAGTAAGGTTGCTATCTAAAGTAGGTTAGAAACACTTCAAGTTCAATGTGTAATTCATGAAAAAAATATTATGGATTGACAACTATGCTTGCATATCACGTCAAATTTTATTTCAAAAAACGAAATTCTAACAAGACATTAACGATACAACAAGTAGAATAAATAATAATCATCCACCAGCCCAAGCTTTTGTTGATGTGGTATCCGTTGATGTTGACAACCACTAGGGTACTTAGTAAGACAGTGATAAGACCGCAAGAAGAGATCAAAATGGTAGGTGCAACATCGAGTGCATAAGGTTTGCCTGTGATCCAGGTTTGGTAAGTGGATGAGATACCTACACCCAACACCATGTCTAGAATGTGTGTTACTATATCTGTGTACAGAAATAATTATATCATCTTACTTAACAATGGGCCTGCATAACAGGCAGAGATGGCCATCGTAGGAAATCCCATTTTAGCAATAGCCGTATTCGCCACGAAATCACCTACACTGTTTCCCTATTCAAAAAAAAAACAAATAAATACATCGTGTCCATCATGCTTCTCCCACTGACTCACAAGCGCAAATATCGTTAAACCCATAATAGCCTCACTAATGTCAAAAATACTTCCTAAAGCTTGTAATAGCCCCACCATTTCATTTGCCAGTAAAAAGATCCAATTCAATGCAATCACAAAGCCACCAAAAGACAGCATCCAATACCATTCGGGTGGTTCGTTTTGTTTTGTAGCATAGAGAACCCAACAAGCCAAGAAACAGCCGGTGATGAACCCGATCAATATATAATCTGGACTGATAAACCCATTCACTACATACACAGAGGATAAGTTTTTTTTATAAATGAACATTAAATACTTTACAGGCCATAACGCAAGCAATAAAGGTCATCGAACACAGAGCTTGAGTGACTAGCAACCATCGACACCAGCCAGTCTTTTCCGGTTGCTCTTCTTCAACGATATATTCTTCCGTCAAATAGCTTTTATTGATAACCACTTCTGGCACTTCACTCAAGACCTCAATATCATCCACGTGAATATCCTCTGTGACGGGCAAGGTCAAAGTCAAGATCAGCACAACGGGTAATGCGATCAGTGCATTCAGTTTAGCAAACTGGGTTTTTGTATGCCAGTCTTTTAAAGTAGGAAACAAGACGGTGGAGATCTCTGACGGCCATGAGACCCTTGCACTGGACGATACTTTATCGATAACAGACACTTGCTCCTCTGATTGCCCCTGTCTGATCTCGTTGTCATCCAAGATGATTTCTGGTAGATCCAGATTGGGTGGTGGTGAAGATATAAACGTAAAATAATCCTCTTGCTGATGTTGACCTTCAGTAGATGGGTGGGATAAGAAGTCGATGGCTGTACGCGGTCGGGATAGACAAGGTACAGAGGATTGAGATGACCTTTGGGTCATGGTGGGTATCGAAAGGTGCTGTGCACTATTGGCTCTGCGTATACTTGACACTTGTTCTTGAAACTAAAACACAGATGAGTTATGTTGTTCGCTATCTCACTCAAACTTACATCGATCGCGCCAAAGAGTGAAGTACGAATGCCCACTCTAGGGGACATGGGATGTCGATAGTGAGATGAGATCGATCCGCTGTTACTTCTAGTACGCGGATAATTGGAATGAAAAGAAGATTTTCTTGAAAGATGGGATGAATTGGAAGAGACAGGTTTGATGATATGCCCCAAATGTTCTTGAGATGGGTATTCTCTTTGTAACTTCCTTTGTGGATCTGCTGCTGATCAGTATGGATGTCTAAAATTAAATAAGTTACCTTCTTGGCTTAGTAGTCGAGATGTCTCTGTTAATAAATCTTGTACGGTATGAATCGATTTTGATTCGGGCACAGCTGGTGTCTCTGTCCCTGGAAATCGAAAGGTACTCATCACAACCACAATCACATAAAGCAGATAATAAGTAATGAGCAGTAGCCCATGATACCAGCAAATCCGTCTATGATAAACAATCCAAGTCATCATCATAATGGCGCCTGTCAGAAAGGAAGCGTCACGCATGAATGTGATTCGTTTGGATTGAAAAGGTCGAATGATGCCCATACAACCTGATACGACAGAGACAATAAAAAAAGCGGCACCGATCAATTCACCGATAGCTAATGAACCAGATCCACTGTTCATTGCACTAATTGAAAATGTGAATATGTGTTGGTATTGATGGGATAGATAATTACGTAAAAGTACTAAATAAATCAGGACTTCCGTTACCAAATGCAAGGACAGTTACACCAGCCTATCAACACAAAGGGTTCTAATGTAAATCTAAAAACATTTGATTCACGTACCATACTTTCTGATAATTGAAGTTTTGAAGAAATCATTTGTAAATTAGGGCCTATTTTGTGTTAATAAATAGAATTCATAATCAAGACAACTTACAAAAAAAGTCGGCTGCAACCACGCTTACTGCACCAAACAAAAACAGTAGGCCTGAGATCTAATAAAGTGTGAATGTGATGTAAGCAAAGATATGAGTTACCATCAAGAATAAAATGAATGGTTTCCAAAGTGTTGAACAATAATAAACTTTCAAGAAATAACCACTAAATCCTTGACAAGATGCGATAACAAATGCACACTGATCATCATGGCTTTCAATACCTTTACACTACACAGTAACATGTTAAACAATGTCAACATAGTCAATAAGCTTACTGTCTTTTGATGATGTGAAGAAGTTGGAAATAAGAGTGAAGCAGATACAATGAGTGGAAATAGATAAAGCAGTAAAAGTAACTTAAAATAAACTTTCATCGTTTGAAAGAAGAAAAGAAAAAAAAAAAAAAAAAAAAAAAAGGTTTGATCCCTTAATTATTATCAGTTGAAGAGATTGAGCGGTGAATGAAAAATGTGGCATGAAATATAGAAAATCCAGAAATACAACAAATCTCAGTTTAGACAATGGTCTTTTCATTCTTTTGAATCTTATTCTCTGTCTTATAAGTGCATAAGGTTGACATTAAGAATGAATAAGATATTTAATTGATAAATTATTATAGAATAAGTAGGGTTGACAGAAAGAAAAGATTACGTCAATCCCTCATTTTACTTGTTAAACATAAAAGAAAGTTCTTTTTCTTCTTATCAAGCATTGTTTCAAATGAAAAGAAATTAGCGCTTGTTTCTTTCATAAGGAACCTATTTTGTTTTCTATATGATGCAATATATGATGACAGACTGTCTCATTGGCTTCCAACTTTCACAATGAACCTTATAGCAGTAACAAGATAAGACCTGAAAGATGACATATAACATGCGTCACTTTTATTTTTTTTATTCATTTAGGCCATCTTATAAGATACTAAAGAAGTATCTCTTTCAGTTTGTTTGTAAACAAAAGAAATCTTAAATGTATAAAGTGATCAGCGTAGATTATGAAGTCATTTATTTATATTCTCAAACATAAACACTTTAAAGAAAATGAATACAACTTGAGATTAAAGAAGTTCATTACTGTCTTTAACCTTTTGTTCAAATATTTCACTTGATCATTTCAAAGGTCATACGCCACACATTTACACACACAAATTGTGTAACAAATCTAAAGAACTTTCTTGTCGATCTCTCTTGCCTATTTAAAGAAAAAAAAAAAAAAAAAAAAAAAAAAAAAAAAAAAAAAAAAAAAAAAAAAAAAAAAACTTCCACATCTTTTTCGTGCACCGCAGAGAAAAATTTGTTGTCGTACCTAAACGAATCCCTGTTGACTCCAATGTGATATATGCTCTCTGAGCCACGCTTTATTTTCCTTTTTTATAATAATAAACTTGTTTTCCCTTTCTTTCCCATCTCTTTCTAAGCTGCGTATTGTGGAGTAACTATGACTGGTCAGCCTCTTAATAATGAGTAGAACAAGAAGTATTTGAATTGATTAGACGCTTTAAGATTGAAGAACAAACAACAACTCAACGAGCCAGAGAAGAGCGAGGGTTACCATCGAAAATCGCTTCTCCTTTAGACGAGCTTACGAAGCAACAGCACCAAGATAATTCCAAGCGTTACAAGCGAGAAATTAGCAAATATCACCATGAAGAGTGGACTGTGGCGGAAGAGATCAACCAGTCTTTCCTACCAAAACTCAAACAGTACACCGTTGGCACTACCCAAGTGGTCAACGCTCACTACAAAGGAGTAGAGATTAGCCGCTTACATGGGAGAGCAGCAACATAAATCTTCGACCAACTCCTTACCATCCAATCAGGAGAGCTATTAGCAGAGGAAGCCAACCAATTTTTGGTTGAAGCGTTGGAAAGTGCCAAAAGACTTGCACCTTTCATAGCTCAAAAAAAAAAAGAGGAGTTTGAATTTTGCACAAGATTCCTGCAGCCATGTTTCTAAAAGTTATTTGACTGTGATGATGACCAAATGATGTTCAAGCGGCTCAATAACAGTTGATTTACTAACACAGACATGGATGCCAATCAAAACCTGCCAGATGGTTGCGCTGAAAACGATCATAAAGTTATTGGCTATTTTGAAGTCAAGCCAATCAAGTATGCAAAAAATCACAAAAAAATGAATATTGATTTGCATCGATTGTGCACGTTCTCTAAAGCCAGTACAGCTAAATACAAGTCAAAACACAAGTTTCAAGTCATGGCAGTAGGTAAGGTATTTATTAAATTGCAGTAAATCATCTAATGTGATCTTTACTTGCTTTAGGTCTTCTTCATGTTTCAGATAAAAAGTGTGAACAGCATAAATCATCCAAGAAGGTACGCCCAAGATTAAAAGACTTATTCTTACAGCTCCAGATATTAAAATTGTGATTCAGGAAATGTTTAATGTTCTGTTCACTAAAGGTATGTTATTTCTTTAATAGTTTGTTCTTTATGGCTGTATAATCTATTCTAATGTGCTTTTTTTTTTCAATTGACCAATAAAAATTTTCTCATTTATTTGAAAAGTACAGTATATTGGATGAACTTGGGTCCTATACTTTGGCTTTCCATACCCTATTCTGAACGCAGCAGATGTATCCGTTAGTGACTTGGTTAGCTGCCTGGTGGCCAATCAAAGCCCTGTCACAAACATCCTGACCACTCTTTTTATATAATGTCTTGATATATATCGAAGGTTACAAACACCGACTACTGTTGAGGATCCCTTGTCTTTCCTTTTAAATTTATTGTCCACTCGCAAACACGCTTCTTTCAATCTGTTTCCTCTTGATTTCTTCGCTGGTCCACACCATATCTGATTCTATTTGAGCTCGATTACTTTCATCAAAAACTGCTTCTCTTACCTTTACTCTTTCCCAGAAAATGACTCTTGGATTGGTTGCCCCACAACTCAAACTGATATTTATAACACGTCTTTCCCTTCTTCATTTACTTTTCTTTCCTTTTTTTTTCGTTCTCGGTCCCAAGTGATGTTTTTTGATCCCTTTACGCTCTTTTCTGATCTGACTCGAGTGATGAAGGTGTATTAAAGATGCCACGCGCTCGTTAAAGTCTTCTTTTATTATTATTGTAAATAAAAATTTATATTGAATCGTAAACATAGCTTTAAATTATACAACATGGACATCTTTAGCAATCTCACACGACATTAAAGTATTTAATAAGGAAAATACGATAGTTTCTCATCAACAATGTAATCTATAGGCTCAGGCCTTCCATGCTCCTCAATAACAGTTCCTTTATCGTCTTGGTAAAAATCAATATTGCGCTCTGCCATGATTATTCAATTTTTGTACAAAGTGCGACTTTACTTTCAAGAAGCAGTACATTTTAGGCTGTGACTTATTTGATATCAAACAAATCTTATTTTATTCTCATGTTTTATTCTCTCTTGTTAAATCAGAAGTTTTCATTTGATTTTAATAATAAAAGGGAAATAAGGTGTTTATAAATGAAATATGCTAATTGTCATGATTATGTAATATTCTTCCAACCAAATAAGTTTCTTCTCTTATCGTTTCAGCCCAATTTCTTCCTAAGCCAGATAATAAGCTGATGAGATAAAAGATACCAGATCCAATCAGTGCTGTAGGGTATGCAATTCGTATTGATTCTACTTGCAATTCATCATCTATTCACTTGTGTCAACATAAACTTTACTTTTATATCCATTGAACTTGCCTAGTAGCTTATGATCTATATAAGCCATAAGAGGTGGTGCACAAATAGCAATCATACTAAAAGTAACAACAGGTTTGATAATTTCTTTAAGACATAGCATTATATTCATTCTACCAATACCACCTTGAAGTACCTAAAAAAATACAGTTATATATGCTTATAGATATCATCTTTATCACCATCATTTACATTCCCTATCGATCTTCTCCATCTATTCTCTGGTAGGACATGAATAAAGCCATGTGCAATCACCATAGATGCAACACCATTAGCCCATATTGGTATAATCTTTAATTCCAAAGGCTTATCTTTTTTACTTGAAGGTAACACTAAATACAATTCTAAAAGTACTCCAAAGGCTAAAGGCAAAAGGATTCCAAATGAAATCAAAAAGAACATCCATCGCCATGCCTAATAGATATCAATACCTATTTACGGAATTCATAGGATAAATCACCTTAAATAACCATCTTTTGACATGCTTGAAAAGTCTTTTTAGCTTTAACCATGTCGTCTGTTGCTTGTGAACATCCGTAACCACCTTCAACATGAAAGAAACAATCGACCAACAGGCAAATAAGAGAGAGGCACCGATTGTATAAGAATAAACATCATGTACAACTTGTTCAATAGCCAACCTGAACAGCCAACGGCCCAACATCAAGGGTATAAAGGCAAAGGCGCAGGCCACAGTCGTCGAGACCAACCAGACGATGATCACCAGCATCAAGACCCGTCGATAGAAATTAGGCGGACTGTAGACAATCACTGTATTGTTCGTTTCGTTTGCACCATCCGCTGGATGACCCATCTGTCTCTCGGTATCGTCCAGGGGCTCAAACGCAAAGGGGTCTACGGGAACAAGCATCCTTCGGTTAGGCACCACTGGCACCCGATCGTGGTTAGGAACACGAAGGCATTGTCCATTCCAAACAAAGGATACTTCGGCTCCGTGCACGTCGGTCGGTTCATGGGGATAATAGGGTGGCTTAGCCCTGCGGATCCATGCAGACCAAGTATGATAGATCAGGTCCCCCTCTTCCTCTGGGTTTCTTGTGCCAAACAGAAAGGACGTCAAACGAAGCTGTCGGCAGCTAAAGACGATCAGGTCAACAAACCATTTCTTGAACACTCGCTTGGGTTGAAGATAGTTGATCACTGCAGGTAAAACAAGCTGCGTGGTCAGCAAATCGATAGGAATGGTAGATAGAGGACTCCTACTCGAGAAAGTTTAGAAAAATTGGTCCTTAAAAAAGAAGACTTACGATGGGCTCCATCTTAAAGGTAGAATGGTATTTCCAGCTAAATTGATCGTATGAACAACACCACCGATACAAATAAAAATAGCAAGCACATACACCAATCCACTTGATCCAATCTTTTGATACTGAAACAAGATTGGTCTTTCGACAATCTCTCGAAGCGGGTGAAATTGAGGATCGGTCGGGTCTCGTATGAACCACATCACACCCGGACGAACAATGCTTCTGCACAGAGTCACAAAGACTGCAAACAGAAAGATAAAGCCGGTGCCTAGAAACCAGTGGATGAAGAGAGATGAAACCGGACTTGACTTCAAAAATATCACACGACTGGCTACCGAGGCACCTTCAAAGAGTGGCAAGGTTGACAGGTCCAGAACAGCGCCGCAAAAGAGTGGAAAAACCAAGAGTTCGATGGCAATAAACATGGTGAGTTTCAAAATCACTAAATACTCTCGTAGCGCTTCTTGTGCGGCATCTCCAAAGAGCGTATAAATCATCTTGGATCGTGTCAAGAGAACACATGCAAACAAGAAAAGAGTCGCATAACCTATCAGGATGCATACAAACCGATCCCCAGAGGATTCGCCGATGGCAAAGGCTTGGTAGCGATGGTATGCGGATTCTAAAATAGGCTTGCTCTGATGGTAAAGTGCAATCAAATGGTCTACACCTGTCGCTGCTGAGGAAGCAGACTGGTCGGATAGCAACCGTTCCTTTCCTAGATACCTTTCCATCAGCGGATTCAGATAAAGCTCGCAGCAAAGCAGGATAGAGGGCCAAACATAATCAAAGTAAGCAGACAGGATCGGATCGATCAAAGGATCCGTGATCTTTCCAAGGTTTTTGTGAATGAATCCAATGAGTTCCAGAGGAAGCCCAGCTATCTCTTTTCCAACCGAGAGAATCGATATCACACCAATCATGTACGGAAGGCATATCACAGTAAAAAGAACAAGGGCAATCAAGAGGGACATCAAGGTCGCGTTTTGAAGAAGGATCCAAAAGCTGCCATGCATACCAATGGCTTCCAACACACCTTCGATGTCATCCCCAAAGTTACCCAAATCCTCCTCTTCCTCCTCTTCCTCTACTTCTTCTTCCTCTTCGTCTTCTTCATGATCGTCATTGCCTTCATCCACCAAAGGTTCTTGGATAAATGGATGATGTTCAAACAAGTCCTCTGCGATTGGTTGCATATTCAAAACAGGTGCATCTGCGTTCCTCACAAGGGGTGCATAGGGTGGATTGCCTCTGCCCACTGTGCTTTCCGAAAAGAAGGGTTCCATACTAGCCGATCTACGAAATTCTGGCTCCTCCAGATGACTGGATGAACCGGCAGGTGGCATGGATGCAGCGCGTGTGATCTTTACGTTGGAAAGATGATTCAGCCACTCGTCCAGCTCTTCTTCGGCTGGTGCAACGGGTGAACCGGGCCTGTTCTGTTCGTCGTCCTCTTCAAACATCGGTTCTCGTATTGCGGGTGGCAACTGGTTGACTACTCGAGCATGTTCTGCTTCATCAATAGCTGGTAGGTTTTGTATGACCCATTCTCTCAACAAAAATAAAGCGACAAAAATAATCACGACGATACCTGTAATGATCTGTCCTTCAAAACAATCTGACACAAACGATCTACATAAACACAACAGTTGGTTTTTTTTTTTTCCCGGTTTTTTTTTTAAAAAAAAAGTATCTTTCTTTACTGCAAATTCATTCTACTTTTATAGTCTTCAATCCAATGATTCACTGCTGTTGTCGTATTTTCTCGTTCTATGTATTTTAATTGATAGATATCGACAAGTTGTTTTGATAACGAATGTCCTAGATGAAAGTACATTCTCCAAATCCAAACAGTGAAATAAGGTAAAAAGGTCAACCAGACATTGAATACAAGTGTGGCTCTTAAAGCATTGTAAAATACAAAGCTGATTTTTTTCCTTAATTGTTGAACATATAAAAGTGGTGGTAAGACATCGGGCATGTCCTGATGATACACTGTTATGTATTTAATAAAAAGACAGGCTTATTGCATTATGTGTATAAACGTACCTGGTGTAAAGGCAAAAGGATGTTCACACAATTCGCATTTTCTACAAGTGAATATCTTAATAAATTAGAGCGCTAATAATAAAATATATCATGTACTCTTTTTTGCTGTGTTTCAGCCATTCTATTAGACTACATGTGACAATTAATATCAAAAATTGAGACTGTATACTTTAATTAGTTACCATTCCTGATGTACATAACGAATACTGCCTGAACATTTACAAGGATGAAATAAAGGTTGATCTAATGTTCCTTCTGAACGACATACTCTACAAATTTCTTTTTTTTGTAAAAGCTTAAAAAGATGTCAAACAAAGCCTTCCTTTCTTTACCTTCTTCTTCCATAAAAAAAAAAAAAAAAAAAAAAAGAAAACCACAAATTATTAAAAAGGAGGAAAAGAAGCGAGTTTGAAAAAGTCACGAAAGTCTATTGTGTTTTGTGTACAGAAAAAAAAATGTGTAAAGAACAAATACGCCCAATTAAAAGAAATCTTTGCCTTCTCTCTATAGACAGCTTTTTCAATTTGATTCAATTGGATTATGCATTCATGTTTTTTTTTTTTTTTTTTTTTTTTTTTTTTTTACAAGACCAAGCACCGTGTATTATTTTTATACATCACAGTATTGTTCGTACAGCGCCGGCTCTTTAATATAATTAGTCAATCGACTAAACATTATCCTACGTTTTTTATACATGACAAACGACTCTATTATCTATTAACAAACAAATTTTCGTTATTTGAAAGAGTGATACAAGCTCATTTTCATTTAAATGCAGCTCAGCAACCGTCTTAAATAGATTGCTGGTGTGTGCTGACTCTGATTGGGATAGACTTCAAAGCTAGCAGATTATCTGATGTCACGGCTTGATAGATCGGCGTGAAGAGCAAACTGGCCAGAACAAGCAATCTACAGTCCCAGTTCAGTATCCCAGATAGAAAAATTCAGTGAAACTCAAGATAAACTCGACCCTTTCCTTCTCTTCTCCCTTGATAAACACCTTTTCAAACCCATGAAAGGATTTGCAGGGTCTCTTGTGCTTTTGAGGAAACAAAGATAGGCCTGAACTATTTCAACGCCCTCAAAGGGCCCAATGGACAGACAAGGTAGCAGTCACCGCCTTGCGGTCGCTGTCCACAGTGATCTGGGGAGGGGTATGTTGAAAGGTGGTAGAGGACAAACCGTGCCCAAGTAGAAGTTGAGGAATAACGTTTGGTGATTGAATGAATTGTAACCAGTCAGAAGCCTATTGAACTACTTAGCCTCATCATCCAGAATAGACTTTATGCTACCATCCAAATCATCTTGGGCGATGGAGAAGACAGACTGAAGGGTTGATTTGGCCAGTGATCATGTCCTCAAGAGAATCTCTTCAGCACTTGACTGAGAAGACCAAGCCAGAGGATAGCCTTGGTGGTTCATTCAAGGTCATCCATAGGATGGTTTATCAGGAATGCTCAGTTTCTATTCTGCCGTAACTCCCCACCCTTTTGTCATACATGTTCTAATTGTTTTCATTGACCATCAAATTCTTGTTTTATTCTTTACACAAGGTTATTCGTAAAGTGACACACCAGGACACAGTCCGTTTTCCCTCTGCCGCAACTCCCCACCCTTTTGTCATTATTTTTTCCGACTTGAATGTTTTCGTCAGTCAACAGAACGTCACTTCAGACTGCTTGATAGCATGAAACATACAAAAGATTATTTCTATCGCTCTCTTTATACATCACAAGGATGACATCCAACATGCTATGCATCGTCTTTCTTTTTCGTCCATCAGCCTATCCTGTTCCATCCAAGGCTCATCTTGTTGGCTGCTGTATTTGTAATCACGAATTTCTTTCTCCGATTCTCACCTAATATAAATAGTTTCCATCTTTTTTGTTTTTTTCTTGATGTTTTCACGTTCAATATCTCCCAAGTTATTTCGATCGAATACAAATCTAATCCTACGTACAATGACAACTATTCCTGCAACCATGAAGAGTGTTTTAGTTAAAGAAAATGGTGGTGCTGATAAATTGATATATGAAGAGGTGCCTGTACCAAAAGTATCTGAAGGTTCTGTCCTTGTAAAAAACCATGTCGCAGGCAAGTATACACATTGACACTATTATATGGTAATCTCATTTTATATAAAGGTATCAACTTTATTGACACATACCAAAGAAGTGGGCTATACAAAGTACCTTTGCCTTACACGCTTGGAAGAGAAGGGTAAGAAAGAGAGAGAAATGTGTGGAGCAAGGTCACTCACTGTTTATATAGTGCTGGTGAAGTAGTGGAAATAGGACCTAATGTGGATGATGTTAAAGTAGGCGATCGAGTGTTCTATATGGGTGGCTCTGCCTATGCAGAATACACCAATGTTCCTGTAGGCTACATTGGCAAGTTATCCAACACAACTTCTTTTGAAGACGCCACTGCTTTAGGCCTTCAGGCCGTGACCGCTTGGACCATGATACGCGATGGCTATCGAGTTCAGCCAGGTGACACGGTCTTGGTTCATGCAGCTGCTGGTGGTGTCGGTCTTTTACTGGTCCAGATGTGCCACTACCTGGGCGCGAAGGTCATTGGAACCGTTAGTACAGAAGAGAAGGCAAAGCTCGTTCGTGAGAACGGTGGAGACCATACGATTATCTATACAAAAGAAGATGTGGTCGAACGTGTGAATGAGATCACGAACGGATTGGGATGTCATGCTGTTTTGGATGGTGTTGGAAAAGATACCTGGGAGGCTTCTTTGGCTGTGACACGTCGCTTTGGTACGCTGATCTCCTATGGTAATGCTTCCGGTGTTGTTCCTCCAGTAAGTTCATGGGGTTTGTTCTTGCTTTATCTAATTTTTTCTGTAGATTTCAATTCAATGTTTAGGACCTAAAGCTATAAAGTTGATGAGACCTCAGCTGTTTCCTTACATTGAGACCAAAGAAGAATTCCAAAAATGGTGGAACGAAATATTGACATTGTTGGAGAAGAAGGCTGTCAAGACTCATATTCATAAATGCTATGATTTAAAGGACACTCATCAAGCACATACTGATATTGAAAGCAGAAAAACAACCGGAAAGCTCTTACTTACATTTAAATGAAAATAAAGCGCCTCTAAATTTAAGTAATGACTAATGTAACTTTGTGTGTGTTTAGTATCACAAAAAAGGAATACTGAAAAGTGTGTCGCTATCCAGTTTATAAGATCACTACCATCCTTCTTTTGGTTATATTTTATTTATGCAAATGAGAAATAGGAAGAAGAAGAAAGGTAGAAGTGTAGGCTATGTGAACTTAGATGAATAAGGATCATCCTGTTTTTTTTTTTTTTTTTTTTTTTTTTTTTTTTTTTTTTTTTTTGCGTGAAATCAAGTGGCAGCAAGTAGCATAAAAACAAGATGGGTGTGAAAGTAATAAAGGCAAAACACACAATTTTGCTTACCAAGACTATAATACAGTTCTGATGTTTACTTTGGGTCTCGTAAAATAAAGCTTGATAGGTGTAAAGTAATGCATGACATTCTACAAAAGAGAGTGATGTAGAAATATGTCTTTGTCTGTGCTAATGTACAAGAGAAATACCTGATGATGAAAAAAAAAGTCCCCAAGACTGTGAGCCATGTTGGGAAAGCCTAATGGATAAGATGATTACCTTATTAAAAGTATGCAAGTAAGTAGACTGAGGTTGCCGTGATGAAGACTCTGGCTTTCATAGTTTATAGTAACAAGGGAAATTTTTGATCACCTCATCCTGATTATATGTAAAAAGCATCTATCGAGATCCTGTGGTGATGAGCTATTGCAAAGCAGATGATAAGTTGATGTCAGTGAGCTATTACTGTATTTATGTTATCAATCGCTCTGATGTCTAGGTTATTCGTTATTATAAAAATTTCTAGCAATCAATAAAGATTCATATCGGCTTTACAAATTTCTGTATCTTTCTTTTCTCGGGGCTCTTTAGTATCACATAAAAAAAAAGAAGATGCGGAAAATACAAGAGATAATTTGGTTTGTGTACCCACTATTGTCCTGATTTATATATTTATAGCATGTGCGCCATCTATTTTATTTCTCTTTCTTTCTTTTACACAAACAATGTTTATTTCAACAAGATCTTTATTTTTATTTACAATCTTGTTTGCTGTCTATATTCAAACAGTATTAGCTGATATTTATTCTCAACTTCAGTTTATCAAAATCGTTTCACCAAAGAATGGACAGGACATCAAAGCTGGTAAACCCCTCGTTGTCAAGTATGTCATGCAACCACTCATCAAAAGTAAAGACAAAGAGGACCAAGTGGCAAAATAGAAAAGAATTGACTAAAGATTGAATTAATAGATAACGTATCTGCTGGTAGAGCATTGAAATTAAATATCAATTTCCACAAAAGAACAGGAAATAAGAAACAACAAAAGGTGGCTATTATTCACAAGACTTGGTAAGTAATTAAGATGCATTCTGATTTTTTTTTTATTAACAATACACTAGTCCTGTTACAGCTAAAGAAAACAAGTATGTTACTTATACCAAGAAATGGACTGTTCCCAAAGGCACTAAACCTGGTTCCTATGCTGTTGATTTTGTCGAGTTGGCACAATTGCGTCGTGGTCAAATCACTGTCAAAGAGACTGTGAAGGTTAATGTGGTTGATTAAAGGGAGCAATAAATTATTTACGAAAAAAGACCGCTCATTTATTTTTATTACTTTTTTTGTAAATTCTGCAATATAAAAAAAGCGTCCAATACAAAAAAGAAGGATGCCACGCATGTACAGAATAAAGTATTCTTTGATGACTCTTTAGTAGTAGTAAAACAGCCAATCCCAGTAAATGGGATTTATTCTTTTCAATCTGTTATCAGAGCACTCACTAAAAGAAAAACAAAGAATCTCTCTCTCTCTCTTCGAATCAGGATGAGTGAACGATGAACAGAGTACAAAAGATGGATGGGCACTCATTTCCTATAGTATTTCCTTGTTGACCCTGTTTGGATAAACCCAGAAAATACTAAAAAAAAAAAGTGTGAGTTATTTCAAAAAAAGAAATTTGAAAGAAATATCAATTCGTGTCATGAACACCTCAACCACTCTTAATCCCCGCTCATTCTTTCCCTCTTATTTACACAGGGAGAGAACCAAATTTAGTTGGGCAACTAAAGTCGTGCACTATCATTTCTCCTTCAAGAGCTCTTTTTCCGATTTCAGTAAAAGAACCCATTAATTCATCTTCTATTTCACTTTCTTTCTTCTCATTTTTAAATGTCTTTTTTTCTTTACAATTCATCTTCTCTTTCTCCTTTCCTTCACACTCCTTTTTCAACTCTTTCTCCTTTATTAAAAAAAGAGCAATGATAAAATTGATATTTACCAATCCCATCTCTTTCATCTTGTTATTATCATCTTCACTTGCTTCTGCCCAAAATACACTTTCTTCACCGACAACAACAGACGGATTTAATTCAGATGGCAACAAGTTGGATCATCAACATGAAAGTTGGTTAAAAAGACATGATCGACTCATCTTTATTCTTCTTCTTTCATTTTTATTATTGATTGTTTTCTTATGGTACATTATCAGGAGTATTCGAAGCATGCGTCAAAGATTAAATGAAGAAAATCAACAAAATATGATGATGTTTCAACACAGTGAGATGGTTGAAAATGTATCGGCAGATGGATTTCACAAGTTGCCACTCTATGCACCATCACAGCAACAATACAATCATCGTTATTAGCTTTCGATCTTTAATAAAAAGAAGAAAAAAAAAGTCATTTTGTAGCAAAACCATGAAATTTTCTTATTGTATTTCTTTTATCTGATATCCCATGCAAAGCAATAATAAGCATATTTTAAAAGATGAAGATACTTTTGCAAGCATAGAGTACATGTCAGATTGAACAATATATGTCAAATGTTACACACAGGCACTCTATTCTATTTTTATTATTCATTTAATAAAGCAAACTATAAAAAGGGGAGAAGACCTTGTGAATGGGATGCTATTTTTATTTGAATCTATTTGTTAAATCAAATTTCAATTTCCTTCTTTTTAAAAGAAAAAGTTTCTTGGCGCCGAAGACTATGAGGAGTAAAGACGTTTATTTTTTGTCATTGTTATTTTAAATCTTGTGTGTTGGGTGAGTGTTTTATACAAAAGTTTTTCTTGAAATTTTAAAGTAAGGAACTATAGTGACCACCAGATCTTTTATGTAAGATCAAATATAAGTAAATAAAAGGTAAAGATAAAAAAAAAATATGAGTAGAGCTGTACCGTCCTTTTTCTTTGACTAAATAGTTGTGATTTATATATAACAATCTTCTTTTTTTCTTTTTGACCTTTTTCCTTGACTTTTTTTTTCACTTTTTTGGCCTTTCTCATTTTTTTTTTACTTTATTTTTTAGCTTCTTTGTTACATTGTGAAATTGTTAGGCTTTCGGGTTTGAGTAGGTTTGATATAAGTTTTTGAAACAAAGTTTTGGTAATTGAATAAGGTATTGGATAAAGTAATATCCAAAAAGAGTAAATAACTTGAGTTGTAAGTTCGCTTGAGTAGAGTGACCACCAGATCTTGTTAAGTAGATCAGTCTGAATTGAATATCAGTCTGAATTGAATAAAAGTAAAATAAAAAGATGAAAGATAAAAGATAAAATAAAAAAGAGAGTACAATGAAGTATATGATTCAAGGGATTATTGATTCTTCCTATTTATAAAATAAAAGAAGTATTTTGTTTCAAAGGAGATTTATTTGGATAAGGTAAGATAATAACAATGCTTGATAAATTGTTGATATTTATATGTTTTTGGTTTTCTTGATTTTGTGATGTTTTTAGATTTTTGTGTTTTCCTTTGAATTGTGAATTTTGTTGAGTTTTTCAATTTCATTGAGTTATCAAAAAATATTGAGGACATGAACTTAATTCAGGTCCGAACTTTCTTCGTCAAGTGGTACAGTTTGATTAAAAGAATTTCTATTTTCGTCACAACATCATTATTAAAATAAGCATTTCTACTACTTTTAATGATCGTAGCATGCTTTCAACATGGAAGGGCAAAAATAGGACTACATTTTTAACCTCCGACAAGCGAAGACGGAAAACAAAAAAGAGGTCTTGCCGAGACTCGAACTCGGATGATAAGATTCAGAGTCTTATATGCTAACCAATTACATCACAAGACCGCGTTTTTTGATTTTAAGGCGTGAAAGTAAAATCAGAAATATTTTGTCCGGTCCGGATTTTTATATACCGATCCGCACAAAAATACTACGGACACCCTATATGTTGCTTGAAAATAAATATGATGTTTTAAGCAGGATATACACCATTTAAAAAATAAAGTCGCATTTTTGCAAACTTTATAATACAATATATCCAAAATGCGACAAGTAAATACGAAATCGATGTCTGACAATAGTGTATTTTGAATTCTTGTGAATGTAGATAATGTACGTTTTATTTTTGAGAATAAAGTATTTCATGTTGAGTTTTTTTAAAGTAAATATATCTTTAAAAAGGTAGCGTTAGTCTTTTTTAACGATGAAAGACTATATGTTGTATCTCAACTTACTTTAAACGGAATTCATGTTCAAAAGCAGAGTAGTGAATGCTTTATAACGATTTATTACAGTCTTTTTTCTATTATTCGATCATAACTAATTCTATTCCTTTAACTCAATACAAGTTGTTTTAATATAGCTCCTGATGCAGTGAGACATAAATGAAAAATAGATTTACTTGATAATTATAAACAGACCAAGGATAAGTCTTCATATTAAATTGATTCATACTAGATCAACAGCTATAATTAATTAAACGGTTCTAATTGAATCTTTATGAAAAGGATATGAAATAAAAATATAATGTTTTCAAGCCTTGTTGAGTTTTATAGTCTTTTTATGATACCATCGCTTGTTGTTAGATAAGGAGAGATGATGAAGTAGTAGGAATTAAATCTATTGAATTCTTAATAGTACTTGCTTCAATCAACAAAAGAGCTCATGTAGGTTATCAAGTATTTTATTCTTTTGTATTTATGTTATTTATATTATTAGTTCTCATTCTTTGGCAAGTGTGATATTATTTGGAAAGAAGGAAAAAGTGCGTGAAATGAAAAGAAAGGCATTTATAAATGTCTTTTTGTGTGACTGTAGGACGAGAAGATGGATTAACATTTGAATAATGGGAAAAAGATACCAACTTTCATTTTTTTTTTTCTAAAGGATAAACTATATTTTATATAAAAAATAGGTTTGTACAAGGGGAATTTATAAAAATGAATTCAAAAGTGATTGATAGAATATAAAAAGTAAATCATATTAGATGGGAGAAACCCCAACTGGTTACTAGATTTGGTACTTCTTGTAAGAATTTAAGGTTCACAAGAAAATCAATTTGATCCAACCAAATGTCAATCCATAAACACGAGTTGATGTTCTTGATTAACGTATGCACAAACAAAGATACTAGATTGGTTGCTTTTTAAGCATTGAATCTCTCTTTATTTTTTTTCAGCCTTTTTTTTTTTTTTTCTCGGAAACCATATTCATTTCACTGGTAAACTGTGTAGTCATTTAAACCATCTCACACAAAATGATATATCATCTATTTCTTTTTCTCTTTTCTTTTCTTTTTTCCTTTTCTTTTTCTATGCCAACTGAATATTATTTGAACATTGCAAACTATCCTACAGAGTCACTATTAAATATTGTGGCTGATTTATTAAATGCGATCATAAAAGAAAATGATAAATTATTAAACAGCACAGACATAACCCATTTTCATTCAAAATCTACTCCAACTATTGGAGTTCATGCTTACTTGACGCGTATCTTGAGATTTACTTGCTTTTCAAATGAAGTCTTGTTATCTACATTAATTTACTTTGATCAAATTGTACAAACCAAAGGACCAACTTATGCTATTAATTCCCTTACTGTTCACAGATTACTTATTACAAGGTAAGATAAGACTCTATAAAAATTACAAACGATTCACTAATAAAAAAAAAAGCATCGTAGTTGCTTCTAAACTTACTTCTGATGTATTTTATTCAAATAAAAGATATGCAAAAGTAATAATAACAATAGATTCTTTGTTCAAAAAAAAGGGACTCATTCATGTCATAGATTGGTGGATTATCGCTGTATGAAATGAATCAATTGGAATTAAAGTTTTTATTTTTATGCAATTTTGATTTACATGTCAAGTTGGAAAAGATGCAAGCTTATGGAAATCAATTATTATCTCATGCTTCAACACAGCATACGTTATTACCATTATCACCTCCACTAGTTGATTTCAAAAGAAAGAATATAAATCAAGATTCTGTTGTGAAAAAAAAGAAGGCTTGTACCATTGTTCATTGTTCTATTCCTATTTAATACTTATACCCCACCCCTTTTTTATATAAAATAAATATGAAATTCACACATCTTTGTTCTATTTGTGCAGTAACATGTGTTTATAAAGTATGATTTTCCCCTCCTATTTTGCTTACAATAAATGTTTGTGTTTTATTTACATGAATTAAATTAAATTGCAGTTCTCTTCTTTTTTCTTGCATGTGCCTTTTCACCAAATCCTTTGTCATGTAATTGCATACTCGCCATCCGTTTAGCAGCAGTCACATCTGACAAAATATCCAAGACTTCATTTTCGTCTACTTCATATTTCTCCATTATTTTGTCTATTCAAAAAAAGTTTAAATATCTTTTTACAAATTCATCATTTTTGCTTACTTGTTCTTTCTTCAATATTTTGAATTAATTGGATATCTTTTTCTGCAACAATCGAGATTGCTTTACCGCCTCTACCAGCACGGGCCGTACGACCTACTCTGTGAATATAATCTGTAGGATCTCGAGGAATATCAAAGTTCAATACACATTCTACAGAAGGAATATCCAAACCACTATAGGATTGTCAATAAAAACAAGACTTGCAAACAAAAATCACTTTACCGACTACCAACGTCTGTAGAAATCAATATTTTCACAACTTCCGCTCTAAACTTTCCAAGTGAATCCAATCTTTGCTGCTGACTCATCTCTGAGTGAAGTGCGGTACATCGAATACCTAATTCTTTCAACATGACTGTAATCAATTCTGCTGTAGAACATCGACCACAAAAGATAATCACTGATTTTTCCTTCAAGTCATCCGTACGTAACAAATGAGCCAAGTAGACCACTTTCACTTGGGATGGCACAAATACATAAAATTGATCCAAGGTGTTGACGGTTGAGATGGACATGTCACAGACATGTACAAAAGGTCTCTTGGCAGGGTCTTCTTCGGCATCCTTGAGAGCCAAGATGGATTCAGTCATGGTGGCTGTAAAAAGAAGGGTTTGTCTATTTTTGGGAAGGAGTGGCAGGATGGTTTCTAATTCGGGTACAAAGGTAGAGGATAACATTCGATCGGCCTCATCCATCACCAAGAATTTACAACGACTCAAGTTGACTGCGCCTGAACTACTCTGGATGTGATCTCGAAGACGACCGGGTGTGGCGATGATGATATGAGGTCGTTTGGCAAGTTCTAATGCTTGTGTCATCATATCTATCTCTCTCTTTATCAGTATTTTCTTCTTTATCCTATTCTTCTACTTACCCATGCCACCCACCACAACACACTCTTTCACTCCAATGCTTTTTCCAAGCACCCGAAATTGTTCTGCAATCTGATACGCAAGTTCTCGGGTCGGTGTCAACACAAGTGCAAACACACCATAAGGATCTTGAGACAACTTTTGCAAGATCGGAATGGCAAAGGCAGCTGTTTTACCAGAACCTGTTTTGGCTCCACCAATCACATCTTTACCGTCCATGATCGGCTGTATACAAGCTCTTTGAATCTCGGTAGGTTCCTTGATCGCCATCGACTTCAATGTCTCACACATCCACTCTTCCACACCGACATCTTCAAAACGACTGCCTCCAGGTGGAATCGTCGATTGCTTTTTTTCTTGGGCCTTTTGCTTTGAAGCGGCTACTCTACTCAACGTTCTACTTTCTGGCATGAGATCAAAACGGATTAGATTTTAAAAAAAAAAATTTAAAATTTTTTTTAATTCCTTCCAATAAAGAAAGAGAGAGAGCTGAGATTGAATTTGACTAGAAAAAGCGGAAAAGGGCAGGAACAAGTCTTTTTGCATAAACTCTCTTTTCTCCTCCGAATCCGTCCCACTTTTGTTTTGTCTGATGACGTTTTTTTTTACAAGAAAAAAAAAGGACCATGTTTTTGAGATTCAAATAAAGCTAATTTAGGATACATCATGTTTTTTTTTTTTCTTGTAAACAATCCATTTTATCGAACGTTATGTGCTATCCACTCGTGATGCATGGACAATCTGTGGCACTCACCAAAAAAGACAGTCGCTTGTGGGAACGCGTGTATTAAAAAAACGGAATAAAAACATCCTTTTTTTCTTTTTTTTCCTATTTTTTTTCAAATGACTCGACCTACTGCAGAAAGGCGTCTATCGATGCCAAAATTAACACGTCGATTGACTAATGTGGTGATTCACGTAGACAAGGAAAACGAAGGCAACATTGAACCTGTCGCCTCCGCCAGTGTCCCTTCACACACCTCAAAACATATCAAGCTCAAAGAGGATACACTCAAGGAGTGGAAAAGACACATGCCACCCAAAGAGAATGATCCGGAGGCCATCAAGAGGGATATCGTGCACCATGCGGTCGAAACCTTGTGTCGGGGTCCAAACAACTTGGACAAGTTGGCTGTGTATCAAGCGGCCGCGTTGGCCGTCCGTGACCGACTGTTGGAAGACTGGAATCTGACAGAGGAAATGATGAAGGCCAAGAACCCGAAGCGATGCTATTATCTGTCGATGGAGTTCTTGATCGGTCGTGCGCTGGATAACGCCCTTCACTGTCTAAAGATGAAGGAGGCCTATCGACAGGGAGTGCAAGATTTGGGTTTCCGTCTGGAAGATTTACTTGAGCAGGAGCGGGATGCGGCTCTGGGGAACGGGGGTCTTGGACGACTGGCGGCGTGCTACATGGATGCGACGGCCACACTGGATTACCCTACGTGGGGCTACGGCTTACGTTATCAGTACGGGATCTTTAAGCAACTGATCAACAAAGAGGGCTATCAGACCGAGATGCCAGATTACTGGCTTGATCCCAACATCAACCCTTGGGAGTTTCCACGCAACGACGTGCTTTATGAAGTCCAATTCTATGGTTATGTCGCTACCAAGATGAACGACAAGGGAGAATCCCGCATGTCCTGGGAAGGCGGACAAAAAGTCCAGGCGATGGCGTACGATGTGCCCATCCCAGGCTTTGGCACCCAAGGCTGCGGCAACATCCGTCTCTGGTCCTCGAAATCCTTCAACACCTTTGACTTTGCCTCCTTCAATGAGGGTGACTATGATCGATCGGTGGCGGATCAAAAGAACGCAGAGAACCTGACGTCGGTCCTGTATCCCAACGACAACCATCTGGTGGGCAAGGAGCTTCGACTGAGACAAGAGTATTTCTTTGTCAGCGCCTCCCTTCAGGACATCATCCACCGTTTCAAACGGACCAATGCGGCCTGGAAGGATTTCCCGGACAAGGTCGCCGTCCAACTGAACGATACCCATCCGACCTTGGCCATTCCCGAACTGCAGCGGATCCTGATCGATGTCGAAGGGCTCGACTGGGACGATGCCTGGGACATCGTGACCCGCGTGTTTGCGTTCACGAACCACACCGTGCTGCCCGAAGCCCTCGAGCGTTGGTCGGTGCCGATGATGGAACACATCTTGCCTCGTCACATGCAGATTGTCTATGACATCAACCTCTTCTTTTTGCAAAACGTCGAGAAAAAACATTTCGGAGACCGTGAGCTGCTCAATCGGGTCTCGATCATTGAAGAATCCAATCCTCAGCAGGTCCGGATGGCCTACCTGGCCGTCGTCGGGTCTCACAAGGTCAATGGGGTCGCTGCCCTTCACTCGGATCTCGTCCGGTCTCAGCTCTTTCCGGACTTTGTACGTTATTATGGACCCGAGAAATTCATGAATATCACGAATGGCATCACCCCACGTCGGTGGTTGTATCAAGCCAATCCTGGCCTGCGTGACTTGATCACTCAGACGCTCGGATCCGAAAGATGGGTGACGGATTTAAATGCGCTCAAGGAACTCAAGACCTGGGCGGATCAGGCTGAATTCCAAGAGAGGTGGATGCATGTGAAGGCAAAGAACAAGCAGCGTCTGGCAGACTGGATCAAGAGCCACCTGAACATTTCGGTGAATCCAGAAGCCCTGTTTGATATTCAAGTCAAGCGTATTCATGAATACAAGCGTCAGTTTATGAACATCCTGAGCGTCGTCTATCGTTACAAGAACATCAAGTTGCTGTCAGACGAAGAACGAAAAGAACTTGTCCCTCGCGTTGTTATCTTTGGTGGTAAATCAGCACCGGGTTATTACATTGCCAAGATGGTCATCAAGCTGATCAATACCGTCGCTGAGGTCGTCAATAACGATCCATCCATTCATGATTTACTCAAAGTGGTCTACATTCCAGATTACAATGTCTCCCTGGCCGAAATCATCGTGCCCGCATCCGATCTCTCTCAACACATCTCGACCGCTGGTACCGAAGCCTCGGGTACGTCCAACATGAAGTTTGTCCTCAACGGTGGCCTGATCTTGGGTACGGTCGATGGTGCCAACATTGAAATTCGTGATGAGATCGGTGAGGAAAACATCTTTCTGTTTGGCACCTTGGCTGATCAAGTCGCCGACATCCGTCACCGTCAAAAGTACCACGGGGTCTTGATCGATCCTAACCTTCAAGTCGTCTTGCAAGCCATCCAGTCGGGTGAATTCGGTGAGTCGGCCTCGGTCTTTGGTCCCTTGATCAACACCTTGACCTATGGCGGTGATTATTACTTGATCTCGGCCGATTTCGAAAAATATTTGGATGCGCATGATCAGGTCGAGACTGTCTACAAGGACAGACAGGCCTGGGCCAAGAAATCCATCCTCTGTACTGCCGGCATGGGTTTCTTCTCGGCCGATCGGGCTACCAGAGAATATGCTGAGAAGGTTTGGCAGCTTGAACAAGTGCCTATTAAAAATGCATAAAGCGTCGGAGACAAAATAAAGCATGATTTGTTTTTCTACTCATTCCATTGTGTTTCTTTTTTTTTTATAAAAAAAATAAAATGTCGCTTATTGCTTGTATACAAGACCAGGGTCCTTACTATCAAAGATTAGTAAACGATTTGGAAAATGAAGTGAGAATTAACAATGAACTGAATTCAATCAAAAGACAATATGACGAACTGGTTCGATTGCTGGACATGAAGCAAAATCAAGTCATTGCACTCGAAAAACAATCGTAAGTAAGTGAAAAAGGTTAGATTTTGAAATACTTGGGACTCAACTGGAAGAAAACAGTAAAAAGGAATATGAGGACGTTCGAAAGCTTCGGCACTTATCCTTCAAGTCGGCTGCTGCTACTCTGTCTGGTAAAAAGAAAGAATTGAAAGCAAAAGAAGAAGCAGGCTATCAGCTTGCTTTTGAGAATGAACAACGTGCAAAAAGAGAGTTGGAGAATTTACAGATACAGTTGAATGATATCACTGCAAGAGTAACAAGACTTTAAAAAAAGTTTGATTTTTATCTTATATAGCGTCTATAGGAAAAGGGATTAGAAAAGCAAAAGATACAATACAATGAATCAAGAGCTCAATTCAATGCTTTATTAGAACAAGTAAAATGGCTCAAAGATAACGCGTTTGATGTTTTAATAACAAAAATAGATATTTGAATCGGATGATCCGAGCTTCCCTGTGGGAACAGAATTAAAAGCTGAAATAAGGAATTATTATGAGCAAAAACGCCTGGTAAGTTCCTTTTTTTTTCTTGTATGTTGGATAGGCATCATGACTCTTTCCTAGGCAAAAAGAGATCAAAAGCGATTTTTGGATGCAGAAGATCAGCTCATGAAGGCTTCAACGAGTATTAAAAAAGCCATGCAGTTATTAAGTAGCGCCGTTAATTATGAACATTTTGATATATTTGCTACTTCTTTACTCGATCAAGATCAAGTGACCTATGTCGAAGGTAGATAAACCACACTCTTTATTTAAAAAAAAAATAACCCCCCTCTGTTCTTTACATTTTAATAGCAGCCAAAAAGAAAATCTGGGATATCCAAAGGCTACTGAATGCAGTCAGAACATTTTTACCAGAAATACCTTACCCACACACATTGGATGTGGTCACAAACAACCCTTTATTACACGTTCAACTTAGCTGGAACTATGTTGACATTGCTTGGAAAGGTAAGAGACAAAGCATGAATGGGCAGCTTGTTGAACAATTGGATAGCCAAAGCCAGTCAGTGTCTTGGACAACTTGCTGCTGTACAGCAAAATGTACAAAACTCAGCGAACTGGGTCATTCAATATAAAAATTATGCTCAGGGAGCCATCGACCGACTCGAGACAGCGATTGAAGCATCCAAGGCCTCACTGGAAGCTGCCAGACGTAGAACCATAGAATCCGTGTTGGCTGGTCATCCAGATAACCTAGGTTCTTTTGAAGCCAGAAACAATCCTCCTCCTCCGGTCTATGAGGCCCCTCCGTCCTTTAGTCCACAAGGACAGTCATCGGGCAGTGATCCCTTGCCTTCCATTCCCTCCAATCTCTCACTGCCATCCAATCAAGCTTCACCCCTCATGCCGCACTCTACCCCGGCCGGACCTAACTACCAAACACCTCCATCCACGGGTGCTGAACTCCATTCGACAAATACCAGTAATCCGTTTCTTCATCCTCCTTCCTTACCGCCAAAGGGCTCCTATAATGCAAATAATCCTTTCAACTCTAAATGAATGTCCTATAGTATCTCTTAATAAAATCACACGCGTATCGTGATTGAATCCTGCTTGTCCTTGTGCATGTATCATAGAGTACTCTATTTACCTCTGTAAGATGACGTACTGTCTTTTGAGTGATCTTTTTGGAGAAGATAAAGTCAAAGTAGTAAAGAAAAAAGACATGTAAAATAGCAATGCAAGTTTTTAAGATCTCAACACGTCTTATGGTCAATGTGTGGATCTTTTCTAAAAAAAAGGGGGGAGGGGCAGCCATGAACTTGGGATGAACCTGTTTTCATTCAAGAAGAGTAATTTTTATAAAACGGTTCAAGACATCGATGATTTATGGTATCGCTACGAACAGCTCCTATTGATTGCTAAGGAAGGTATCCATCAGATACTGCCCGTTTTAAAAACTTGATTGAGCTTCACGCTTTCAATAGTCCTCCTATCTCGAACTAATTTTATGTGATATTGTCACTATTTTTTTCATCTAAAGGATCTACTGAAGCAGTCAAGAAAATACAATAACTAGTGTCGACTTATAAATATCCTTCTAATAATAATAAAAACTGATTTTTTATTATATAATTCATTTGTGTTGATATATAAATGTGTGTGTATAATGCATTAGAGTTGAATTTGTTGACGAGAATTATATTTGTGAACTAATACCTAATAAAAGCGTTCAATAGAACAAAACACACTGCTTTACTTTTTACTTACTTGACAGCCACAGAAACCAAGGAAACAAGCATAGACAATAGCAGCAGTAAAACAAGCTTGAGCAGTGTCATATGGGTTGTCAGGATCAGATATAAACTCTGTCAAAACTTCTACTTTAGCTTTAAAAGCTGTACCAAGAAGAACCTAAAAAAAAAAAAGCATGAATACGATACGTCATTTATTGATAGCGTCTAGTTACAAGGAATAGAACACCACAGAATGACAATAGACTACAGCAAGTAGCAGCACCTGGACCAACAAACGTTTTCATGTGTAAAAATATAAAAAAGAAAAAAAAAAAAAGATGAAACTCGAAAGATTCTCCTCTTGATGTCTCTCTCACTTTCCACACGTACATCGGATATTGAAATTTGAGTTCTGCGCATCATTGTATTTTATACAGCGGATATGGATTTCCTGCTTTGCGGATTATCATTTTTTTGTTTTGCGGGTCAGGCTTTTTTTATTTTTATTTTGTACACTGGAGAAAAAAACCGTACGGTGATGGGACATTTAAGAAAAATCGTACACTTTATTTCGTACAGAGGAACTACAATGGTTTTTCATCCAAACAACCTTGAAATTCTGACTCGGAATATCGGCAGAAACGTTGTAAATCGCTAATGTAGATATTATTGCATGCTTCACCCATTCTCGTTGTCAACCTTTCTTCCTTCAAAAGCCTTTCTCTTTTTAGCTTACTCTTGCAGACTGACCAACATTGTTCAATAGGATTAAGCTCGGGAGAATATGAAGAAAGATAAATGCAGCCATAACCTCTTTGCTCAATGAATTTCTGAATATCAACATGAGTATGAATGGGCGCATTATCCATAACGATAGAATGCCCTTTAAATTGCTCATGCCTGTCAATTACAATCAAGGTTACAGCCACGAAGTTGTAGTAATGATTGGTGTTAGAACGATAAATAGTGTCACTTTGTGAAATTAAATGTCCGTTACTAAAAAATAAAATTCACTTTGCCATGAAATTGTCTTTTTGATTGAGGAGAAATGTCACAAAAAGTTAAATTGATCAGAAAAATGATATAAACTTGGCCGTAATACCAATCATCTTTCATTTTAAAAAAAGGTAATGACAAATACTTTCTTTTACGACGATGGACAGGAAAATGTCTACAACGGACAAGGAATGAAAGTGTTTGATCCTATGGAGGATATTTTAACGCTGATCTTAGATCCTACAGTTTCTATTGATCAGTAAAATTTATGATTGAATAATAAAAAATGATGGATGATTAGTAAAATGCTTTTATCATCAATACAAATGTTATAAAACTATTTTTTGAATGACAGGGATGATGATAGACTTTTTGGTTTTTTGATATTTATAATCCGATCAAGCTCTGGTATATCGAGACTGCAATCTCTTTTCCTTGTTCTGCCTTCTTGAGTCTCAACGTAATTATTCTTGCTGCAAATCATGATTTTTTTTAAGCTATCAAACGAGCTGAGCAGGTGCGAAAGTGGACCTAGATATTTAGCTGTCTCAAATGAATAAAGCTCCACCATTAAATATAAATCATCTATAGAAACGAAGAGGTAGAATGAAACATAAAAACCTACATCATGAAAAAAAAAAAGGCGCAGTGGAGTTGTAAGAAAGTTAAAAAATAACTTTACCCTTTTCGTCAACCTGTACTGCAATCATAGCTTTTGTACTTTGCATTTCCAGTGCGTCCTTACAGAAGATGGTCAACCGTATCATATCTTCATGGCACTTGGTCGAATCACTCTGTTCAGGTTTGACTTTCACGAAACCGATTGAACAATTAATCTCCCTTTGCTTCATTTTGTAAATATGGCCGTCCGGTCTTCTGGTATTAGTATCTGGAACTTGCTTATTTAGCCTGATTTAGTGGGAAAAGAGATATACGAAGTTATTGATTGGTAAATGAAAATTTTTCAGTTCAACATATTCACATACCATCAAAAGTACATATTTTCCTGTGGATTGTGAAACATGGGATACATTATAGGATCAATGTCATTTCCTTGTGGCTCTGCTTCGCCAATTTCTTTGTTCGAATGGGTGACTAAAGGGAGCTTATTGATGCTATTCGTAACAATAATGAAAAGTGAAATGTTAGTCATGTGCTATTATTGGGTTCAGTTGACAACTCACCAGTTAATTAAAATATCGATCCATCTGTAGTCATTTATCCGCATTTTTTGCTAGATCATTTATTCTCCCTTTCATTATTCGTGTATTATCCTGGGGACGGAAATCCTAAAGAGAAAACAAAAAGCAATTGTCAACACTAGAGTAATATATAGAAACTAACCTTTAACCAAGCCTTACGCGCAATACTTATTTGATTGTATAAATTGGTGTCAAACTTCACATTTAAATCAATATGTTTCTTAATCATAATATTGCGTAGCTCGTCCAAGTTTGATTAATTTACTCATCACTGTATTCATTCTCTTTTAAGAAGCGGATATCTGACAAGGACCTATACAACCAATGTTAGTAATGAGTTTCTATACTGCAACGAGGCGGAGGCGGATTGAACTTACAGGGTTTCGTGAAGGTCGCCGTCAACGTAAAAACTATGTTTTTCTGATATAACTTTTGCTGCATGTTTACACCTATGGAACCGCCATGATAAATTACTGTCATCCTGTTCATCATCACGATTATCATTGGCGGTGCTATCAACTTCTTCTTCGCTGCTACCTGTGTTTTCGTCATTATTATCATTAGATCTTTGATTCACAATGTTCTATTAAACGCCATTAGTACAAACAGGTTTGTTTTGTATTTTTTGCGCAAGGACTGACCTGATTAGAGATGTACGTGTCTCCCAACTGTTCAACAGAGGCAGTAAGGGTGTTTCAGCCAGCCATTGTTATCGCTGCAGTGGCTCTCGCTTCAGTATATAACGATTTTAGGTCAGTGTCGATTCCTGAACCTCTTTTCTTCTTCCTCACCTATTGGTAAAAGTAGTTTTCATCTTGTTTTGTAAATTCTTCTTTGCTGCCTCCACGCTTTCGAAATTGTAACGCGTGATTTTGGAGATAATCCTTGGTGCTACACTGAGGCCGAACGCAAGGGATTTGTAAAACAATTCCTTTGTTTTCGAAACTTGGGAAACCTTGGGAGTCTACGTGCATTGGAACAACTCCGTACGCGTCCTTTAGATCGATTTTGCAAATGGAATCGTCTTTTTCCATAAACTCCCTTAGTGCCGGAACTCCTTTCATCTTGAAAATGTTTGACTTGGATGAATGAGTCCAATTCCTGGCAGCCCAGGGTTGGTCTTTATCTTTTCCTGTAAATTAAAGAATTTGGAGAGGAATTGCTGATTTTGTGTAGGGGATACCTCTATCATCCCTCCATCCAAGAATTTCTATATTGCTTCATTGACATGATGTTGATCTTCTACTGTTGTCACCTTCTTTTGATTCCTCCATGGGATCGGTTTCTTGGAAAATTGGATCTTGTAACCATTTTGAATTATGGATAGGGACCAAGGATGATGGGTTGTTGTTTTCCAGTAAGGGAGAAAATGTTGTAGGCGATTGCCTGGTAGAATGCCATCTGAGGGGATGGTGTAGTTCGTTGTTGAGGTTGTAGTAGGGGTCGATTGTATTGATGGTTGTTGAGCCGGTGGTGGTAAGGGTTGTAATTTGTGTGGCATTACTGACTGAACGTTCCCTGTGTCGAATGCTCTATTGATGTTGTACTGTGAGGATTGCTGGTGTAACTGCTTTTGTTGAAGGTTGGGACCCCACGTCCCCTCTCCCAAAAATAATTTTTTATTTTTAGACCTCTTCCACCTGAGATACTGGTGATTGCTGCTCCAAGTACTCGCTGCTGGTAGTTAGCTTCGTTATACTTTGCAATAAACTCTTCGCTAAAGGTTTCTCGCTTGCTTCCTGACTCCTTTGCTTCCAAGTGTTTAAAACTTGGTGGTAATATAAACGCTCTAGTGGCGTCGTCTTTAGCATCTTCATCATGCTGTTTACTTTGAACTCAGGCATGGATTGCAAGCCCCTTGGTACTTTCCAACGCTTCAACCAAAAGTTGGTTGGCTTCCTCTGCTAATAGCTCTCCTGATTTGATGGTAAGGAGTTGTTCGAAGATTTATGTTGCTGCTCTTCCATGTAAGCGGCTAATCTCTACTCCTTTGTAGTGAGCGTTGACCACTTGGGTAGTGCCAACGGTGTACTGTTTGAGTTTTGGTAGGAAAGACTGGTTGATCTCTTCCGCCACAGTCCACTCTTCATGGTGATATTTGCTAATTTCTCGCTTGTAACGCTTGGAATTATCTTGGTGCTGTTGCTTCGTAAGCTCGTCTAAAGGAGAAGCGATTTCCGATGGTAACCCTCGCTCTTCTCTGGCTCGTTGAGTTGTTGTTTGTTCTTCAATCTTAAAACGTCTAATCAATTCAAATACTTCTTGTTCTACTCATTATTAAGAGGCTGACCAGTCATAGTTATTCCACAATACGCAGCTTAGAAAGAGATGGGAAAGAAAGGGAAAACAAGTTTATTATTATAAAAAAGGAAAATAAAGCGTGGCTCAGAGAGCATACATCACATTGGAGTCAACAGGGATTCGTTTAGGTACGACAACAAATTTATTCCATCACCGTCCGTTTTTTTCTCTCGAGTGTATGGATTTTTTCTCTGCGTTCTACGAATTTTTCTCCAAAATGTACGAATACTTTCTGAAAAAGGTGTATCCTACTTGAACTGGGTCATCTTTATCACCCTATAGACACTTGTATCAGACCTCCACGTGCCCCAGTTTCTTCTAAATCGGCTCTTAAAGCATTAAGAATGTTACTATGTTTCAATTAATGTTCCACCGACTTTTTTTTTTATCCTTGTTCCCAAAGGTTTTTTTTTAGTTTCACTTTACATTGAACTAATTGGGCGAACAGATGGGATAAACGCCTCGAGCTCAAATGGACTTTATAAATAATCAAACCTTTCTATTTCCTCAATGGATAAAGCCCATCGTTGTCTATCATTTTGCAAGGAACTTGACCCTGTCGCTGGCTGCATGGTTATCAGTGACAATGATGACAGCTGAGGATTTGTAACCTCTCGAGACTATCAGACCTTAAGCTTCAGATACCGTATGAATAGCAGTGATGTCCATCACAAGATAGAGGCTCTTCATGCTCTATTGATCAAGAGTATCCATGAGACTACTCAAAAAATCCAGAAGATGCTCACTGTGAGCACTGACTAGAGCATGTACCTCAACTTATTCAGCTTTACCATCTTCTCACTTGCTCTTCTTCAACCTGCTACCTTTTCTTGTGTACCAGCCTCTGCTCTTCGAACAGTCAGTTCAGCCACTTCCTTTCGTCAATTGCGCCAATGGTAATGAACGTGATCCTTCTACTGGAGGGAGCCGCTGATTTGACAGGCATGTCTTTCTTGAATCTGCCAAAGCCTCTGCGGATGTGCATGCTGAGACCCGCTTTGTCAGTGAAAACACAGCTTTCATTCCAAATAACGTCTTTGTCATCCTTTCATTCAAGGACTTTCACAATTGGAAAGTGTTAAAGATTATTCTTGCGGCAACAGAAAACTCTAGCTTCTTGAGTGTCAAGGAAGTATACAAAACAAGGTGTTGATGGAGACCTGTCAATAGGGTCGAATTGAAAACAAGAAAGAAAAAAATCCCAATCAATGGGTCCCTTGTCTGCCAAAGCACTGTTTCTGAAGATTGATGAAAGAAATCGCATAGGAAATTCGTATGTTGACGGTCGAATTTCCCTTGCCAATGAGCTCGCTGCTTCCTAACAAAAAGACGTTTTTCTTCATCATCTGTGTGCTTTTTGACATCATGTTAGGCTGTTTGTTCAACAATACCAGATCCTGTTTTTCTTGTTGAATGGCCCCGCTCGATCACAAGATCTAAAAGCGCTTGTACATGTTTGGAAGAGGTTGATCTGTATGGACCACACACTTTTGCTACAGTCTTTTTCAAAGACCGAGTTCAACTCTTTGGCCCTCTCCTTCCATGCTCTGTCCTTGCTCTTTCGTTTTCGATTGTCGTGTCACACTGAAAGGTCTGATCACCTTTGAAGTCCAAAGAGCTTCTTTAGGCAACTTCTCACTTGTTCCTCGTCCTACCATTTCATATCAATTGCTTGGTGCTTTTTTAATATCTACAGGGTCACAGTGAAGAATAGTGTCGAGGATATTGAAGCAGCGTATGTATTCATCTGGGATACGGCAAGTAGTCATTCTTGTGAAATTCACAATCCGAAAAGCAGAAAATGAATGTTTGCAAAAAAGTAATGATACACAAACTTAAAAAAAACGAATAGTTTAATATTACTTTTTTTTGAAAAAAAAAAAGAGGGATGTATTTTACAGGGCAAAGAGAAATAAGAGTATCCGTGTGAATTAGGAAGGTGTGTGGTGAATAAGGTAGGTTGAGAGGCCTGAAATGAAACTGGGTCATGTACACGTGACTTGTGACGTAAAGTTTAGCGCAGTTTTAAACAATAAAATCAAAACCTATTTTTTCCTCTCTTTTTCTTTTTTTATTTCTTCTAATTAGAATATAAGAAAAAGAAAAGCAACATCCTCCTTTTTTTTAAAAAAAGAAGAAGAACTAAGCACGACGATACAAGTGCTTTTTTTTTTATAGAAACGCTAAATAAAAAGAGGAGATCATAATTACATTAGCAATAATAGATTTGCTTGCACGAAGATATTCTTCAACTTTGCAATTAAATAAACGCCAATGGGCACGACTAAAAGTCGTAAATCTAGGCGGAATAACTCAAGACCAACTGCCTTTTCATTCTTATCAAATATTACTCTTGGAAACGAAAATGAAAAACCACCTGATGAACCATCGATACGAAAATTATCACTTTATTCACCTACCAGTAATGTTCACTTATTCAACAATAACAACAACAATAGCTCTGGTAAATAACAAGTATAATAAATAAAAGAGGGGCTAATTCGTTCCATTAGCCGCTTCTTTGCATTCAACAGACAGTAGTTTCTCTGGTGCAGATGAAAGTCCCCTACCTGCGAATGTTCAAGAAAGAACTAATTCAACCACTTCTCAACCCGTTATGACAACAAAACAGGATGATGACCGTAGTTCGAATAGCAGTGGCGAGACACAACATCACAAATTGACAAGAGAGGACAGTGAAAGACCGATTGCTTCAGAAAAAATTAAAAAAAAGTCAAACAAAGATGTAAGATGGCATTGATAAAATAGGTGGATTCTGATGATTGTGTATAGCATCCGACAGGAAATATGACATTCATGTCCGTGGTTCGCTATTATACTGAAAAGCTTCGACAGTCCACTAGTAAAAAGAAACCTGAAGGATCGACGAATAGGGGTTATGTGTAAGTGAGATGGATGACATAAACACAGAGATAAATAAATACGTTTGATAGTCAACAACAATTGGAAAGTAACGACTCTCATAAATATCGAAAAGCGCAATCTTATGCACATTTCCTTGCTCCAGCTGGTTCATTACTGTAAGTCATTTATCCCATAAACGAAATACAGACAACTGAAATTTTAAAAAAGTGATGAAGCGAATGAGATGGATAAGGATGGATATGATCCATTCTTCCTTGATGACGATAGCTATGGACAATATGGATTAGCCCCTGGGTCTTTGGTATATAATGATGCCTATTTATAATACAAAAGTAAACCATCATCATAGGGAACCATGGTGAATGGTATGAGACCATCAGATATGAAGAGAGAAATGAATGAGCAATTCAGATTGAATCATCCAGAACTAAGAGCTGAAATGACACTTAGTAAAATAAGGGCAATTAAACTTCATTTACTTGAGATTGGTAAACAATTAGATCTTGAAATATCAAGTGTTGCCCATGCTTTTGTTTACTTTGAGAAACTTGTCATCAAAGTAAGTTAATCAGAATATACTTCAACTTTAATAACCTCTCGAGTAGAATGTGGTAACAAAAAAGAATCGAAAATTGATTGCAGCCTGTTGCTTATTTTTAGCCAGTAAAGTGAATGAAGCCAAGGGTACATGGTTTCAACCCTTATTGGAGGCCATGGATGATGAACTTGATGTGGATATCAAGGAGATTCATGAGCATGAATTCGCAGTATTCGCAGACCTTGAATTTAATTTATATGTGGCTAAAAAGGAATTTATGCCACACTTTGAAAGAATATTTAATCATTTGGAACACAAGAGTATACAAGAATATCTTGGTCATTCCACTTTTTATAATGGTTTTTAAAATAAAAATAAAACAATTGCATTCATCCTCCTCCTTCTACTTGTTGTTGTTGCTGTTGTTGCTGTTGACTGTGTAAACTGAGGAAGGTATCCATTTCTCTTTTGGGTAATGTCTTTTGAGTCAAATTTCTCATCTTTTTTCTAATGTTGGATAACACGGTAGGATGTTCCTTGACTTGATGACTCGTACTACTACTCTCCTGTGTTTCTACTATCTTTTCGTTAGATGACCAAGCTGACATTTCCGGCACAGTTTGTAATTCTTCATCTTCTTCAGGTGAATGGGTCGGATCTGATTTTGAACTGAGCAAGGTGACACCGTAAATCAAGACACCGATGCCGACAAAGACAAGGGCGATGGCCCAAGGAGGATAATTTCCAATTTCATCCAAGTAAATAATTGTGTTGACGAGACCTAAAGCAGTGTAAGTACCATAAAAGACGGGAACGACGACTACAGAAGAATAGAGCTTGAGTGCTGTATTCAGACAGTAAACCTAGAACACAGATCAGTTTCAGTGCCATGTTCACTTTGGGTCACAATCACCTGCAAGATGGCTGTGATGACAAGGGCCAAGATGATGAATCGACTTGTGTTATCATTGAATTGATTGATGTGAGATTGAATCGAGAGTGTAAACAGTTTTACTCTATCAACCGCATCAGTACCCCTACTTGTCTAACCTCATCCTCGCTTACCCGCTCTTGGCCAGCAGCAAGGTCTCACTGGCCAGCAAACCACCTTCGACACTAAACATCAAGCCAACAATGTGTTTCATCTTTTTCTGATTCATGTTTGCAAACAAATGTCTCTTTCTTGTCTCATCATTCATTTCCCAATTTGACCAGAGAGAGATAAAGAGACCACCGAAAGCGATGATGTTTAATGCACTAAAATAAATGATGAATATTGGCCGAACAAACAATATTTTAAGACTATCCAACGAAATCGATTCTTCGGCTATTCTATCTTTATCAGTCACAGACAGACATCGCATCACCTCACTTACGATCTTGTCCATTGTACATGCCACCAAACACAACGATCCAAATGACAGAAGCGATGACGACAAACGTACCCAAAACATCTTTTCTTGTGATCTTTGTACCTACTAATATCTTTGCAAATATAAAATTGAATATCAAGGCCACACTACCCAAAGGTGCCACCCACTGTGTCTTTAGATAATCTAAAGAGAGAGGCGGGGAACGTCAGGTTGTGTTACAGGATCTTTTTTGTTTTATTTACTGAGAGCAATGGTACTACCGATGACTTGACTGGCAATGTAAGTATAGAGACCAATGTGCCACAGTGGTCTACTACAATCACCACGTTGTTTTTCTCTACTGGATTCCTTTACGTGATCTAGCTTTAATATATTTAATCCAAATGCATCCATAAATGAAGCACCTATCAAAGATATTAGTACATTCCATGAATGTTAACCTTATTACCAAAGAAACAAATACACCAATAGTAAATCGAATCACATTGTATTCTGTTCCCATTATTATATTATAATTATTTATATCTTTATTTATACAGAATATACAATATAAAATATATCTACAGAAAAAAAAATAAAGAGAGAAAGAAAAGAAAGAATATAAAAAAAAAATTAAGGGGAATAGGAAAACATGTAATGCATGATCGACTTTTTGTAATTCCATTTGGTTTATTATTAAAAAAATAAAGGGGAAGATAATAATTGGAATCATTTAAAATCTTGTCTATTATTAGTAATCTATCATTTTATAATCCATCAATTCATAATATATCCAACCTTCATTCTTATTCATCTTTATCACAAATAATACTCCATATTCTTAACAGTGATGGATGAAAACCTGATCATGTCCTTTCACATCCCATGTGAGGCTCACTGAATTCAGCTAGACCCTCTCTCTCTCTCTTTCTGTTGAGAAAGAAAATAATAATAAAAAGGTACTTTGTGCATAAGGTAGTCAAGTATCTTTTTAGATTAGATGTTTAAAAAAAATATTCTTTCACAGTTCTTTTTTTTTCTCTCTCTTCTTCACCCGTCTCGTTTCTCACTCACTGAACCCATCGCATGGTTGGACGGTAAGAGGTTCATTGTTTGAAAGAGTTGTGGTTGAGCACACTTGATCAGTTTGAGATGCACAACCTGATGGGTTCATTCTCTCTATTCATTCGGTAAACTCTACAGGATAACGGGTTTAGATGAGAGAGGGGCTATTCACCCGTTCTTGACCTTATTTATTTATAGTCTCACAGGAAACACCCTATTTTTTTTTTTCAAACGACACCGTCATGTCTTCGGCTTGCCTGGTCCCTCTTTATCCATGTGAATAAGAGTTGAAAATATCAAATGGCAGTGTCTGACGAAATCCTCGGTAAAAAGAAGCGGCAGGATGATGCACAGCTCATTTTATTCCCCCCCCCCTCAATCATCACAGAAAAGATGGACAGCTTGAATTTATTAGGGAAAAATAAAGATCCCGATTGACAAAAGAGAGGAAGGGAAAATAGCCCATTTTTAATAAATAAAAAGCATGACACATGATGCTTTACAAAACCTGAGTTGTTGAGCCAAGCGATACCCGTCTTGCCGAAATCAAATACACATGTAAGGCGTTCTGTCCAAACAAAAAAGTAGCCAAGACCTTCAACAGGTTTTATACCCTCAAGCACACGGCTTGGCTGTACGGATATCCAGTGTATCTGCTGGAATAACCATGGTAGACACAGGCATGTCTATCACCAAGGGATTCGCATCCATCGTTGTATTACCACCATGGCAAAGGCCAATCTGAATAGGGACCGTTTGCATAGCTGCAGTCAATCTCCTACAGGGTTGAACTCACTCAGCTCGTAGTCTGTCAGATCAGTGTAGAACGATTTGGGCAAAAGAAGTAGGGAGAGCAGTCGCAGAGGGTGTCAAAGGTAGTGCGCATCATGAGGTGTCCATCACTGACAAAGCTCAGGTTGGATGAGACCACACCGCCTGTCAGTCCAAGAGGATGAACATAAAATGACCAGTAGAAAAAAGGGTTAAAAAATCATCAACATGACAAGAAGGGTTGGCTCATCCTTATAGACAGTGGCAGGATGTATCGCTCTTCTTTTGTTGTTGGAAGCTATGGATGAAAGGAGCAGTGTGCCTAGAGAAGAGTGATGGACAAAAGTTAAAATCGATATTAAAAAAGCAATCGACTGGAGAACAAGCCTACGTGTCGCATTGTTGCGGCCTGTTAGACAGTTACTGTCAGCTGGATTAGACACTCAAACATGTTATGGGAATAAATGTATCAACAAAGAAGTAGGATTGAAATGATCCTAAAGTGTCTGTGAACACGATTTCATCTAAAAATGCTATTCGTTTCATTTTATTTATTCCACAGTCTTAAAAAGTGTACCTAAATCATAAAAGTTCTTTTTTTTTTGAGACTCGCCGATCAGATGCTGTATCAGAAATGAAAAGCACTTTTAAGAATCTCGAAAATCCGCAAATTCATTTTAACAAAGACTGTAGTTTAATTTGCTTATTTCTCACAATTTAACGTTTGGAAATCCACAGTTTGGTTCACTGTACTTTGTCACAAGCAGAAAAAAAAGGATTTTTTTTTGGACTTTGTATATTGAAAAGGGTCTGTATTTGGGTACAAAGAGCTATACTGTAAATAGGGTATTTGACTTAAATAGGTAAATTCAAAAGCGTTTTGAAGTAGTAAGAAGTCATGGGTCTCTCACTGAACCTTTATGCTCTCAAAGGACGTATAGCTACTCCCCACTGTATGCTGACATTAGAGCTCCTTGACATACAAGAGAGTGGTTTCTGATTTACAGCCCTAGACCCCAGTATACCTCTACAGTCAAAAACCAATATGTGACCAAGTTCTCAGCAAAGCGGGCTGATCTTTTTTAATGTCTTTGTATTACTGGATTGTGATGATTAATATTATTGACTTTCAGTAGATTACAATATATGATCCGAGATACAATGAAGAAAAAGAATAAAATCTGTTTCCGCTTAACAAATCAAGTAAACAACTCTTTCTTTAGAAGCGCTGTATAATGAGTGACTACAATTCTTTATGGATCATCAGCATTGTCTATAATGAAGATTATGCAAAGAGTAACATTGTATTATAGAATAAATATCTTTTTGTGTTTGCATATAACAGAAAAAAAGAAAGCCATACATAAAGATGGCATGAGGCTGTATCCACTTTACGACAACCTACCCACTGAAGGATGATTATATTCTCTCTTGTACACTTCTACCTTAAATTCCAATTATTTCAAAAGACAAAATGGATTTCAAATCTCTTGTACTTTATCACCACAGACACACCCTTACCCCTGAATGAACGTTGTGCCAAAAAAAGAATGGATGCGTCTCTTTCCTTGATATTTAAACTCAGAAAATAATTTCATTTTTTGAGAACGCGGGTGAAACCTTTTGATTTTTAATGGTAGATTCGGATTCGATGCCGGAAGAAAGCAAGAGAAGCAAACGGAATGACAACGTGATAGAGATGGATGCCGTCTGGATTTCATTCTTGAGAGCACAGAGAGCGGACATGACTCTGTAGGGTGGTCGACATCAAACAAAACAGGAGGGTGTATTTGAAGTCCGTAGATGTTGATTTCATTCAGCTCTTGTAGGATTCAGTTTGTCATCTTACTTGTGGTGATAAGGTAGGTGAACATAACCCTTGCATCACACATACACACACGTTTGTCAACAATGACATCCAACCGAGGTATTGACAGACCAATTGAAGGCTAGCCGCATCATTTCAAATACCGCAATTCCGTTCAAAGAACAAACATGCTCCGCGTGTGTCCATTGAGTTGGATTGATTGGCTTTAGTATTTTATTATTAGAAAAAAAAAAAAAAAAAAAAAAGAGACATTAGAAAAAAGAGAGAGAGAGTCTATTCTCTTCCCCCCCTTCTTTTTTTTTTTTTCTTTTTTATTTTATAATGAAAATGGACATTGCACACTATTCAACTTTCAATTTAATAGAAATAGTATCTAATTTATTAGAATCTATTTTACAATCCAATAGAAATATACCAGATAAAATAACTCATTTTCATTCAAGAGCAATACCCAATATAACCATATTATCTTATTTATCAAGAATACACAAATTTGCACCATTTGACAATGAAGCTTTAATATCAATTTTAATCTATTTTGATCGTATCACCAAGTTAAATCATGATTTTCATATTAATTCATATAATATTCACAGACTATTGATTACAAGGTAAAATAAAATAAAAAATAAAATAAAATTTAAAAACTAATTAGTGAATTAGTATTGTTATCGCATCCAAGTTTACTTCAGATGTATTCTATTCAAACAGTCGATATGCTAAAGTAGGTGGAATACCTTTACAAGAATTAAATCAACTCGAAATCCAGTTTTTATTCTTTCTTGATTTTCAATTATACGTCACTCTAGAGGATCTGCAAGAATATGCAAACCAATTACTATCTCACGCTGTGAGCACAAGTATCATTTCAACTCATAAACAACAAAATAGAAAATATCAATTATCTCATATCGTTTCAACCATCACCTCTTCATCTTCTCTCACTTCTCCTCCTTATTCTAAAAAATCATTACGATCTCACATCTATCATCCCTATCAAAGACCTCATACGACAGATAACAAAAAGTTGGGTTTAATATCCCCTAAAGATTCATCATAAACCATTCTTATTTTTATCTGTACATATCATCCAAACACACACACACCTTTTCTTTGTGATCTTACTAATAAATAAAAAAGGAGGATAGATTGATCAACTCCTCTTTTTTAAAAAAAGACAAGGACTTTTAAAGAGTGATACATTTATAAATAAGGGGAATTAAAAAAAAGTGTAGAAAAGAATTAATTTAAAGTATCCACATTCCACTGTAGATCAGACGCGTGCTGTAGAGTAATATCACGAAAATAAGCTCGAGTTTCTAAACTGTTCGTCATACCATCCAAAGCCAAACTGCTCGAGATACTTCTGACCAACCCTGGGTCCTCCTGAATCGATCGTGTCATCACCCGAATTCTCTCAGGGCTCAGCACGATCGATGGATCAGGTATGCTCGACACCCAGTCTTCCTCTTGTTCTCGTGGCGGATAAAGAGGGCTGATGGCATCTTCAGTAGCGTGTTCCACATAATTCTCAATCCAGGGATGTTTCAGTAGCTCTTTGGCCGTCGGTCGTTTCCTCGGGTCCCGCACAAAGCATTTCCTTAGAAAGTCAATGCCCAAGTGAGAGAGTTGAGATTCGTCTGGTAGTGGGGGGTGTCCGGTGACGACATGGTACATCACTGACCACTCGTTCTCAAGTGTGCTCCAGGGTCTTCTTCCAGTCGCCATCTGAACGATACAGCAACCAAGAGACCAGATATCCATCGATCCCTTTCGACCTGTATCACTGCCCGTAATCACTTCCGGGGCCTGCAAACATAAGACACACGCTCCTTTTTTCTCTTTCACTTACCATATACATCGGTGTACCCGTCAAACTGTTCACGTTCATCTGCATCGTCGTACGTCCCATCGTCTTTTGTCCCTTGGCCAAGATCTTGGCCGCACCAAAATCTGTCAACTTGAGTTGACCTTGATAATCAATCAGGATATCTAGAAAAAGGTCATCAACACACGCCCACGGCTGGACAGTGACTTACTATCAGGCTTGATATCTCGATGCACAATGTTATTTTCGTGTAAATAAGCCAAACCACTTAATAGCTGATAGGCATAATCCACCACATAAAGCTCATCTTCAATTCGACCTCCGTGATCCAGCAAGGCACCCAGACTTCCATTTTCACAATACTCCATAAAGATATACACACGATCCCGGTGGACTTCCTTTGTGGATGTGAGTGAGAGAGGAAGAGTGGATCGAGTTCACTTACCATGCCATCATATTGGACAATGTTTCGATGATCCAGCATCTCCATCACCTTCATTTCTTCCTTGATGGATTTATGCAGCGCCGAAAGCGAACTCGAATCCGGGAATCGAATTTCCTTGACGGCCATGACAGAAGACGTGTCCAGGTTGATGGCCAAGTAAACCGATCCAAACGTGCCTGCGCCGATAAAGCGACCTTGCTGCCACCGAAAGGAGATGTTGGAAGACGAGGGGGCCAAGAAGACGAGGGATTGATCTTCAGGTTTTTGATCATCCAAGATTTTACCAATCACCTTCCGTGCCTGTTCATCCTCATTCCGGCCTTGTTCGATGGCCGCAATCTGGCGCATCCAGGCCTCTCGGATAGAGCTCACGCCTGAACCGGCCGTGTCTTGGGTGGCAGCCAAAGTCGGGTGAGAGGTCTTGGACGCGATCCGTTTGGCGGTGATCCCGTGCGGACGGGACGGCTCGGTCTTGAGCTCGTACAGGTACCGGGTGCCGAGGACGTCAAAGTGAGAGATGAGCAGCGCGACGCAGCGGGCGACCTTGCTCTGCAGCGTGGCAAAGGCGCTTTCGTTCAGCGCCAGGAGGTTGGCCCCGCGCGTCATGCGGTGGACAAAGTCGAGGGCGGCGACCGCCCACCGAAACGTCTTGCGGTCCGACGGGACACAATCGTCCGTGATGAAGCAGATCCAGTCGATCGCCAACCGGACCAGCTTCAGGTCCAGCTGCTGTCGCACGGCGAGTTCGAGACACTGGGCGGCCCGGATCCCAAAGTCGCTCGCGAAACTAAAGCATTCCTCCACCAGCTCCTGACAGCCCACGGTCTGCTCCCGAATCGTCGTCACGCTCGCCAGGGTCGAGTCGGCCAGCTGAAAGACCTTGAGCTTGATCTTGTAGAGCTCCTTGTTGATCCTCGGCAGGTGCGCTCGCTGTGCCTGCACACGCTCGATCCCTGCATGCTGCACCGCGGTCCAGAACGCCGTCTTGGCCGATCCCAGCTGGTTCGCGTCCCCCGTCGCCAGTCTCACCCGACGCGTCTTGATCCCCAGATGGACAAAGGTTACCCGTACCTCGACCACCGGTCCTGTCCACAGCACGTTCTGCCACGGTGAAAAGATCAACACGTAGTCGTCCGCTCCTGTCCGTGCTGTCGACCGGGGCTTTTCGAATGCAAAGCAGGACTTGATCATCTGCTCAATCAATTCCTCACGTCCGTACAAGGCCGGCGAGGCAATGATATAGATCCCTTCTTCTTCAAACGAGCCAGTGTACACCAGAAAGTGGCCGGTCTCGACAAGACACGTCATGAATCGATCCATGTTTTCCGGTGCCAGGACGTATTCGGCTGCGTTTTCAAACTGGCCCATGAAAAATCTAAAGGGCTGGGATGAGCACACGCCAAGGCATCCTCTCGTCTTACCTCGCAAACTGTAAGAGTTTTCGTGCCCTCATCCGCATCGTGTGGAGTAATTTGGTAAACTTGTCTTCAATCGCATCCTCGATGGATTCCGAAGGGATCTTTAAATTCGCTATATAATCTCGCATCACGTCTGCCAACAATCGGTTTGTTAACGAACTAAAAAAAAAAGGGATGAGTTAGAGAAAGAGCTCGGTTTCTGGTCAACCTACCAAAAGTGTTCGGCACATTCCCAATTCGCCTTATCGACCGCTTGACACACCGTGCCTTTCAAAAAGGCCCACTCTCTTTCCATCACTTCACATTCTCGCAAGCTATTTTCCTTTTCCAGCTTGAGCTTCCAAGTGATCAACTTGAAGTAAAAGCGAACGGACTCCATCAGCACCTCATCATACGCTCGATCGACCGAGACATCCAGCGAGAGATCCCAGCCGGGAGCGGAGGCCATCATGTCTTGGTATTGCAACTTGACCCTGCAGGCGAGCGAAAGCAGCGCGCGATAGTCTTCCATCATGGCATCCACCATCTGCTTGGGCGGTTCGGTCGTGCGCTCTCTGGATTCCAAACGGAGGACGAGGGCCTGCTGGACGAGCGAGATGGGAAACGAGGCGAGTTGCTGAAGTGAATCGGTCAAGGAGGGCAGGTGCATGTCTTGAAAGGTCTTGGCGTAAAAGAGCACGGTCTGTTTGGATTTGTCCAAGAGGGAATTCAGGGCGGACAGCGTCCGCTTGTCAAAGGTGTCCTGTAACGCCGACTCTTTGAGTAACCGCTCGACAAACGTCCTGTCCTTCTTTCTGGCCGCGATCGCCAGATCCTCGGAGCCTGTCCAGTTCCGCAGGATCCTGTGCTGCATCCTCAGGCTGCGGGTCGTCGTGCACCAGGCGTTCAGGGCCTCGAGTCTCGTCTGGAAATCGTTCGCGCCATAGGCTGGGTGGGCTCGCGTGAGGGCCGCACGCGACATGTAGAGGGATTCGATCCGATCGACGGCCTTGAGGACCTCGGCTACGCTCTGGAGCGCTTGATCGGGCTCGGTCAGTTTGAACTCAACCACCATCTTCACCATCCCTTCAATCTCCTTTCGACTCTCCTCCAACCATCTCTGCTCTTCCATCACCGTTCTTCCTCGCAGCACCGCCCGAAGCGCTAACCAGATCTCTTCCATCGCTGTCTGATGCTGATCCGAACTCGACAGTCGCTTCTTTTCAGACTTGATGACCTCGCCCATCAACACCGACTGAAGCATGTGTTGCCACTCGAGTCGTTCATGGCTCATTTCAGTAGGTGTCAAAGATGGATGGCGACCGTAGAGTTCGTCCAAGATCCTCTCTTCATCCTCTTCACTCTCTTCACTGTACTCTAATTCATCTCGGTCAGCGTTCTGGGCTGAAAAGGAATAGGTTGACATCAGCTGCCAGTGAGATGGTTCCCTCGGTGCATGGTCTACTCTGGTTGGACCATAAGGTTCTGAGTCATCTTTGGATTCCCTCCAACCTACTTTTGTCATTTACAGGTTTTTCTTTTTTATTGAAAAAAAAAAGGGTTGTAAGCAGTCTCACGGGTCAAGTGGAAAGGAAAAACAATTCAATTTTAAAATAGAGGGGGGGTTAATTCAACCGTATGAGTTGAATAACACAAATAAACCTTTATTCAAAAAAAAAATGATTACTTTATCCAAATCATCCTCTTTTGATTGTTTGCTCCCCTGCTTTTTTTTTTCTCCTGGAAAGAAAGAGTCTATTGTTTTTTTAAAAAAAAAAAAAGATTGAGTGATACCCCACAAAGAAATCAACCAATGAAATATATTTCGGGGTTGAAAAGAAAGGAACCATCAAGGTACTTTTGTAAAATGAGAATGTAGTGTCATTTTTGAAATAAAAGTCTCATTTGAATAAAAGCAGTCTTTAAAGTAAGGAGGTCACCCATCTATCCTATCCGAGCCACTCTATCCGATAGGCTTTTGAACTTTTTTGGGTAAACAAAAGAACCCCTGAGGTTATGAAAAAGGTGAAGTGGTTCACATGAGAAAAAGAAAACGGCGGACGATGTGATATACATGGTGCACAGTCAAAGGGGGCAAGCAACACATCCAATTCCTTGGTCGCTTCTTTATCGTCCTCATCAAAATGGTCTGAAACACTTTACCGTTTAGTACTTCCTACGGTGTGATGATGAGGTGAATGATGCTAAAAAGTGAGGGTGAGAAAAAAGAGTGCTTGGCAAGTGAATGAGCTTGAGGGATCCGTGTGTCTGAGTTTGAGTAATCCTGTCATGTTCTTTACAAGAAACGAATGGAATCAAATCATTTCTTGTGTTTGAAATAGTAGGTATAAGCCACATGAGAGAAAGGCTAGATGCTGCATTCATGTTAATGATCACCAATGAGCTTTCGTCTGTGTAATTAGTTTAATTTTGGTGGAACTGGGACCTGGTTCTATTGTAGATCAAGTCCAATGATAATAATAAAAAATCATCGCTCTCAGTGCAATCAAAAAGTAGATTTATTAATGTGTCCACTAAATTAAATTTATATTAGAAACAATCAGTAATGAAATAAGTTGTGTGTAGCCTTCTTAATGAAATAAATGGAGCAATTAATAAATCTCAATTTAGTCATTTTACTACAAAGCAGTCATTCACAGCCTTATTTCAAGTATAAAAAGGAGGATTATTTATCCTCGTGGACTAATAAAATTCTATTGTACGACATTAAAAAACCAACAATGAAATCATTGTTCTTTGTGGCAAAAAAAAAGGAGGAGCGAATCGTTTTTTGTACAAAGGGCAAAATTAGTCTCAATAAAACAGTGCTTGTGGTTTACTCTTTAGGTAACATCGTGCAACTCATCGTACTCCGCCTTTTTTTTTTTTTTTTTTTTTTTTTTTTTCTGTCTCTTTCTCTCTTTCTTATTTACTAAAGAAACACCTTCACCCCCCTTACTCTCGTTATTTCACGTTTTTTTTTCATTTTTGTTTTCTTTTGGTCCACTCATTTTACTCTCCTTTTTATTATATAAAACATGAGCAACATCGTCTATGCTGTTCATAATTTCGAAGCTGAAAATGAAGACGAAATTAATTTTTCAGTTGGTGAACCAATTGTAGTATTAGAAAAAGATGAAAAATACCTTGACGGTTGGTGGCAGGTAAAACAAATTCTTATTTTCCCGAGAAAAAAAAGAAATAATAATGATTTTATTTAGGGACGAAATATAAAGGGTGAGACAGGCCTTTTTCCAATGAATTATACTTCACCAGAAAAACCACAGAGGCAATACATGTTCAGTCCACATTCATCTGCACGATCATCAGGATCCACCATCGAAGACGAAATTGATGATACCTTGTCTCGTCTACAGATCCAACCCACCAAAGTCGAACAGTGGGATATAGAACAAGTCGCAGAGTGGCTCAACTCGGTTGGATTCAGCTCAGTCGCTCAACAGTTTGTTGATCAAGAGATCACGGGTGATATCCTGCTGGAACTCAACATTGACGCATTAAAAGAATTGGGGATCAGTACTTTTGGTAAACGATATAAAATCATGCAGGCCATTACTGCTTTAAAAGAAAACACGACAGAAGTAAGGAGTTTCTCTCTTTTTTTAAATTTTCGTACGCCACTAATTTACCCCTTCACATGTTTTAAAAGTCAAAACTTCACTCACCGCCACCACCTGCTCCTAATGCCTCTCTTTCGACCGGCGCCATCTTACATCGACCGACCAGTCGAACCTCCAGTCAGCTCCGTCGATCGAGCTCACAACGTACGACGCAGAGTGATGCAGATGGACTCTATCAGTTTCCAAGAAAGGCACCTTTGCCTCCTACAACCAGTAACCGTTCGAGTGAGATCGAAACCAATTCCTTTTTACAAAAACAGCAGCATGATCTCATCCGACCTCTCTCACCTCAAAGTCTGAGTTCTTCCTCCATCAGTCGATCCAATACCTACAATACGATCTCATCCACCGGAAGTCGAACAACAAAAAGTAGAGAGTTAAGTCCGGATCCAAAGAGCTTCAGGACCCTGTCTCAAAAGCATCCACTGGATGATGGTCACAGTGGTCAGTGGCTCATGAGTGATGTACGTAGCTTGATGATCTTTGAAGAAGGCTAATTTTTTTATATCCTAGTTGAACACGCCCAGTATTCATCCAACCGCTTCAAGATCAACACCAAAGCAACCCATGTAAGAATAAAGAATCGATCGTGATCCGAATCACTCACTCTTCTTTTAGGCAAGTAGCCAACACACACACGCTATCCGTGTCACCCTTTGAAGAACCTTCCAATCGTGCTTCAGAAGCATTTCAAGCACCGGAACATGAAGGCTGGTTGCATAAACAGAGCGATAAGTACAAGACGTGGAATAAACGCTGGTTTGTGCTGAAAGGAACCAACTTGTTTTATTTCAAAAGTCCCAAGGTAAGAAAGAGAGTACGACCTTGATCTGTTTTGCTGACGGCTTTGAGATCAGGACGTACGCATGAAGGGCATCATCAATTTACGTGGATACAGGATTGTTGTGGATGAATCGATCCATGCAGGAAAATATTGTTTTAAAGCACAACATGAATTCGAAAGAACATTTTATTTCTATACGGATTCTGAGGAATCCATGCGTATCTGGTTAAAGATGCTCATGAAAACAACGATCGCTAGAGATTTTGGAGGTAGAAAGAGAGAAAAGGTCGGTTTGATATAGATGCTGATCGTATTGTCTATAGCTCCTGTCATGTCTTCCAATCAAATCGCTACGGTTCCACTGGACGTCGCCCGTCGTATGCGACCAAGACCACCCTCGGTCATCATGTATCAAAAGCAACCCAAGTCAAACGGAGACAAGCGAACGATGCCCGTGTTGGCAGAGGACGCTGGCAGAGACTGTGAGATCAAACAGGCAGATGAATCAGGCATCACTCATCCAATCATACCAGAAGAAGAAGAGATGCCTGATCATCCCTACCTGACCGAAGAAGAAGACCTGATCGATCCTCAACATCGTAGTCTGCCTCTCAGCAGCTCACGTCAAAGCATGACGTCAAGTATCTCTGAAGAAGAAGATTTCCATCACTGGAATGCAGCCCAGTATGTCGACTGGATCAATACCTTCTTGCCTCCCGGGAAAAAAGTGATTGAGCTGACGAGCGCGTTCAGAAACGGTGATACACTGATTTTGCTGCTGGAAGCCATCAGTCAAAAGACGGTGCAAAGACCCCCTGCTCAAAAAGGGGGATCGGTGAGCGTGATGATGCTTGACAACATTGTGGCTGCTTTCAAATTCATGGGCAGAGAAGGGGTCGAGGTCGACGGACGCTATACGATCAAAGGTAAGATTCGGGAGACGAGAGGCGTTGACTGAAGTACGTTGTATAGATGTGTTTGGTGGCAATGAAGAAAAGATCATGACCATGCTGGACTCTATCAAGGCCTGGGCTGATTTCAACCACCTTTTGTCAAAGAAATCAGACACGTCGGTGATCATCAGTGAAGAAGGTAGCTGGAGAGGGTCGGCCATGATGGACCATCGTCCTCAGACAGGTTTGACAGAGGATGGCTATTGATTGTTCTCGTTGATTTTATGGTAAAAATAATAATTCACTCCTTTTTATAAACTATTCGCATTCTTTCCTTACCTCTTTATCACCTCAACCCCTTTCAATTCTTCCCTTTATCTTTTCCTGTTCTTTTATATTTTGTCTCCTCTTGTTACCTTTATATATCCGTTATACATATTATATACTTAAATACTCATGTTTTATTTTAAAATTGTAAAACTCGTGTGATTCTTACTATCTTTTGCAAAAATTTTTTTTTTGTGAAAACATCCATTTGTCAAGCTTTTCTTTTTTTTCTTGTTTTACAAAATGAGGCTTTGTTTAAATGAAGAATAAACAAGTCTTTCAGTTAAGCAAGGTTTATACGTTTTACCTGCTTATCAATACAACATCCATGTGAGAATAAAAAAAATAAAAACTTTAACAGCAAATATAAATCTATACAAAGTTGTCTCGATATTGTTTCAAAAAAGTAACACAAAAGTATGGCTGCATAAATAGCAATGTACAACGCAGAAAATAAAGTGCTGTTGATACACCCTTTTTCCCAACATCCATGATTACAGCTTGAAAACAAAAGTTCGTGTCTACCATGCTCTCCACTATATATTTATAAACAAAAGAGAGTGAATCATACTTTTTTTTGAAAAAGTCAACGACGTATATCCTTCACTTCTTCTTCTTTTACGTTCAATTGTGATAACGGTATTGGCGTGTAAAACAAAAGACGGCAAGAAAGCTTAATTGTGAAAAACGGGAGAAAATAAAAAGATGATTGTTCTGAATTGTTCAAAAATACATTCGTGTTTTCCATTCAAATCAATAACAAAAAAAAAATAATAGGTTGTTGAACTTTTAAAAGATTTACATATATCAATAAGCCTCTCTTTTTTTTAAAAAAAAATATAGAAATGAATCTTTCTTGATGCTGCTTTGTAAAGTTGTATTTGGATACTTCCTCAATAGACAAAGAAAAGGGAGAAAAGCCTAAGCGTTTAAGGCTAAAGAATGCTTTTTTCAAAGAGACTTTAGGCTTTGTCTATTGATTTTTTATACATCCACTGGTATTTGACATACCAACGACCTTAGGTAATCATTTTATGATATTACAACCAGTGGATTTTACTAAAAAGAAAAGACCGACGTGTCTTTTGCGATTTGAAATAAACAGTGTAATTTGAACTAGGGTGCTTTTATCATCAGAATTTTCTGATGTTGACTTTTCTTCTTCACCTAAAAATTCGCCATTTCCCCCCATTAGTAGCTATAAAAAAAGATACCTGGAATGGCTCTCATAGTCAATATCCTATTTTGTGTCATGTATTCGTATTTGAAAGCTTAAATTGAGTCAATAATTAAACTGTTCGATAAACCAAATCGTACCATCCTGTCTTCATATTCCTGGTTTTTTTTTTAACTTGTATGATCTGTGTAACCAAATGATTTTCGTCCGGTGAAATTTGGAGTGTGAAGATAACATTCACAGAAAAATAATAGTAAATTGGTTTCAAGGAAGAATGTTTTTATAAAAGAAATAATTGGGAGCTTACTTTACAGGTTTCAGTGGATTTGAAAAAAAAAAGAATACAGTTTTTAAACATTTAACTATTTATACAAATTGAAGACATAGTTTGAGTTGTAACTTTCAAAAGCAGAAGATAGTATAAGAATGCAAATCAATGCATGATACAATAAAACGGGGAAAGAAACCCGCTTTTTTTTGGGCCCTTATCTCGTACCTATCTTTACACACCATATGCCATAAGAGGTATCTATGAATTGCATATGCACAAGGATCAATAATTCAATTTACTAAAGTATCGGAGTTTACTGTTGGTTTACAAGCAAAAGACAAGCATCAGATTTGATGAGCATCTTTTTAGAAAAGTAAGGCAATAGAAGAAGAAAGAACAGTGTTATACGCAGAGGAAAAAGAATAATCAATTCACAGGGTATCAATAGAGAAAGACATGAAGCCAAAAAGGTACTTTTGGAGGTCATGAGCTTTTAGTTATTCGTTTTATAAAGTCTACTTAATTATTAGGAGCTAAAAGAAAGGGCCTTATTTCCTTTTTGTCATACAGGGCAGCATCCTTTTGATGAATAGGAACTCTGTTCTAAAAAAAATCGTCTTATTTACAAAGGCTTGCTTCAAAAAGATGTTTAAAGAAAATTTAAAGCATGCAAAAGGTGGTTATCTATCAAAACATGTCTTTGAATAAAATTCTACAATTTTTTTTTCCACGAGCTTTTATTTACAGCCTTTTCATTTTATATTTAATTTGAGAAACAGTTCTTGTGCAACTCAACTTCTTTTGTATAAAAAATGAGATGATAAATTGAAAAATTGTTTAATCCCGTTGATCATAAGGATTGCTCATCCCTTATATGAAAACTTATACAGTGTTTCATACTGTCTTTCAGTATTCCCACTAATAAAGTGCTCTAAAAGTATTTTTGTAGTTATTCAGGATTAAAAAGGGCATTTGAAAACATGTCTACATGAGATAGTCATTATGTGTTTCTGAGTTGATAACATAATTTACTAGTAGAATGCCCAAAAAAGCCAACAGTTAAAGAGGGAACAATAAATTAAGAGACTGAATAGCAAGCCCATCCGGTATTCTCTCCCTTTTACGTTGATTGGGTTCAGACTTTCTATATAAAAAATCTAGTTTAAGAGTTTATCTCTACACATTTAATGCTTGCTTTTTTGAGTGATTTCATTGTACACATTAATCATTTAATATGCCAAAATAAGAATAATTTAAATATACGATTAAAGATTATTTTTATTTATAAAAATTAAAAACCCCATGTGAGCACATAATCACTTTTAGGATTGAATTGCCCGGGTCAGATCAAAGGGAGGATAAAAGAGTGCTAAAAACCTTTTTGATAGTCAAAAAGGGAAAAAGGAAAGGGAAGGGAAGAGGTAGAAAAGAGCTCTAGATCTTGTCTAGGAGAGGGTTGTGATAGCTGTGAGGGGGAGCGAGATCAAAAGACTCCAAGAAATTGAGGTCTATGAGTCCAGATTGGAGAAAGTAGTTAGTGACAGCGTTATAAAGAGGAGCCTTGAGACGGCGGAAAGCAGAACCAAGTCGTTGGAGGAATATATGACGAGCAAGTTTAGTTTTTCTTTCAATGGATTCATTGAGAAGTGTAGGATCACGAATGATGGAGGGGCTCAGAGGGTCAAAGTCGTCACGAATAGTGATTTTGCATTTGTATAGCTGAGAACGGAGCTCAGGTTCGAAACCGGTATGGATAAGGAAGCTGACCACATTTCGATCTGAATATTGAATATCCAGAATGCGGCGTGTGTTAATGTGCAACTCACGAAGGTTAGCACGGAGTTGATGGATGGGGAGGCGACGGTGAATGGGAACGTGAATAAACTTGAAGCTGGAAGGAGCAGTAGGAGAGGAAAATTGTCGAGCAATGGCAGCTAAACTGTGTTTGGGTTTGGGATTCGGAAGCTTAGATACCTTGGTTGTGGGAGGAGCAGCATCATTGCTGGGGGAGCGTGGACGTTTGGAGGAGGGGGGAGTAGATTCAGAAGGAGGACTGGAGTTTGCAGTTGGTGTGGGTTCAGAGGATACTTGCTTCCGCAAAGAAGCGTTTTCCTGTTGCAACTGGTGTATCTTGGCATTAGCGATTGCGAGTTCATTTTGTAATCGTTGAATGGTTTGAAGGTGGGTGGACATGATGGGTTATTTCCTTAAAAGGAAAAAGTTTATCAAAAGTGTTGGGGAAGCGAAAGAGTTTTATTTAAATATACAGTCGTTCCACTCCCAATGTGAGGATTTTATAAAAAAAAGTACGGACTTTCAAATAAAAATTGGGGGACTTACCAAAAAAATTCACTGGTTGTTTGAAGTTCAATTCGTGGATTGTGAGAAGGTCATTTCACACTTTATTTTAAATGAAAACATTTGGAACATGATTCAAACAGTTATCAAACTGGTCCTTCCACATCCGAATTTTTACACTGAGTTGTGCTTTTGCTTGGTCGGGTCCTTTTTATTTTTTTGTGTGGTCGGATCCTTTTTTTTTGTGTGGTCGGATCCTTTTTTTTGTGTGGTCGGATCCTTTTTTTTTGTGTGGTCGGATCCTTTTTTTTTGCGTGGTCGGGTCCTTTTTATTTTTTTGTGTGGTCGGGTCCTTTTTTTTGTGTGGTCGGATCCTTTTTATTTTTTTTGCTTGGTCGGATCCTTTTTTTTGCTTGGTCGGATCCTTTTTTTTTGCTTGGTCGGATCCTTTTTATTTTTTTTTGCGTGGTCGGGTCCTTTTTTTTTGCGTGGTCGGGTCCTTTTTTTTTGCGTGGTCGGATCCTTTTTTTTTGTGTGGTCGGATCCTTTTTTTTTGCTTGGTCGGATCCTTTTTTTTTGTGTGGTCGGATCCTTTTTTTTTGCTTGGTCGGATCCTTTTTTTTTGTGTGGTCGGATCCTTTTTTTTGCGTGGTCGGGTCCTTTTTATTTTGTTGCTTGGTTGGATCTCCCAAAATGTTAACATGCACCGATTGTGAAGAAAACTTCAATACAAATGACACCCTCAAAAGACATAAATATGAAAGGCATTGTAAAAAATGCACTATCACCGCAACAGTTGAAGGTACGTTCAATTTAGATTCAAATCTACAATTGTTGACTCTGGGTTTTCAGGAGTTTGTGAAAAGGTTGTAATAGAAAGAAAAAATGATCATTTACAATGTCCTTTTTGCAATAAAGAACACTTGACTAGAGAAAGTATAAAATCTCATATACTAAAATCAAAATGTAAAGCAGCTCTTTTCAATGAAAGAACCAAGACAACGAAAAAACGAAACTATGATGCTGCCGTTTTGAATGCATGTGGTGCTTTATTGTTTGAGAAGCCTCATCAAGAGATGGTTTTAAAGGTGGTTTCTTCAGTCAACTTGAAGCCTGTTAGCATGATCAACAGTGATGGTGAAGAATTTAATGTGCTTGCGCACGAAAGTCAATTCCAACAAATACAAAAAAACGATATCCAAAGTGCTTCAGTTGTTGCAAAAAAGCGATTGATTGACAATGAACCTGTAGAAATAGAAGTGGAACTTGATGATATGCTAACGAAAGGTGTTTATCGTAATCTATTTAATTCAAATGAATTCCAGGAACTTGATGAAGAAATGTGCACCCTATTAAATACGGATTGGAGTACTAAGAATCATATCAAATATTCTTGCTCGGCTCTTCTTGCGGGGATGATAATGGTGATCAATAGCAAAGCTATTTTGGTAATATGTCATGAAGTCTATGGAAGGACGAGGTCAGTAGATGTACATAGGGAAGATTTCACAGTTAAATCAAAACAACAGCCATCTTCTTCACTTCCTCCACCTCGATCCCCTTATCGGAATATTTGGGTGACAACTATTATCGACAATCATGGCTCAAAACTTATATTTGGTACAAAAACATTCAACTCACTGGTAGCATCTAGTATCCGCATTGATAGTCCTTATGAACCAGAAGTTGGTCCATCCACACATCATTTTACTATCTCCAGCAACGAACAGTCAAGAAATATAAAAATTTATATACACAAAGAGTCTTGGAATAAAGCAAAGAAGCTTATGATGGAACATCATAACCACACCATAAACACTTATGATTTCCTATATCAAACTCGCCAAATACAAACCAACTTTCATTACCGTAGCACGTATAACCGATCAAGAGCTGCATGCATGATAACCGATAACCATACTTTGTACCCCTACAACATCTTCACTCTTTCCCAATGTGATAATGGCCATGACATATCTGACTATAAGATTATGTCCGAAGTTTTCCGAGAAATTGCATTGAAAATATTTTATGAAGAAGATTGTAATATAGAAGATGAAATTGTAGGCTCTTTGAAAAAAAAATTCATCGAGAATCAAATACAAAAGTGCAAGTCAGAAGGTGAAATAATCAAAATACTCCAATCAATACTGAACTTGTATGGTGATGATGTGGAAATCCCTGTTATAAACAACTCCCAATTGAACAAACTTTTAGAGCTGTCGGTAAATCAGCTTCTTCCAGTAATTACCCGTGTAAATGAGCATGTCGTTTCATCATTGAAGCAGACATTCTCTTCATATGTTTAATACATTTTTACAATCTGCATGTGCAATTCAAGCTGGTAAAAAAAAAGTTGTTTATCAATAAAATTCCCCCTATCGATTCAATTTTTTTTACAAATTACATATTTTGGTTAGAAATACTAATTTTCTGTTGTTATTCAGTAAAAAACACAGGAGTGATTGAGTTTGTGATACAAAAAATGGCCTATTATGAACCTTTTTTTTTACCAGTTGTAAAAAGTTATACAAGTGGTCGAATGAAATATGAAGATTTTAAATAAGAGTAAAGACAGTATTCTTTATTGAGAAATCAATTTTATGTGATACAAGGTAGCACATCCTAATATGAACTAGGATGCAATGCTATAAACTATCTTGGATAGACCAGGTACAATGTTTTTGACGATGAACACCCATGAGGATTTGCGTAATAGAAAACATCCCAGCGGTTCCATCTATAAAATCGAAAAAAAAGAAGTATGATATACCACTCTTGACATTTACTGAAATATAGAAAGTTAAAAAAGACGTCTTTTATAACCATTGCTTTGAAATTACACGACAAGTAACATTTCTTGACTATAAAACAATCAGAAGCATACCTGTGATTTTGAAAATACCATATACTTTGACACAATCTTTTTTTTTTTTTTTTTTTTTTGCATGGAAGTTAACTGAATTCACTCGCTACCAAAACTCGAAACAAGTGCTGGAATCATGCAGGAAATTTTTTCTGAGATAGACATAAAAAAAGTGGTAGACGGGTCAGTCTACATGCTTAGCGTCACTTCACAGAATGTTTGGTTACAAGTTTAAAACCACAATCGTATTTGTTTTAAAACCTCCAAAAACTGATTTAAAGTATCCTTTACATATCATGTATAAAAAAAAACCAATGTCAATCTGTGAATGCAATATGAAAAGAAAACGAGCCTTCTAATCAGAATACCAATATAGCACAAAAACTCTTTTTTATCAATTTGATCCTATATTCCCAATGGCACCTATATTGTAAGCCACACACAAATCTTTGAAATCAACCTTTTTATTATCAATATTGGATAATCAAGGTACTTCAAAAATGATATTGATATCACTGATTACAAAACTGTTTTTTATTTTTTATGTAACTTGATTCTTAGTCTTATTGTTATCATACCAATGATATAAAAGGAGTTCTTGAAGTTTTTGATATCGGCAAGGTGTCGATTTTTCAAAATGTTTCAGTTGTCATCAACTTTTTTTTTTTTTTTTTTTTTTTTTTTTGGAGACTGGAATGGCTTTTGTAAAATTGCTGTTGCAAATCCGACTAACATCATCTACATGCACTAATGCATTTACTTCTTCGCCTTGATTGGTGGTCAAACAAATGGGACTGAGGTTCATTGCATCAACAAGTTGAAATATTTGGTCCTGCTGAGGTTTCTCAAATAATAAAGCACCACATGCATTCAAAACGGCAGCATCATAGTTTCGTTTTTTCGTTGTCTTGGTTCTTTCATTGAAAAGAGCTGCTTTACATTTTGATTTTAGTATATGAGATTTTATACTTTCTCTAGTCAAGTGTTCTTTATTGCAAAAAGGACATTGTAAATGATCATTTTTTCTTTCTATTACAACCTTTTCACAAACTCCTGAAAACCCAGAGTCAACAATTGTAGATTTGAATCTAAATTGAACGTACCTTCAACTGTTGCGGTGATAGTGCATTTTTTACAATGCCTTTCATATTTATGTCTTTTGAGGGTGTCATTTGTATTGAAGTTTTCTTCACAATCGGTGCATGTTAACATTTTGGGAGATCCAACCAAGCAACAAAATAAAAAGGACCCGACCACGCAAAAAAAAGGATCCGACCACACAAAAAAAAAGGATCCGACCACACAAAAAAAAAGGATCCGACCAAGCAAAAAAAAATAAAAAGGACCCGACCAAGCAAAAGCACAACTCAGTGTAAAAATTCGGATGTGGAAGAACCAGTTTGATAACTGTTTGAATCATGTTCCAAATGTTTTCATTTAAAATAAAGTGTGAAATGACCTTCTCACAATCCACGAATTGAACTTCAAACAACCAGTGAATTTTTTTGGTAAGACCCCCAATATGTATTTGAAAGCCCGTACTTTTTTTCGCAAAATCCTCACATTGGGAATGGAACGACTGTAATTTGGTATTTACTTTTTCAAATTCATCTATTTATCGGGCAATCATATATGTGCTTCAACAAATAGGCAAATTACGTGAAAGAAGAGAGAAGGAAGACTAATACTAGTCAAGGTACAGAAGAGTAGATACATAAAAGGCTGTGGAAAAAAGTTGGTTAGTTTATCATTCCTGATTTTACCGCGACTTCAAATTACACACTTTTATTCGCACTCTTAATTATTTCAAGCCACCATTTAATAATATACACAGTGACTCAGCCATTATCTTTGTCCACTAATGTTCTTGGTCATTAACATCAATCCTGATTTACTTAAAAATAAATAAATGTAAAGCATGTCAAAATTTAAAATAGTTCCTTCATTGAACATAGGAGAAGCTTACAATAGCAATTTATTTAAACATTAGCATAAAGGAGTTATGCCAGAAATCCGACTCGCTGGTATTCTAAATTCCGAATGTAACTTACACTTCCAACTTTGATAATTACGAAAAACCTATGAGCCTGCCAGTGTTTTCATACTAAATCAACAAACGCCAACATAAAAAGATTACTAATGGGCGATGAGAAAAAGAGAAAGAGAGGATTTCAATAATGAAGACCTGATGAATAAAAATAAAGCAATCTGTATTTTTCAGTAATGTTACTCTTTGCACAATCTTCATTATAGACAATGCTGATGATCCATAGAGTTGTAGTCATTCATTATACAGCGCTTCTAAAGAAAGAGTTATTTACTTGATTTGTTAAGCGAAAACAGATTTTATTCTTCTTCTTCATTGTATCTCGGATCATACATTGTAATCTACTGAAAGTCAATAATATTAATCATCACAATCCAGTAATACAAAGACATTAAAAAAGATCAGCCCGCTTTGCTGAGAACTTGGTCACATATTGGTTTTTGACTGTAGAGGTATATTGGAGTCTAGGGCTGTAAATCAGAAACGACTCTCTTGTATGTCAAGGAGCTCTAATGTCAGCATACAGTGGGGAGTAGCTATACGTCCTTTGAGAGCATAAAGGTTCAGTGAGAGACCCATGACTTCTTACTACTTCAAAACGCTTTTGAATTTACCTATTTAAGTCAAATACCCTATTTACAGTATAGCTCTTTGTACAATGCTTTCAATCCAAATGCAGACCTTTTTCAACATACAAAGTCCAAAAATTCCGGTCCTTTCTTTTTCTTTTCTGTTCGTGGTAGAAGAATTGGTTTTATTTCTTCATAGACACTCAGATCTTTCGTACAACATGAGCCACAATAAGAGATAAAAATAGAATGCATAGACTGCCACAACCAAGGGATATAAAAAGAGGGCCCCTATTTCAAATCATAAAAGAAAAGAGCAAAAGCAATATCCACACACACAACCATGATTCTCTCTCATCACATCCTGCTATTAGCAGCTGCTCTTGGTTCATGGGCCACCACTGCTTTAGTGATCCCTACAGCTGCACCTATCAAGGTTCCTTTTCACAGAAAGACAGCAAATCTGATAAAAAGAGATGAGCCTGTACGTAGTACGTCTATTGTTACTGATGCTCTCAATTACTACGCAACCATTGAGATCGGTACACCACCTCAATCATTTGATGTCCTTTTGGATACTGGAAGGTAAAATAAAAATGATTTTATGACTTGTTGACAGCACATCTTTTGGAATCAGGGATCTCATTCTGTTTATTTAGTGCTGATTTATGGATCAATTCTGTTGGTTGTCCCAACACATCATGCCCATTCAACGTGTATGATGAAAAGGCCTCCTCCACCTATGTAACCAGTCCAAACGATACCTTCTCCGCAGGCTACGGTTCTTCCTTACCCTTACGTTACGCCAATGGTGCCTTTGGCTTTGAAACAATCACCCTCGGCAACGTCACGATCAAGCACCAGAAATTTGCACGCATCTACAACGAATCGGACCATCTTCTCTTCACAAGTGATAAGACACTGGTTCATCCTGCTGGTATCCTTGGCTTAGGTTTCCCAGATTTGACAAGCAGCAATCAAGGGGCCTATAACCCGCCACTGTTCAGCATGGCCCAGCAAGGCTTGATCCCTGCCCCTGTCTTTTCATGGGCTTATGGTCCTGGTTTTACTTTGGCTGCCAAAGGTGAAATGACGCTGGGAGGTACAGATCCTACGAAATATACAGGTGACATTCACTATCTTCCAGTCATCAGCACCAGCACTCAAGGACCCACCCACTGGCAATTCTATGCTCAAACTCTTGGACTGACAGGCGGTGCGGTCTCATCCAACCAGAGCCTTGTCAGTGATGGACACCTCACGATGCACACTATCTTTGACACAGGCACCCCTACGACTGCTCTCCCTACTTCTTTTGCCAAATCGCTCTATACTGATCTGACAGGTCTGACGGACTACAAGCTGAATGATGTCACTTCACCCATGTGGGAAATTGACTGCAGCTATGCGAACTCAACAGCCCGTATTCAGATTGGCCTTTCTCATCTTGGTGGCAATACAACGATGGATGCGAATCCTTTGGTGATAGACATGCCTGTGTCTACCATGGTTGTTCCAGCAGATACACTGGATATCCGTACAGCCAAGCAGTGTGCTTGGGGTATAAAACCGGTTGAAGGTCTTGGCTACTTTTTGTTTGGACAGACCGTCTTACAAAACATGTATCTCGTATTTGATTTCGGCAAGAACCAGACTGGTATCGCTACACCTGTTGGCTCAACAACCCAGTTTTTGTAAAGCATCATGCGCGCTTTTGTATATTATAGACATTTTTTTTGTTTTTTATTTATTAAAAAAAAGTAATTTTATTAAATAAATATTTTATATTTTAATGAAATAATCAGAGCTTTTGTTGATAAATAACAAAGGGCTGCTATTTGAAGAGAAATTATATCAACCTACAGTCAGAATCCTTTTCTTTTTTATTTCATATATGCTAAAAACGCAACAAAAAAATTACAATAATGACATGACAATGAATGAAAAACGATGAATGCAAAAAATCGTTAGGGTATGTAAAATAATAAAAAATAGCTTATTTTTCCATTATGAACCGTCTTCATCCATATCCATACTCTCTGCTGGTTCATTGTCTTCCTCTTCTTCCTCATCTCCTTCTTCCTCGTCATCGTCATCGTCTTCCTCTTCGTCATCGTCCTCATCATTCTCATCATCATCGTCGTCATTTTCAGCATACTCTTCAATATCCTCATCACTTTCTTCATCGTATTCAACTCTTCTACTTCTTCGTCGTTTTACACCAGTAGTAGATACATCTTTTTCTTTCGCTGGTGTTTTCTTTTTAGTTTCTTTCTTCACAGATGTTTTAGCTATAAAAATGTTTAGTACTTTCTGTCTTAGCTTAATTAACTCCTTATTTACTTTTCTTATTATTACTGTCTCCTTGAGCCGTGTCCATAGCTTCCTTTGCCTCTTGTTTTGGCCCTCTGACCTTTTCAATCTTTTGATCAAGCTCATCCACCATGGTCTTCATATCAGGCCTTTGCGATTTTTGTAAGCGGCCCTTGGCAATAATATCCAAAAAGCACTTGTGTACATAGTCTTCATGTAACTTATCTTGGTAGGCGGGCCATCCCTCTAATAAACGTTTCATTGACTTTTCAGACTTGTAAGGAAGCAAGGATAGACAATAAGCAATCTCTCGCCATGTACGTTCCATTTCAGCCGCCACAAATCGCTGACAGAGCTTATCGATAATGTTCTCGGCTTGCTTTTCCTTTTCAACAAAGTCAAAGCCAAATAAAAATTTCATAATGCGTCTAAATCCTTCCTCTTCAAGACCGCTATTGGCCATGGTCAAGTTACTAATGATATCTGGTAGGTTGTTGTAGATTGCATTATCTTTAGAAGCAAGTTCGGTAAAGAATAATTTGGCTAAATCAGCAATACGTTGGTCTGCGTCCTCTAGACACTTGGCCATCTCACTAATTTGTCCCTTGACCTTAACCATACCGTTCAAGATCAAGTGGGTTAATACCATAACCGTGTTCTTTTTCACAAGTGTGTCTGGGTCAGAAAGCCGATTATAAAGGAAACTGATGTTATCATCAATCAAAGTTGAGAAACAGACGGCCATGTCACCCAGGGCAATCACAATATTGCTTCGAATTGTTGCATCCTGAGATTTTTCAAGAATTGTAAAGAGTAGTTGAAGATGCTTCTCACAGAATTCTGAACTAACACACATGAATTTAGCTAAGGCAAGTGTTGCTGTCACTTGTAAAGTGCGATCCTACAACCGTGTTTAATAACAACTACAGAAGAATATAAAACAAACTTACATTGTACAGCTTGTTTCTTGCACACACCTCTACAAGAAGTGGTCCATATCTAGCTAATAAGGATTGATTACCGTACAGGATTTCCCTTTCACGAATTCGGATCACAGCATCACCAATATCATCCTCTGCCGTACCACCTACTTGTTCCAGCTCGTCCACCTCTTCCTCCTCTCTTGGCTCTTTGCCCTTGCCATCTTTTTGTGACTTTTTGTTCTTCCATGCAGATTCCACGATTTCCAAATGAACAATTTGTTTGAGTGCAACATGGCCTACCATAAACAACAACTGGGCTAGTTCAGTCGAGGACTGATGGATCGAATTTTGAGGAAAAGGCAAGTTTTGTTGTAATTGACTCATATCATAATCAAGAATCATTGAATCTGTGTTGGTAGTCGTATCAGAAAATTCGGATGACATCTCCTTGACACCAAACACCTTAATTGTCTTTTGATAAATAAGTTCTTTACACAACGTCTCGGGATGCTCACAAAGTAAATAAACTGTATTGATTGCTTGTTCCGCCAAACTAAACCTATATATAATAAAAAAAAGGATTAGAGAAGGACTCTTTCAGATATTTCTTAAATTTTACCATTCATTACTCTCTGTGGGTGAGTTGATCACGTCCTTTAATCGCGTAAAGATAGAATGCTGTAAAGGAAATCGAATACCAACTTGTACACCCCGACCTTTTTCCACTCCTTTTACACCCTGTAATCGTTGAAGAGCTATACAAGTATACCTTGCCAAAATCAAATCACTTTTGCCTAGTGTACCCAATCCGATCTTCAGCATCAAATCAATTTTTTCGGACACGATACGCGTATCGGCTTGAGCAAGCATACCCAAAATGATAATCGCACCTCGTCGTTGAGATTTTTGAATTCTTCCTTTAGTGAACCCATACACGGACCAAAGTTTCTCGATTACTTCAAATGAAATTCTGCTACTGCTGCTTTGCATCACGGTCTTCAGTAATTGTTCAAGTGAGGTCAGTTCGGCCAAGTTGGTGTCGTATGTCAAACTAATCAAATTTTTGGCAATGCGGTTAACGTTTGTGCGACGAGAACAGTTTCTGTCAAACTCTAGATAAAGTGATTCGTAGCATGATAGGAGCTTCATTTTGATGCCTTTGCCTTCATCACTTGTGTCTTTGGTCCAAATGAGATGAAGCATTTTGCGAATGCCCTCTTGTGCTATTTTAACTTGATAATTATAGGCGATCACAAGAAAATTCATAGATTCGAGTACTTCTGCTTTGGATTTAGAAGAAAGAAGCTGAGTGATGATGGGAATACAGGCATGTATTTGTTGGATAAAAGCAATTGCATCCTCATGGAAAGCTTTCATCAGGATCAGCTGCTGTAGTTTTTCGGCAGAGACTACTGTCTTACTTGACTGAGGTTTCTCTACCTCAGTCTCCTTTTGTTCTTCATCTTGATTGCCTTCTTCATTTGATGCTTCGGCCATAACTTCATCCTCATCTCGGTTTTCATCATTTTCTTTTACATTTTTGTCTTCTTCATTATCATCCTTTACTGTATTTTCCTCCTGTCCATTTGCTTTTGGTGTAGGTTGAACAATGATAAAGGGCAGTATATCTTCTTCTGTTGTCACGTTCTAATATAAAGTTAATTTGAGATAAAAGCAATAAAAAAGACATCAAGTTACCTCAATTTCACTATTTAACGTCTCTAACCTCTTTTTCCAATCGTCCAAGTCTAATTCACCACCGTACATGCTGTAAGGGTGGGTCGATATCAATTTACATAATAGTCTAATTACGTATTTTCTAACTGTGCTACTTTTATCTTGTAAATGTCGAATAGCTAATACAGTAGCTGCTTGTCTTCTTTTAGGAAATTTTGCCTTTAAACTACGTTTTGTGAGCTTTTCTCTTTATATATGTATATACATATATATAAAATGACTTACTCAAATAAACGTAAATAAACTTGTAGCACTTTTTGTCTACAGTAAGAAATAGAATCCAACATGCGTTCTTCCAAGATATCAAAAAAGCCATTAATTTGTTCCATTTGATTTGAATTATCTTCAATGGATTTAGACAAGTCTTCAATCATAAATCCTAATATATCAATCATAGTCGATCTCATCAAATAAGACTAATATGGATACATTGGTCAATAGAAGTGCATACAATACATACTGTATTATGCGTTTACCTCACTGTCTAATTGATGTATGAGTAAAGAGATGTTTTTTAATATTGTTTTAGGTGATAAATCCACAAGTTTTGTTAAAAATATCGAAAATGTCTTTGGGTTGGGTGAATCCTTGACTTCTTTTGCTCCTGCATCCTTGAATTCACGATGGCTAACATCACGTAATATTTCATCTGCCAATTGATTATAGTTTAATTTTTCTACTAAATAGATCAAGAATTCGGCCATGGGTTCAGCTGAATGTTCCCAATATTGAAGATTTTGCATCATTGTCGTCTGAGCAACTAGTGAAAATGATATAAGAAACTCCTGATGATCAAAGTTTATTATCTTACCAAATGCATGATCGTAGTATTTTACACATAAACCCAAAATACGAAAAACACGTTCCTTAACTCGTGTCGATTTCGCATTCACTGGATTTTCAAATAACTGATACGCAGGCTTGGTAAATAACGTTATAAATGTGATTCTTTCAGGTGTCATTGTCCAAATTTTGCTCAACTTGAGATCCAATAACCAACTGGCTGTATCAAACGCCTTGAGCTTTTGGTTGCTCCAGTCAAATGTGCGTAAATCATTATCGCTTGATTTTGATTTTTTGGCGGTTTTAGAAATGGTAGCGTTCTCTTCGGCAGAGATCAGGAACCAATGAATCAAATAACCGTAAAGTTCCAAATAGTGGCGATGGTTGCTGAATGTTTCCTTTTGATCGTTTTCTAAATCGTCAGAAGTTGATTTGATTTCAATTCTAAATGCTTTGAAAATGCATATTATTTTCTATTGTCATCTCGTCTTTCTTTCTTTTTTTACCAGATAATACAATATCAAACAGCCGAGTTAACCAACGTGGTTGAATATGAGTAAAATATCTATTAAAAGTGTGTGTACGTCAATGTGCTGTTGAATTTAGTTTTGCTTCACCATTTACTTAAGAAAACTGCGGATTTTATCAAAAACAACAAGATCTGATATATTTTCTGAAGATACTTCTACGCTATCAGTAATTTCTAATTGTTGTGTAAAAATATTGTCAGTTTTGTTACTTTAACTTCCAATGTAAATGTTACCATTTAGATATCTCGAAATATCTTGATCGCTTTTTCCTCTTAAATCGATTTCATTAGGAATATAATATCCTTCTTTTTCCTGAAGCTTTAACACCTCATCACTTAACAAGAAATCGTCCTTCATTAGTTTTATACAAGAAAAAAAAAAAAGGTACAACAGGTCCCAAAAAAGTTTTTATTATACATAACACGTCTGAGTTTTATTTAGATTGTATTTTGTACACGAAGACGATTTGTTGCCACCAAATTATTTCTATGAGAAGAGGCAAAATCCCTTTGTCTTGAGGCAAATTCCTGTGGCTTTGTGGTAATTGGAACATGATTGACTGAAGTACCAAAGGTAATTTGACGGCGTTCTTTTCTATTACGAGGTTCTATAGCGGGAAGTTTTGGTTCACTAGATGCTGTTGATGGCTTTCTCGGGCGTTGTTTATAATATCTCATAAATTGGCGATGACCCAATCTTGTACCTGTATTCAATAGGACTAAATCTTGATTTTCATCCATATGTGTCGCAACCTCATCCCCTAATGGTTCAAAATCATAAAACTTTAATAGTTCTTCAGGATCTTCTGATTCATCATAAGCCATTTTACAGTGTCCTTTATCAAGCTTCATATATAGCAGATTAATATGATGCTTTTAATTATTACTAATCCGCAGCAACTTACCATGTGTTTACGAACAGCAAATAATGATTTCCACTCTTTTCCTCTTCCATTACAATAAAGGCATGTAAAATCATTTACAATCTTTTCAGATAAATACATCACAAGACCCTTGGGATCTTCAAGGTATTCAATATCAGGTAAAAAGAAGCCATGAAATAATTTCATATGGTCCAGACTACTTTCGAAATCACCGCTATATAATCCACAAAAGAGACAAGTGTCAAGCACTCGATCGGTTTCAGTCACAAAGGACAACACGGATTCATTGTCAGTGTCATCTGCATCAGAAAACAGACTCATCTTGTGATGATGAGGTTGAATGACAGGTGAAGCCAAATGTTCTTTACCCAAGATGGATTCCGTATCCTTGTGCTTTTTGGAAGACAAATGATTGGCAAAACTGTTTTCTGAAGAATATGATTTTCTATTGTGCATTTTAGCAAAAGCTCATACACATTGTATCGTATAAACTTACCTGCAAAGTGAACACTCATATACAACTCCTTGTCTTTCCTCTTCTTCTCTACCTTTGGTTTGTTGAGCTGCGAATCGAATAAGTAAACTTACATGTTATACGTTATATAAATGCATACCCAAAACTTTTTGAGCAAACTGTTCAGCATTGATAGGCGCGAGTTGAGCAATTTTTCTTTTTAAATTGTACTTGTGCCAACTATACATGATAAATGAGCCGCAGCACTTGCCTTAAAAAGTTTTTTTTTTACTCTGAACGATAATGAGTACGTTGTCTTTCACTTGAAGGAAAGGCTACTTGACAAGCAAGGCAAGTAAACAATTGGTTTCTTGGCTTCAAAGGGTTTGATTGGTGTTGTTGATGCAGCATCATTTTTTAAGGAAAAAGTAAAGAAGAAAAAGAGAGTAAGAAAGGTTTAGTAATCTGCTGATAAATAAAAGTATTCGGAGTATAAAAACAGCTGAACCTGTCAAATGCAAATAACACTCCCATGAATCAAGCCTTTCTCCTATCTTTCTTCTTTTTATCTATTTTCTCTTTTCCTTTTAATTACACTATGGTGAATACTACTTTTATACGTGAAGAAGAAAATGACTATAAACGATTGTTACATAAAAACAAAAAGATTGCAAGTAGAATACATAAAAACTCTCCTGCTTATAATTCAATTGTCTATTTAAACCATTTACCAACCAAGAAAAAGTTTGATTTTTTTGCTCTTTTTAATCAGCATGAAGATATATATTTTAATTCAAGTAGAAATGACCTAAGCAAAGATATATTTCCTTCTGAATAAAACTGTTTCCTTTTTTTTATTATTATTTATTCTAGTTTTCATTTGATTTTTGTAATGTAAAAGCACCTGAAGCAAGGCATAAATTCCGATCTGTAAATTGAATGTTATAAATAGGTGTTTGTTTAGTGGGGAATACTCCAAGATGATCTCGACTATAAATGATAAGTACACATAGCAAATTATTTTTGAAAGTACCTTTCATAGATTCTTCTGTCATCTTCTAATTTTCTTCTTTTAGGCTCCATTTCCATAGGATCCACTTCTTCTGTATTTACATCCCATACACGTACTGTACAATCAGCCCCTCCGGATACCAAAATATTGTTATCCGCACTGAACTCGAGAGAATACACAAACCCTGTGTGACCTGTCATCTTCTTAATCTTCTTACCACTCTTCAAATCCCAGAGCATAATCGATTTGTCTTCTCCAGCAGATGCCATATAACGTCCATTAGGTGACACAGCTACTGTTTTAATTGCTCCTGTATGACCTGTGAAGACACGAACACATTGTCCATTAGAAATGTCCCATAAACGACATGTACGATCACTCGAACCAGTCACCAAATATTTTGAATTAGGATGAAACTTGACAGTCTAAACAGCACATAAGTCTTTTTTTTTTCAGCCTATTACGAAAAAACTTACATCGACATCAGATAAATGACCGGTAAAGATTCTTAATGGTCCAATATGATCACAGCTCCATAATCTTGCTGTTCTATCGTGTGAAGCCGTAGCAAAATAAAATCCAAAGGGTCCAAAATCAACATCCCAAATTGGGCCATTATGTCCCTTGTAGACCACTAAATTTGAAAAGGTTTGTGTGCTCCATAATCGAACTGTTTTATCTTCTGAGCAAGACACCAAGTATTTATTGTCAGGACTGAAACTCAAGCCGTATACAGGGCCTGAGTGACCAATGAGTTTTTTATATTCTGATCCATGTCTTTCCTTTTGCCTATTAAGGTCATGATCTACAATATAGTGTGAGTATATATGTGTATGAATATTTGCTTTCTTACAATCATTGACATGGGCTGGGTTGATTGTGTTTCGAAGTGATCTTAACTTCTCTCCTTTTAAACTCCAAATCTTTATAAATGATTCTGAGAATCCGCCTGCTATTAATGTTGCATCTTTTGTAGTCGTTAAACAATTTAAACTATAAAAAAAGTTAATTGCGGGTTGCGGTTGAGAGCATTTTGTCTTACGTGTCATATGTGTTGTGAAATGTATGGCAACATATACTTGGTAAAGATGTTTCATTTAAAGGTAAACGGTAATTAACATCTTTTAAATGCTCAATCTCGGCTTGAATATCGGTTCCTTTGCTATTAACAGAAACATGATCAAAACACCCTTTTCTGTACATAATGTAATGCTTTCTTACTAGAGAGGAAGTGGTATATCATGAGGAGGTGGGCCATCCACAGTATATTCTTGACTTTCCTTTTTGAAAAGTTCTAATAAGGATACGCTCTCTTCATCCTTTTTCTTTTGGTTGGCCTCTTCATCTTTAATGGCCTGTTCTACTTCCTCTTTAAAAGATGGATCTAACTGAGGTAAGCCAAGTTGTACGCGTTGACGATTGAATTCTTCAATTTGTTGTGTTTGATGACCTGTAATACCAATCACATCATCATCTAACTCCAATCCGCCTGCGGATTTCAATAGTTTTCCATGAACCACTAGCAGAATCATATCAACAAAAGCGTTATATCACATATCTTGTGACTTACCTTGAATATTTAAGTATTGATTGACAATCCTTAAGAGCAGCATGAATCGATTGTCTTGCAAATAATTCAAGAATAATTCAAATGGTACTCCAGACATCCTCAGGTTATACTTGTTGTTACGATAAATTTGTGCCATTTCGTTCTCTCGAATATGATGTGTTTCTGTAATCATCGCAAGTGTATTCAAATCAGGTGTATGTAACTCGACATGATCTGTTCGGTACGCCTTCAAAAAAGTTTGAGCTAAAGAAAAGTGAATATACATTTATATATTGTTTATATATGTCTGTACCTTTTTCAGGTAAACTTTTGCTAATAAGATCAAGATAAGAGTGAACAAAAATAGGAAATAATACAGAGCGTAATTCAGGCTACCATCATTATACATTTAGAGGTAAAACTACTTGTTTTTTTTTTTTCTTAAATTACCTTGTACCAATCGAGCGAGTTTTCAATCCATTCTCTTAAACTATTATAGCTCACTCCATACATGTCTGGATCCTCCTCGTCTTCCTCTTCCTCTTCTTCCTGAACTTGTTCTACCGTGGTTGGCTCTGGCTGTTCGGGTCTGATCTCTGAAGTATTTTGAAGTGAAACGTTTTCTCCTCTTAATTCACGTAAAAAGATGGCTTCAGTGGCTCGAAATCCTTTCTTTTGAAGATAAGACACGAGCATTTTATCAATATCGGGAGGTGCATTTTCTCCACTGTTAGGTGGATTGGCTGACATGGGAGTGACTTTTGAAAAAAAAAAAAAAAAAAATGTAATAAGTAAAAAAAAAAAAAAAAGCAGAGGGACAAAACAAAAAAAAATAACGCTTCGGAGTATTAATTTGCTTTCTTTTTTCTAAACTTAAAAAAGCAGCGTTTTTATGTAATGAAAAACGAAACTCCCAAAAAGTATAATAAATAAATAAAAAAAATGCAAGAGTTTGTTTATCTAAATACGTATACAAAGAAATATAAGTCGCTTTCAGCTAAATTAGTTAATTTAAAGTTTTTTTTTTTTTTTTTTTTTTTTTTTTTTTTTTTTTACTTTTTTACTATAAAAAATTTGTATGCAAAAGACACCTAGCTTTTTTCCCCTTGTACAAACATTCATGCTCATTTTTTTTATTTATTTTTTTTTTTAAAAAAAAGGCATACTGGCTTGTATAGATAAGCATGTTGTTACTCCTCATCTTGAAGGAGGAACAAGATAAATTGTCACAATTAAGCCACAAATACCATGTATATGCTTGTCTATAAAATGTTACTAGTTCAACGAAAATTGCAGCATCTGATGCTAATAGCTCTTGTTGTTCTTTTCTTTCTAGGACCCACCCCATGCTATACTTGCACTTCTACTACTCTTGCCAAAGATCACTCAAAGCGAGCTCCTAATGATCCTAAGACTATCCAAACTCTCATATGTTAATCTTTTTCTTTTGACTCCAAAAGAAGACATGCAAATAAAGTGCTTTGGTGACGGTGAAGAACAGATAGAAATACTAGAACCAACGATGACATCAAGGGCGGACCGCCATCACATTCTTTGCCTTTTTTTTCACCAACGGTGTTATTATCGGTCGTTCATGAGGCAATAGCAGCTCGCTTCATTCCTACTCTGGATGTGATTTTCATTTCAGTGTGGTCACTGAAAAGTTGTTGAACTAAATTTCTTCTTTATTGATATTGTTCGGAAGGATGGTAGCAATAATCTTTGAGAGTATTTGAATTCAAACTCCAATTGGCATGCAATTTTACTTGATTAACAAAAGCACTAATGTAGACGGCCTCCGTACTTGAAGTTGATCTCAACGAATGAACAGACAAATGTTGATGCCAATACCCACTGCTTTCATATCCTTCTTCAACCACATCGTCATTGTGCTAGGCTGTGCTGTTTGCCACATGGAATTATCATTATTTTCTGATGACTTTTATTAAGTTTCTAATGGCGATATTGACAATACCAGTCGTGGATGCTTGCTGGGTGGCTTTGGTCTTGGTCAGATATTTGTGAGTACAATTACCAAGACGTCCTCGTTCTAGCTCTCAAAAAATCCCCAACTGGTTCCATTTTTGTATCTTATTCTTTTAAAATCTCTTGATCTAGGTCCATGTCGTCCAAAGGACTTATTAGTGACACTCTTAGGGATGTATTTTTAATTCTGACTTATTGAATGTTTCCACAAAGTCGGGAGAGATGGCCAAATGTTTTTATCATCGTTCTTGAGGTATTTGAGACTGTTAGGGGGAAGTACATGAACGGTGAGGTCTTTGGTGTCTCATACAATTCTTTTCCTGTGGCAAACCTATAGATGGTAAAACGTCTAAGCTTTTTTAAGGCCTGTCTCATGCCTTTCTCTTGTTTTCCTTCCTCCATTATGTGCGAGATTTATGTGGCTGTTCTTGCTGCTGTGCATAATCTGTTTGCTCTTTATGGATTGCCGCCACAATCTGTGTTGTTTTAACTTGGTACTTGGCAACTGGTATAAACAACTTGCTGATAGCTCCTAATCTTGTCTGCTTTACTTTATCGTATTTAATAGCGAATTTGGCAAGCATTTTAGGCTTTGTTTCAACTTCAGCGCTGGAAGGGTGTTTACTTTCGTTAAATAACTCTTTGGAAAATTCAAGACAATTATCATACTCCGTTCTCTCTCTCTCTCTCTGTTCTTTGCAGAGTTTAAGTAGTTTTTGGATTTGTTCAAGTATAAGATTGTAGACTTGGCACAGTATAATCACAGCAAGCGGCTTTGAAAGGCATAAGGAAAACATATAGAAATTTTCTTCTAAAGAGTTCAGCCTCTTCTTCTGAGAAAGAGGTTGTTAAAAGTAATTCATTTTAAGGTTACTTGCCAACTAAATCAAAAGCAATCATACATCCTTGAGGGTATTGCTTGGCTTATTCGTATAAAACCATGTTGGTGCTATTATAGAGCATTTTTTAGATAATAAAAAAAATCTGTCACATTCTTTTATTCCATCATTATATTTTTTGTTTATTAAACTATGAAAGAAGGAGGTTAAAAAAGCTTTATATTATATCACGTAGACAAGAGTAATTATAAACATATTTATATACATTTTTTATACATACTTACAGTATAAATCTATTATGGAGCATCTCTAGGCTCTTATATTTCCTTGTAACATACATAGCTATGAAAAAAGGGGATTTTAAGTACGGCTTTTATGCATTTGCTTCTTGATTTCGTATGATCCAATGACAGCTAATTTCAACTGGATTTAAATTTATTGTACAAAAATGAGAAAATTTTTTGAGAAAGTCAAAAAAATTACACTTTTTTATAACCATGGGCAAGATCGTATTTAATGAAGATGAAGAAATTGTTGTTCCAGAACCCACTGTTCAAAAGAATGTAGAGGTTGAAGATCCAATCTCTGACGATGATGAGGCTCCTGAAGCCATTTCGACCTCAACGGCAAAAGAAAGCTTATTAACAAGAGTTAATGCTGAAAAGGAAGCAGCAGCCAAGTAAGTCCTTATAGGATTTGGAAGGCAATTATTCTTATATTTTCTTTTAGAAAAGCAGCTGAAGAAAAAGAGAAACGTAGAAAAAGAGATCAACTTTTAAAGGAACAAAAGAAAGAGAGTAAACAAAAGAAGCAGAAGAAACAAGAAGTAGTAGAAGAAGAGGAAGAAGAGGAACATGAAGAAGAAGAGGAGGAAGCAGAAAGATTACCTGAGGATTTATTGGCACAAGCCATTGCTGAAGAAAAGGAGGAGATCAACAAAAGAAAGCACATTACAGCAGAGGATTTTGAACGCATGTTGGTAGAAGAAGAAGAAAAAGAAAGGTCAAAGAAGAGAAAGACATCTAGTGAAAGACGTGTGGGTGAATATTCAGTCAAGGTGCTCAATCAACGTCCACGAGCAGAAAAGAAGAATAAAAAATTGATCAATATAAAAGAAACTAAACTTCACAGAAAGAGCGTGGTTAGAAAAGATGCGGTTCAAAATATTAGTAGCGGTAGAGATGGTGCTGCATTAGTTTTTCGCCGTAAATAAATCACATTGTATATATACAAATATTATAGAGATTAAAATAAAATAAATCTGAGAGATATCCATTCTTTTTTCTTTTTTTATTTAATGGGTTAGAGCAGAGGATGAGGTATATAGATCAAAGCAAACAAATTAAGCTTCTTCATCCAGCTTTTTTTGGTTTGAATGGATCATAAAGATCAGTAACATGGCCACTCCTGAAATTCCAGCACAGACAAAAAATGTGAAAGAAGGCATAGTAGAAACAGAAGCACTGTAGATGTAATTGATTAGCAGTTGAGATAAAATTACTATAATAATAATAAAAACGGGTTAATCTAAATTATGTGACATGCAATAAAGAACTTACCAGAACAAGAATCAAGTGTGGCCAAAGCGCCCCAAAGTTCACCTGTTTGAGAAGGATCGACTAGGGCAGTCATAAGGGAACGTAAGGAAGGATTTGCTAATGCGTCTACACTTTCTAAAATTCCAGTCAAAAAGAAACCAGATGAAGTAGCGGTCAAACCAAAGGCAGTCATAGCAACCGTCTTGAAGCATAAACCGATACGAATGAGTACAATGTCTAGTGTCATTGAGTGATGGCTGCTTTGCTTTAAATCCATTTCTTCTAATTCCAGGGCGGATGAATTCTTTGGTGGACTGGATTTGTTAGTGTTTAAAGAGGCCCTTTCTTTTTCTAATATAGGCAAGCTTTTGTTGAATAGCTTTGTGATTAAAGGAAGTATCACCAACATCATAACTAAGCGTGATGAAGACGTGATACTATAAAACAGCCCACCTTCATAAGCTGTCCAACCAAATTTGAGCATTGCATACAACAGAAATGGAGGCAGAGAAGCTATATAAATTAAAACTTGAACAAGAGCAAGAATAGGCAGAGTCCATCGGCTAGCATGATTAACAGGCTTGCGAAAGAATACGCCAATCGCAGAAAAAACATTAATGCTTTGTAAAAATGTTTGTTTTGGACTTGGTTTATATTTTGTGATATCATTTGACTCTGGAAGGAAGAAGGTATTATACATGATAAAGGCGATATGGATGGCAATAATAACATAAAACACACTATTAATTGAACCAGTTTGTTTGATTATAAATGAGCCAACGTACGGTCCTAGATTTATACATTAGATGAAACAAATTCTGTGTATGTGTGTATACCATTAAAGTTACCTAACGCTAGTCCTATACAAGCAGAAGCGGCTAAATAACTAAAAGCGGATGTTCTATAAAAGAAAGCAACGATGTCAACAATTGTTTTTGATAAGGACCCAGGCGTTTTAAAATAAAACAATTGCACATTACCTGTTAGATTGTGTAGTACAATCGGTTAAATAAGCATTTGCGGTAGCAATTAGAACCGAATCACCAGCCAAGAAGCCTCGAATAGTATTGGCAGCATACAGCAAAAAGACATCGAATGTGCCGAAATATCTGAGTGTTAAGACTAATCCAGCGAAAGGAATGATACCACCCAAGAGAGATATCACCATGACGAGCCGCCTTCCTTTACGGTCTGATAAAGTACCATAGTAGCCAGCAAATATCAAGGCTATCAACGATAGAATTAGGAGGGGTTAACATGATGAATATTTTCATATAATGTAAAATATTACTTGATGCATTGGATAAGAACAAAAAGGCAGCCTGTGCTTCGGATACCAAAGATTGAACAGCAGGTATATTACAATGATCGAATGGAATATCAGAAATGTCAATCCCTTGCGCTCGGTAATACCTATAGATAATAGTTAGTATCATTTACGTAGAAAAAAAATGTAACGCGCTCTCAGTATAGAGCTTTCTTACTTGTAGCAATAAATGACAGACAATGCTTCTACTGTAGGTGCAATGCTTGCTCTAAATAGGATGAACAAAGACGAGTTAGTAAATATTGCTTTCTATTTTCATTTGCATTGCTTCACTCATACCCATATGCAAAGGACAGAGTAAACACTGGTATAATGATATACCACGGAGAAGGCTTTTTTTCTCCAGACTCATTGAGTTCACCTTGATTGGTCAGTAAAGGTGTGATTTCTTCAGTTAAAAGCTCAAACTCCATTTTATGTTGAAAGAAGCGGAAAAGAAAGAAAAAGAATCGCTTACTTTTATAAGAAACAGAAACATTTGTCATACACCTGTATCACAACGCTCTCGATTCTCGGCGTTCAAGTCCTTTTTCTTTGCTATGAATCAAGCACATCAAGCTTGTGAAAAGAGGGATAAATAACCTTGATCATGGGCTAGCTTGTACAACTCTTTATTATTGTTGATTTGTTTCAGATTGACTGTTTGAGCACAGCCTTTATCTGTCTATTTTGTTGTATACTTGGCGCTTTATAAATATTTCCTCTCAGTAGATTGATAAACCCTTACCAGATGTATAGAATGTTATTTTTGAAAATAAAGATCAAGTATCTTGATACTCAATTGCTCATTTGAATAAAAAATCCTTATGTGAAAGGCATATTCTTCAAAAGTTTTGTTGGTGGAGAGCCAAGATTAGTGTTTATGTTGATTCACACACGCCAAAAGAACAATGTATTCAATAGCTCTTCAGAATTGCAATTTCAACCTAAAGACATTGAATCAATCTACTTGATGTTCCTGATCGATGTCTTATATGCTTTAAAAGGACTTGAAAAAACAGAGAGAAATCGTTCTCAACATGCAGGCTCAAGCACGTATCAAAGGAATGTTTAGCCAAGGAATACATCATTTTTTTCATTATTCGTTAAGTCAGTTTTAAAAAAAAATGCTAATTGTATTAAGCCAAAGATAAATATATTTTCCATACAAAAATATAGTAAATTTCATTCTTGACATTGTACTGACAAAGCAAGACGTTGGTCGATCAAATGCCAAGACTAACGGCGGATATTCAATTTTTTTTTCAACTTGGCGTCTGTTCCATCCTCTCAAAGTGACTAACATTGTTTGGACACATAGAAATCAAGAAATTAGTAAAAGTACAAGGATTAAAAAGGACAGATATACAATGATTTTGCTTAATTGTATCTGGCCAGACGCTGTATTCTTTACATAATGTGGATAATGACATACTTATTAAGTACTTACAACTAGTCAAATAACCAGTGCTGTATAAGCATTTGCTTATGAATCGCTATTCTACATTTGATATACTACATATTCTAAAGCTATATCTATACATAATGCTATTTATAAGAAATAATAGTTGATTTCTGGTTTTAATTGTACCTTACAACTTTTATTCCATAGTTTTATTTGGTGACAAATGCTTTATTCGGGCATATCTCTATTTGAGTATGGGATACATGTACAAAAATTAATTCTCACGCTCAAGCTAAAAGCTAAAAGTGCTCACTTTGTTTAGTCATCTATCAAGTGCTTTGTTTACACGTTGGTTGAAGGCTATTTTCTAAGATTTGTAACAAAGTAAAACTGCTTATGTGCTTCTGCAAGGCTTTTGTAAAGCTCAAAAAAGAATAGGTGGAAAGACTTGCTTTCAATCATTCATCAGTTTGTAACAAAGATCAGAAACAATAAGGGCGAATAGGTTGAGCACAATGGCATGGAACACGAAATGTCGGTGGTTTCTTGCTGACATTTAAATGCTTTGTACCAAAGGTTTATTACAAGACATCGTGAGGCTACCCATTTATAAGAGATAGATCAAAGGAAGATGACTGTGGAACAGGTCAAGTTATCTGGCAAGACTTTTGTTTGGCAAAATCAGATTATTATAATTTCTTATGTTTGTCTTTATTTTTTTGATGTGCGATTGAATTTATGATCGCTGACTGAAACTTATTGAGGATATTGTGTGTAATGATGGATGGAGCTTCATTAATTTTTTTAAAATTATTCGATACAGGCTTTTTAATTATTGGATAACAAAAAGAAAAAGTGAATAAAAAGAAAGGATGGTTTAGTACTAAAAATAATACTGAAATATATTACTTTTACAAGCATAAAGGGCTTATTCTTTGATGACAAGAATAGTTGGAAAACTAAGTTGGAAAAAAAAAGGAAGGTTGATCTACTGCTTTATAAGTTTACTTGTTTCATCCACATACTCCAAAGTATAAAAGTGACTTTAAGGATGAATTTCCAATTCACGTCAAAAGAACCTTTTTCAACAACAGTTGCTTACATAATGCTACTATTTTTATTGATTCTAAATTAATCCTCTTTTTAAATTAAGCAATCTCGAGCTGCAGCGTGGGACCTTTTTGGCGTATGTATCATTTGTTCAGGTATCCGTCTTTACCGTAATTTATAAAATCAACGGCAACTTCCTCCATGTGTGGGTACGGGCTTGGTAGTAGGCGTTATAAAAGCGCCATTAGCAATGATCTAGAATATGCTTGATAGAAATTAATAAAACTTAAAATAGCTTTACTCCTTTACTTCTTTATGACATTCATTTGAGCTAATCAGTGGAATGAGATTGAAAGAAATGGTCTTGGAATGAGTCATTTCTAAAGTACATTGCGAAAAATGATCAAACTCTGTTACCATACCTCTAGGACATCATACTGAATCAAATGACCTTTTCACTTTCTTTTCATTTTAATTTTAGGTCAAGTAGTGAAACCCACGTCATGTATCCGCACTGACCTTTCATTTGTCAATTGTAGTGGATTTAAGTCCGTGAAAACTCCAATTCATTTTTTCAAAAAAAAAAAAAATCCTTTTATTTGTGCCTGAACCGTGTGCACACACTTTCCCAAAAATAACTTTTTTTTTAAAAATAGCTTTGTAAATAATTAGCGTGTCACATAAACTTTATTGTTTAACGTTTGCTGTTGCATAAAAATAAAGACATGACCCTGGAAGGGTGCTTTCTTTAGCATCCAGGGTTCTTTTTCTTTGATGTATACATCAAATGGCGTATACATAATATCATGCTTTCCTTTGTCCTTCTTTAATAAAAATAAGTTGTAAAAACTACAATTTATAATTTTATATTTTTTATTTATTTGATCCAGTGTAAGCAATGCTTTTATTATTTCCGTTTAAATTTTCCCAGTTTTGATTATTTTTTCTTTAAAAGTTCTAAACCATATTTTTGGTCTAAAAATAAATTTTTATACATCTTTGCACCGCTGGTAACCGCAGTTTTTTTTAACGATGTAATCATTTGAGAAGTAAAGATATTAGTAATAAGACTATTTGAGTACATTCAAATCACCTCATGTTTATTTTAAGAACTTTTTTACTTATGGTTATTCTCTTATAAACGGGAGAGTTAAATAACCTTTGATGTTATTTTTAAACTAAAAGATATTGTAGGAGATAAAAAAGTTATTTTTAGAGCTGCTATCCAATGTTTCAATCGTTTGTGTCACTTTCTTGTTTAATTTTGCTATGCAAATAGACACTGAATATCTTTAAAAGAAAGAGAGAAAGAATATGACAACATCTTTGGTGATACTAAATCTATATTTTACTTTCAGATTATTACGAAATCATAAAGAATTAGAAAACATCAATGGGGTTCAACGATCAATACTAGTTTTGGGAATTAGTGTCACACCAATTTGAATCCTCCTATTTTTCTTCTTCTTCTTCTTCTTTACTGCATTTTTGTAAGAAAATAAAAGATGGCAGCATCAAAACATAAAGACATGTTTATTTATATCTCAATTGATATCAATTAAGTACTAGAGCTTAAATAAAATCCAAGCTAAAATTAAATAAAAGGGTTGTGTACCTGATTGTCACAAAAAAACGTGGTGGCCATTGTCTCTTTTTGGTTCAATAAGCTTGCGGGTTCGAATATTTTTTCATTCTCTTTAATTCAAAAAGCATATGGTGTACATTTTTAAATCTACTTTTGCACGCCGATTTTAAGCTACCGATTTTGTCAACATTTATTTTTAACCTTTTTTTTTTTTTTTTTTTTCTTTCAACAAGTATATATAATTGCGCGTTTTGTTAGAAAGAGGAGAGACAAATAACTTTTTTTCTTTTTTTTTTTCTTTTTTTTTTGTAACCATTTCTGCTTTTCTCTCTCCTCTTTGTTCTCTCTATTCCTGAGTTGTATGTTAGAATGTCCTTTAAACAATACCATTGGGACAACACAATATCGCCACATTATACAGCACAATCAATGCCATTTAACGACACATCTTCAGTAAATGACTTTAATCAATACTATTCAAATCCTCGATTAACAGAGCCCATCATGCTAGCAAACGATCAGGAAAATAACGTAAGATATTACTTCATTAATTCGAATAAAACTCTTAATAACCAATGCTTTTAAAAAATAGCTAACAAGAGCAGAAGATCTATCTCAATTAAATGAAAAGCACTTACAAACAAACATTTTAGAATATCAATTGAATTACCCCAGTTTCCATAATCACAGTATGTATCAGTATCTAAATCACACAATAGAAAAAAGTCTAACAGTTATTACTTAGTACCTAATATGCAAGGATACCTCGATCGATTTCCAGAGCAGCATGCTGATCTCGGTTCCTTTTCATCAGGAATAGAACCCTCATCCTTACTCACTCCCGAATTTCAATATGCAATGTTCGAGAATGCAAGTATCGCATCTTCACCTTCTCTTGATTTTTTTTCAGTCGCTTCACCATCTACTGATTTCTGTACACTCGTCTCCAATTCACCACCCGACCTTCCTTTCTTTCCTCCTCCTACTCCTCCTTCAACAAAACCTACAAAAAAAAAACCTAAAACTTCCATGAAACGCACACTATCCTATGAGAACATTATGGAGTTGGACACAAAGCAGTCCAAACCATCTCCTCCTCCCCAAAAAAAATTAAATCATGAAAAGGTGATGGAAGCACTTCGTGCAAAATTGAAAAAATCAGCATCACCAAAAGCCAAACCGGCCCCACAGCCAGTACCACCCCCTAATACAAATCCAACGACGGGCGTTCTTTTCTTAGACCTCAAGCATCGTCGTCGAAAGATAGCCAGTTCATCCAAACGACTCAGCCATAAATCAATCTAATCCTCTTTCCTTTCCTTTCTATACATATGCATCTTACAAACACCATGTTTCCACTATACCATTATATGAACAACAGCTCAACACTTTCCTTGACCACACTCCTTTCTCTTCTATACACAAATACACTTCATGTACAATAATCTACTTTGATTTCATCTCTTTTATACGCACATCTATATACGTAAAACATACATGTCTATACAAGCACCTAAATATCTTATTCATACTCGATCAGGCCTCTTAAATCTCTTGTTCTCTATACTCATACTCACTGTCGTTATTTATTTTGTAAAATAAACATACTTTCCCTCTCTTTTTAGCATATAATATGAACTCTTAGTGTCTATTTAATTCGCTTCTTGTGTGTCAATGTTTAGGCATTCATCCGACTTTACCTTGTATCTCGGTGATATTTTTGAAATCGAGATTCGTTTTTTCATCCGCAGCAGAAAATTCTGTTTAGATCCATGATCAATTCAATCCAATCCTGCTTTCTTTTTACCCAGTAGTGAAAACAGCATGCATTTCTATCCACAGCTATCGTTCTGTGTTCAGTCTCCGGTACGCAACACAAATCAAGATCTCTTTCGTTGTTTAAAGTCTTCTAGAAAAGTGGTGTCCCATATAAATGGATGACGAAAGGTATCACAGAACTAAAACGAGGTAGTGTGGTACAAACAAGATGAAGCTCGTTCATTCTGAAGTATAGTTAAACCTATTTATTCTTCAAAAGCCTATTTAAATAACCAGTTCACAGCGCACTAAACATTTGAATTGTTTATTCCTCCCTCTGAAAATTTGCGTTTATTTACGGATTGTATCAATGAATATCGCCTCAGCAGCAATTCTTTTAGTTTGAACAAGTAACCAACCTTTTCTTCTTTCAAACAATAATTACACAGAAACCAATATTTTTTCATATTGTTTAATTTCGTATGTATCTTTTTTACTTCTTTACTCTAAATTCTAATTGAATCCACCGCTCTTATTAACTAAGCCACCTTTACTGATTACGCGTTCTGTATCATACAGCTTAAAGGGCAAGACACATAGGCCATTACAAAAAGCACGCTTCTTTTCTATCTCTCCTTCATACCATTCTTGCTTTGTATTTTGTGGATCTTTACGACGGGCCTCTTGAGATACAAACAGTTTACGTCTATTCGGAAAAAAAAAGGGTTCAGTATATGGGTCCTGCTGTTATTTTGTTGATTACTTGGATAAGAAGACAAAAAGCGATGACAAGAGTAGCAGTGGTACTTTGTGACTCTTAAAATCTAAACGCATCACTGTTTAGAATTTTTCTTTTTTCCCTCATGACCATCTTTTCGACTTTTTTAACTCAATCGATAAGAACATTGACCACAGGCAATACGCCTGTAAAAACCACGGCGACTCAATGGTCACCTAAAAAGCGAGTATCAAGAGAAACAATGGAAAAAATCAGAGCGTTGGCTTTTAGGGTAAAAAGAATGAATGAAAAAGTCCATGTTCTCACTCCCATGCAGCAACCTGATGTTTATGATTCAATAAAATTATCTCAAGAGTTCAAATTATCCGTAGAAGCCATTCGTCGTATTTTGAAATCGAAATACCAGCCCACGTTCAAAGATGCCGAAAGACAAGAAAAAAAAATCGGTACAAGGCCATGGGTGAACGAAAAGAGGCATTTAAAAGATTAGGTCGAAAATGATTCTTTATATAAAAATGCATTTAAGCAGCAGCCTTAGCCTTTTCATCTTCATAACGCTTCTTGTCAGCTTCAGCCTTTTCAGTAAAAGGCTATAAAAAGTGTGAATACACGTAAAGCAAAACACGTCCACTTATTTACCTTCTTTTCTTCGTCTGTCATTTCTTTCCATTTAGCACCAAGAATTTTACCAATTTCGCCTTTATAAAGAAAGATGAGCTTTTTTTTGGTCTTTGAAATATACCTGCAACTTACCAAACTTAGCCTCAGGGTTTTCCTTGATAACATTTTCACGATTGGCTTGAGAAAAGAACATGTAGGCAGATAAAGCACGCTTGGGAGCGTTGGGATCTTTCTTTCCGCGTTTCTTTTTATCATCAGAAGCAGCGGCACGCTTACTAACCTTGGCAGAGGGTTCCTTGGGCATTTTATTTTTTAGATGTATTCTATAAAGAAAAAAAAAAAAGAAAAAAAAAGGGAGAGGCGTTGATTGCACTAAACAAAGACGCTGCAATCTATTTCGTCACTACGAAATAAGGCGGACATTGAATTGCGCTTATACTGAACTCACGAAGCGGTGGCTTCGTTATTGTGTGTTCTGGCAGAGATAGATTCTTGACAGGAGGTTGTACATAGAGCGTAGATGAATCAATGTATTCATATATCTATTCTATATCTTCAATTCAAACGTTAGATCTTCTCATTCAACTAAGCTGTACGTGGTTACCGCTTTAGTATTTCCTTCCCTGAACACTTGCTCCAAAGCTTCATCAAGTATGAGAATAAGAGGAAGGCTTTGGTGAATTTGAATACAAAAGTATTTTAACAAAGGGTCATTATAAACAGAGGATTTCACATCTAGATGCCTTGGATTCATATTCCATGATGCCAAGCGACCTCTTAACAAATGTTCAATCCTCCTGTTCTATAGAAGCTCTGATCATATCATTCTCTTACGACATCTTTCCTTGCAAAAAAAAAAGGACCCATTGCTGGCAGTGAGATCGTCAATAACTTGATTCCGTCCTTAAATTGCCCCTACGTCCTCTTAGTGATGATTTGAATTTGAGAGAAAATTTTGGCAAGCCTTCAAGAAACAAGTCACTTTAAATTCCGTACACATGCTCATTGTAGGATGTGTATCTATCTTTTGGTATAAAGCAGAATCCTTTCCAATGCTATTCACTGTCCCTAATCAATAGCACTATGGTGTTGTAAGGATTTATTTCTATTTAATTGTTCATGACAAATCGCTTTTTTTTTACGCCATTTAATTAAAAAAGGTGTGATTTCCTTATAAAGATTTTTATTAAAACATGCATGCTTGCTTTATAACATTCATATAATTTAGCATTTATACAAGATGTCTTTTTTATGAATGAATAAAATGTCTTGAAACTAGATGAATGAATAAAAGCACCAGCGAATACATTCTGTTCTTTGAAAAAAGCACAAGATGAAGCGCTTGAAATTGTCCATATTCATTCTTCACTACCTTCTAATAAAAAAAAGAGCTCCTTGTGCTGCAAAATGAATATTTTTAATTTATCCCTAGTCACAGCTTGATATCACAAAAAGTTTGCCTATTTGTGTTTGTAGACAAAGAACAAACAAAGCCATCGTTTCTTTATTGTGAAACAAAAACAATGTAATTGACTACAAACTTATTTCTCACACTATCCTTTTCTTCATTTAAAGCAAGATTCAAAGATATTTAAAGTACATTGTACCGCTCTGAAAGGTGAGGCTTGGTTAAATAGGCTCTATCTTTTATAGGCTACCGTTTGACTGTATTTACTGTGTTCTGATATATGACTTTTACTTGCGAGCACAGTTACCCTTTTTTAACCAAAATTTCAAAGCATACTATGTCTTTTTCTTTGTTTAAATGGTACAAGTGGGGAATCGGTTGAAGATAGCAATCAATGAGGTGTACAAGCAAAGAAAATAATCCAACGTTACTGACATGCCTTGATCTGTCTTTTTCTCTGTCGATTGGCCCTGGTTTTTTTTTTTTTTTTGCAAGCCGACATGAAAATTTTTTACGTTTTTTCGACAACAGACAAAAACATTTCCAAATGTCCAATCAACGATCTATAACGAGGCACATATCCTCTAAGAAACAAAGATCAAATCATACAATTAAACTGAAACCGCTATTTTTTTTTTTTGAAATTTACAGACCTGTCCTCTTTCTTTTTTTTTTCCCCTTTTTTTTTGCTGTTTTCAAAATCAAGGGTAGCACAGTGACCCTTACTTGTCATACCATTACACAAGGAAATGACAGATCCACAGCTTCCTTTAGGCATGAAAAGGTCAAAATCACTGTCCAGACCAGAGCGTCAAAGACGACGAACGACCATGATTCAATCTCAAGAGATACCACATCATTTACAATTTCAATTGGATGAAAAGAAACATCAAAAAGAACAAGAAGAAACAGACAAGACGTTGACAAGTGCCTGGGCCTGGATAGCTTACTTGGCCACTTGCTGTATTCCTTCTTATTTCTTGCGTACCTGCTTTGGCAAGTCGAACAAAAACATGCAGCAGGCTTGGCGAGAAAAGGTAGGGAACCTGCTTTTATAAAAATGACTGACCTTCCTGTCTAGGTGACTTTATGTTATTTGATCGCTCTGTTATGTGGCTTACTGGCCTATGTCATTTATGGTTTGCATCTCAACATTTGTCCAGAGAAAACAGAAGGCTATCCTTATTCCACTCTGATAAATGGCACAAGGCAGCGAGTTCAAAGAAATGAAGTATCAGTCTTTGGAAAGCTGTATTCATTTGGTGTCATGCAAAGCTTTATGCAAACCCAAGGCATGAATTTGACAACTGAGTTTCAAGGTATGGAGCTTGGAGCACTATTTGACGGAGACACACATGGCGCTTGTGCACCATACAGGCATGGTTCAGCAGATCCTACCCTCTCTCCGTGTACTGTGACAAGCAGTCAAGGTATTTTTTTTTGAAGACAGTAAACAGGGAATGAAGAGATTGATGCACTCTTTAGGTCAAACGTTAACCTCAAAAAACAAGACTTGCATTCCTTTAAGAAAGCTGCAATCCTATCGTCCAAGCGCGCGATACATTAGTTTTGAATGGCAAGATATTCATGACAACCAGCTTGTCTTGGTCGGCGGCAACATCCTGAACCTCACCCAGTACAGCAACAGCTTTGGACCCACTGTTGATCAAGCCATCCAATCGTCCAAGGGGAACGACATGACCTATGCACTGCTCTATACCAACCAAGGCAAACAGGCTCGATCGTGTCTTGTCGCTCGACACAGCATCGGTATCGCCACACGGGAACTGAGTGGATGTATCGCGGACAAGATTATAATGAACATCATGTTTGCCGTCGTCCTGGCCATCATCATCATCCGGTACTCCATGGCCCTCCTCTTTCAGTGGGTGATCGCACGTCGCCTGACCAAGCCTGGCGGTCGATCGAATTGGTTGGCATGGCGTTCGGTTCAGGGCGGCAATGATGATCCAGCGAATCATGCGGCGCTCTTGCAAAGTGGGACGAGTGAGAGTTCTTTGGAAAGTACGGACCGCGGACGGCTGAATGGGACTCGTTCGGATATTGTCAACACAGAACTGTATACTGTGATGCTCGTCACTTGTTATTCAGAAGGGGAAGAAGGCTTGAGGACCACCATGGATAGTTTGTCAAACACGACCTATTCCGATCAACACAAGGTGATGAAAAGAAAACCGGTCAAAGAGAAATCCTAACGTTCGTTCTAGATCTTTTTCGTGATCGCAGACGGATTGATTACAGGTGCAGGCGAGTCAAGATCGACACCGGATATTGTGATTGACATGATGGACCTGGATCCTTTGATGGCTAATCCAAAACCTTGTTCTTACCTTGCGGTAGCCAATGGAGAAAAACAATTGAATATGGCTAAAGTGGTAAGTGGTTTATGAAGAGCATAAGAGAGAGAGAGTAACATGTCTTGGTTAGTATGCTGGTCACTACAACGGTACGCCTTGTATAACAATTGTCAAATGTGGTACAAAAGAGGAACAAAGGGGCCCCAAAGCAGGAAATCGAGGCAAACGTGATTCTCAAGTGATCCTGATGACCTTCTTTCAACGCGTCCTGCTCAATGATCGATTGACAGAACTTGACTATGACATCTTTTGGAAAATGACGTGGCTCATGAAGGGTGTGACACCCGACAGGTTCGAGACGGTCTTGATGGTGGATGCTGATACAGAAGTTTTACCAGACGCGCTCACCTACATGGTGGCTGCTATGGCCAATGATATCACCATCATGGGGCTTTGTGGAGAGACACGGATTGCGAACAAAAGGGCTTCTTGGGTCACAGCGATTCAGGTATTCGAGTACTACATCTCACATCACTATGCCAAGGCATTTGAATCTCTTTTTGGTATGGTGACCTGTCTTCCTGGCTGCTTTAGCATGTACCGTATCAAGGCACCCAAGTGCGGTGCATGGGTGCCTATCCTTGCCAATCCAGACATCGTGCTCGAGTACAACCAAAACACGGTGACCACACTGCATGAAAAGAATCTACTCCTCCTGGGTGAGGATCGATTCCTGTCGACCTTGATGCTTCGTACCTTTCCCAAGCGTCAAATGATGTTTGTGCCTCAAGCACGTTGTCGTACGGTCGTGCCCGACACACTTTCCGTTCTCTTGTCACAGCGTCGACGATGGATCAACTCGACCATTCACAACCTGATGGAGCTGGTACTTGTCTCTGATCTTTGCGGTATTGCCTGCTTATCGATGCAATTCTCTGTCTTTGTGGATCTCATCGGCACCCTCGTGTTGCCCGCAGCGATCGTGATGTCTATCTATCTGATCGTTCAAACCGCCCTATCGACAGATCCGCAGTGGCAGTCGTTGGGTCTGCTCGTCGCCATCTTGTTCTTGCCGGCCATCTTGATCTCGATCACTACATTTAAATGGATCTATATCTGCTGGCTCGTGAGTAAGTAGCACTTGTGATGTATATTGAAAAATTCTCACGTTTATTTAGTTTATATCTGTGCTTTGCCTGTCTGGAACATGCTGCTTCCTTTGTATTCTTTCTGGCATTTTGATGACTTCTCATGGGGTGCTACTCGTGTCGTGGTCGGTGAAAAGAAGCAGGAGGGACATGGTGATGGCGAAGGGATCTTTGATTCAAAACGACTCATTATGAAAACATGGCGAGATTGGGAAAATGAACGTAGAGGGCTGAAACCAGAACCTGTCAAGATACGTTTGAAAACACCAAAGGACATATTTTAATCTCACCTTTAATAAACCATACAATTCACTCCTCAGTGAGTTCTTGGATCCATCGGCTTGAAGGGATAAATGAGCAAAGACATTTTAAATGATTCAATTCTTTGTTTCATTTTGAATGAACAAATAATAATTTGTGAGATGTTTTACTTTATGCATATCTGCTTACTTTGTAAATAATATCTTATTTAGGTAGCGCACCTTTAACTAATAAGAAAGCAATGGAAAAGAAAGATACATTTAAAAGCAGATGAGATTAGACACTAAGCCGAGGGATATTTGTACGGTGTCTATTGTTTTCATATCTATTTTTCAGTCGAGACGAGCGCATCTCTATTCATACTGATAAAGTGTTTAAACAGCATGACGTGTAAATATACCGAAAAGGCGTTTTTGGTTGCATTCTTTCCATTTGAATTTCCGAAATAAGGTCCAACTTTTAATCGAAAAAACGTCATTTCTGTGTTTGCATTTATAAACTTTTTATAAAAAAATTTTTTTTTTTTCTTCTTTTCAACTCGTCTAAAATGACAACTTTGTTAAATAGCAATAATTCAAGTGTAAACCAAACAAGCTTTAAAGGGTATCAACAATTTATAGCATCCAGTCGTATTGATGACTTGATTCAAAAAGTAAAGCCAGTGGATCAACAAAGAAAATTAATTGATTTACCTGTTACGGCTACAATTGAAGAAGCATTAGATATTTTATTAGCAAATGATATTCGATCAGTGCCTATCTATCAATATACAGTCGATAATAAAAAGGAATATGTTAAGATTGTGAGCGCATTGGATTTACTAAGACTATTAAGTACACAAGTAATAAGATGATAAAATGAACGTGGGAAAAAACAAACTGACCGTGAAACACTAGATCACTGCTGACACTGCCAAATTACGTGAGGATGTCTTGCTGATCACATTAAAGGAAGCTATTCATTTTGGTGAAAACGTGGCTATTTTGAAATCGAGCGATTCACTAGACAAGTTGATTAAATGGTTTACTATTGAACATCGCGTGTTGATTGAACAACAAGAACCTTTAAACTATCTCTTGTTAACTCAAATGGATCTCATTCAATACTTTCAATTAGAAAATCATCGATTAGGTTCTGAATTGCTTGACTTGTCTGTGTCTGATATTAAGCCATTAGGTGTTCATTCCATCGTCAACTTCAAGATTACTGCCATCGAAGCCTTCTTGAAACTTGGTGGAGATAACAGGCTGAGTGCTTTACCAATTGTAGATGATTTAGGTGAGTTTGTGACCGAATTGAGCGCAAGTGACTTGCGTGGGTTGAATAGAGAAAGGTGGTCTAGTCTATCAAAACCAGTTGTGATGTATCTGAAAGAAAGTCATGGTGATTTATTATCTCCAAAGACCTGTCATGATCAATTTACCCTTTCACAAATACTGACTGCATTTGCTTTAAGAAAGGCGGATAAACTTTGGTGGATTAATTCCACTTCTGGACAGCTCCAAGGTGTCATTACATTAACAGATATCATTTCAACTTTTGCTTCTCATTTTTAACACATCATCTTCTGAATTCCTCTTTTGGTCATCATTATCCACATACTTTATTATGATTCCAAAGCTTCATCATCCCATAGCCATTCCTTGTTCTTTTTATTTGGAAATAAAGTATAAATGTTTAACTGGATCTATTAAATAAGGATTTTATTTTGTAAGGGGTTTCTCTGTCTGATTTATCAAAGAGTACGATTTATTCAAAACTTGCGTCAAACTCACATATTCAATGGTTGTTGATGCACACGAATTATATCAATTTTATGTTGGTTATTTATCTCTGCCAAGGGCACTAAATGATATTACAAGAACACAATGGAATAGCCAACTTTTACGCAACAACTCGTAAATTTGACCAGCTTGAAATCATTTATAAAAGCAATGAATACCACCTTTATTTATCCCCTTCTTTGTTCCTCTCATTCGATTGATCCCATTCAAGAAGCACTCAAGTGACACATTTTGATACAACCCATACCACCAGGTACTCGCATAAATCATGATCAGCAATCTAGAAGGCTGTTTGCTTTAAAAACTTACAAGATTTCATTTTCCCTCAGGTTTATCAAGTGCTACACTTGTAACTTTTCATTGATTTAGACTATTCTTGATTTATTTTTATCAATTTTTTCCAACACACAACCTCTCAACTCGGCTTACTCTTTTGACCAACTGGTGAGCTCGCTAAACCCTCGTCTTTTAGAATTGTCCGTTCAATTCTCTAGTTGCCTCACGCTTGGCTCTTCAGTCAATCCATGCTTTTTTTCAAGAGTAGCTAAAATAACAAGATTTGTCTCATCTTCCTTTCTTAAGTATTATATTTTGGAATATCAATCCGATAGCATATTCTCGTTTCATCCATACAACAACAACAACAAAAAAAAAAAAAAAGCTTGCCAATTTTTATTTAAATAGTAGCATAATGCTTTTAAAAGAGGCCATTCAATCAAATGGAGTATGTCGATTTATATATTTTTATGATAAATCTTTTTGAAGGTAGAATAGTTAAAACTTGGTATTGACAGATAATATCAGACATACACAGACAAAGATAGCAGGCTTTGTGTCAAAACGACTGCATGATAATAAGCTTATACAGGGGACTTGAAACCATTTTAAATGGAAAGAGCCCCCCCCCCTGTTTCAACCTTGTTTACTAATATGATGTTCTCTAGACTTTTCTTTTAAAATAAAAAGCTACGAAAATTGCTCAACAAAGTGTTAAAAACAAGTGTCAACTCACAAACTGATATAAACAACATAACTTTTTTCTCTATTTTATATTAAAACCCTTTTAAAGATTTCATATAGACAGAGACCTTTCACAGGCTAGTGTGCATGTACGTGTTGAGAAAAATACTGGCTAATTTACGTAATTCAACCAAGCTCATCTTTACAGAATACATTTTCTTAATGACTAAATTATATTATAGTTTCAATTTCTTTCGACTTCAAATACATATAACTACAATACAGCTCATCTAAAGAACAGATGTTTAAACTTTTCAAAAAAAAAAAATCTTTTTTTAACAAAAAAACTATATATATTATTTGTAACTTTTTATCTATACAAGATCAGTGGCTCTATCGATTTCTTCTGACTGAATGATACGATAGTTTATACGAGATCCAGAGCGTATAATTCTTTTGGATCGAAGTAACTTTTTAAGTTCATCTACCCAAAATACAGTGCTGGTCACCAGAATCACTTTGATCAATTCATGCAAAGTCAAAGATTCAGTTTGAAAAATAGATTGGAAGAAGGGAATATAAACAACAGCCATCTGTGCCACAATAGATCCGCCTACAGCCATATTAAACATTTTGTTGGAAAAAAATCCAATGCTGAATATCGATTGCTTTTCTGAACGACAAGCAAGCGCATTAAACATGTCAAAGAAAACAAAAGTAGTAAAGGTCTATTACAAAAGGTATTATAAAAAGGGTGTCTTATCATATCAGGAGCTTACCATCGTTGCGTCCTTATTTGTAACAATACCGTCAGACATTTCAGACACGTACACAAACATGGTACCCATAGTAACAATAAGAGCAGCAGACAAGACACGAGTGATGAGCGGCTTTGTTAAAATGTTGGCATTTCGACTTCTTGGTGGTTTCTTCATAATTTCAGGATCGACAGGTTCAACACCTAAAGATTGAGCAGGGGGACCGTCCATGATGATATCTAAATAAAATCAGTTAATTATTTGTCTCTTTTTTTTTTCTGTCGTTGATTCTTACTGATCCATAAAATCTGCATAGCATTCAATGGTGTTTTCAGGCCAAACATAGTAGAGATAGCGATAAGTGATAAAGCGGAAATACTGGTACTCAATTGGAATGTCAAAAAGTTTTGAATATTGTAAAAGATAGCCTTTCCTTCTTCAATAGCGTGTAAGATGGTTGAAAAGTCATCGTCAACCAAGATCATATCAGCAGCCTCTTTGGACACATCCGTTCCACTTTTACCCATCGAGATACCAATATCAGCCATCTTCAGTGCCGGTGCATCATTAACACCATCACCTGTCATAGCCACCACAGCACCTGTTTCTTGGAGAGCACGCACGATAGCCAACTTGTGTTTAGGCGTTGTACGAGCAAAGACAGAGACGGAGTGAATCACTTCTTGCAATTGACGTTCAGTCATATTTTCAATATCTTTTCCAGTCAAGCAGCTCTTGGCAGCGCTTGTTGGAATACCCAAACGACGCGCTATAGACATGGCTGTCGCTTCAGAATCACCTGTGATCATCACGACCTTGACACCACCTTGAACGAGCATCTGGATCGCTTCACTCACGCCTGGACGAGGGGGGTCATGGACAGCTAAAAAGCCAGTATAACATAAATCATTTTCACTTTCTCCAAAAGCGGTACTGAGCACACGAAGACCGTGAGAGCTCATGGCAGCCACATGTTGATCAACCGTTTGCTTCAAAGCAGCCGTCAAGGGTTGTTTGGTACCATCCGATCTGTAATATGTCGAGCACTTATCCAAGATCACCTCAGTCGCACCTTTGACGTAAACATAGCTCTTGGCCTGTGCATTGTTCTTTTCGCGACAAGTGACAGACATATATTTCACATCAGAATTAAAAGGTACTTCACCAAGACGTTCATAATTCTACATTATAAATCAGTCTTCAAATAACACATGTTGTTTCACGAATTGTATTTTTACCATGCGCTCATCAACCATCCCACCACGAATGACTACGTCCAACAAGGCCATCTCAGTGGGCTGTCCGTATATCTTACCACCTTCTCCAATCTGAGCATTATTACACAGATTACCTACCCACAAAAAAAGGGAAAATTTAATAAAACAAAAAAGGAAATTCAAATGAATCACTTACCGATTTTCAAAGTTTGTCGTAAAGCCTCAGTTATTTTTGTTGGCGTTTTGTATTCATAGTCAAAAGATGTTTGATCTTCGATTGTGAATACTTTTGTTACTGTCATTTGATTCACAGTTAAGGTTCCAGTCTTATCAGCACATACCACATTGACGGAACCAAGTGTCTCTACTGATGGTAATTGTTTAACAATGGCCTTTCGATTGGCCATACGAAGGACACCTAAGGCTAAGGTGACTGTGACAACAATGGGCAAACCTTCAGGGATAGCAGCCACGGCTAAACTGACACCTATAGTGAACATGTCTAGCCAGCTACGTTGTTGAATAATACCAATCAAGACGATAATAGCAATGACACCAAAGGAAAACAAGGATAATTGTTTACCAAGGTCATTCATACTAATCTGTAACGGCGTCTTTCTGATTTCTACTTCTTGCATAAGCTCAAACACATGCCCGAATTCTGTATATTTGCCAGTAGCTACCACAATACCCTCACCATGTCCTAACCAATAAAAAATAAAAGAGTCAACAAACCTAACAGGTAATGCCTATTGTCTGTGTTTACCTTGGCGTACAAGCGTACCCATAAAAGCAATATTTTCTCTTTCATTCAATGCCAATTCCGTAAAGTTGGGCGTTGCAATAGCTTCAGATATTTTTCTTCTAGGCTTATTTTCACCCGTTAAATTTGATTCGTCAATTTCTAACCCAATACACTACAGAATTGTAAGCCTTCTTTTTTAAATGTCGAAGCCTTTTTGTGTTACTTTAGTTATTCTACAGTCTGCAGGGATTCTATCACCCACACCAAAATGTACAACATCTCCTGGGACTAGATCATTTGCCAACACATCTGCCATTTTTCCTTCTCTAAAAAAAATGAGTCGTAGGTATACTAGCTTAAAAGGTTCCTCTGTTGTGTATACCTTACTAAATGGCAGTGATGTGGGACTAGCTTATTTAAAGCTTCTAATGATTTTTCCGAACGATATTCTTGAACGAAAGCAACTGAAGCAATTGTAAGTAAAACACGCGTATTCCTTTATCCTTGTTTATATACCTGTTACTACAATAATAATAGCCTATATAAAAGGGGAAGAAAAATGCTTTTAGTTTATTTATCTTTTTCTGACATGGTCTTATTTACCATGGTAATGCTAATAGCATCATCAAATTGACCCATAAGAACCGATATACAAGCTGAGCCAAGCAATAGAAGAATAAGCGGATCCTTGAAGGAACCAAGGAACTTTGAAAACAAAGTCTCGTCATCATCTGCCTCAAGCTCATTAGTGCCATACAAAGCTCTCAAGCTTTGGATATCAGCTGGATGCAGCCCTTTGACAGGATCTGTATTGAGATCGTTTGCTACTTCTTCAATCGACTGACGAGCTGCTTTGGCCGATGGTGTTGTTGTTGTACCCACTGGCAAAGACGTCATAGATAACGTTTAAAAGAAAAATGAGGAAAGGGGAAAGAGTTTAATTTTTTAAATAAAGGAGCGGACTTGATTGTTCAATTAATGAAGGTTTCACTCTTGATCGACATATTTCTTAATTTGATCACTAAAAAAGAAATCCCTCTTTGTCTGCTTATTTATCGTGAAAATCATTGCTATTATCAAAAGCTGATATAAAAGAATTAATTTGTTAAAGCATTGATAAATTTTATTTTGATCAATATTTATTACTGAAATGGCCCTTTTTTTTGTAAAGTATATGATTTATGGTGATTCACAACAATTACTTTCATGTTACTTGTCCAAGTTAACAAAGTTTGCTTTTCTTATTGGCTTATGACGATGTAGGATAGTACTGACTTTGGCTTCTTTTTATTCTATCATATTTATTGAACTTGTAATTTTCACAATCAGACTCACCATCACTTTCATCGCTGCTGGTACTTGTGTCATCAACTATTGCCACACCCATAAAGAAAGGAACTATTAATACATACTATTGATTGACATTCGAAGGATGTCAATGAGTATGTATAGTCATTGTTTGGCAAGAGTTACAATCCGCTCATGTGTTGACTGTATTGAAATTTAATTAATCTATTCATACATTCATTCAATGATTGTACAAAAAAATCAAACGTTCAGCGTTATCCTTCATTGCCAAATTTAGCATAAATAACGTCATTATAGATATGTTAAATCATCTTGAATCTATGAGCATTGTACAGAACTAAGCCTTTGCTGGTGGAGTAATTAAGTCATGTTGAATCAGACGTGTAGAGTGCACTTGATTGTTCCACCGCATTTTCTTTTTTCACGTGTGCTTTGATTGTGATATATGCATCGACAATAAATATACTTAGCAGTAATAATTAAATGAGACAGAAAAAAAAAATCTTATCTGCAAAAAGACAAAATTGCCATTACATGAAGGCTGTGACATTGTAAATTAGTAGCGTATAATAATTAGATGTAGTATAAAAGCATGTTATAAGTAGACATAATAAATTATACTATAAGCTATATATCTTCAACGCCAACGTGGCTGGTGTAGATATTACTATGTATCTTTATCATCAATGTCTGAGCACTACAATTGATCTAGTTCTTACACAGCATATTCTTTTAAGAAAAATGTAGTGTTCTTTATAAGAGCTTATTATTGTCTACGCAAATACCTGCAACTTGTTTATCATGCCGTTCATTATAAATGATTTGCGTAAATTTATTACATCGTCCACAATAGCTTTTCTTACAAGATGCTTTTTATTTTTAAATCATTTCATATATTCTTGAACATATTCTTTTTATTGTAAATAGAGATTATAAAAATAAAATTGAAGTTAAGTCAGAAGTGAAGTGAAATCTAAAATGGAGGGATAAAGGGATATTTATATGATTATAATTTTTTGTGTTTTTCTATTTTTGAACTTTCTTTGTCTATCTTCAGGGAATGTGGTCCTTTCTACGACTGAGTCCCTCCTAAGACTTTTTTTTTATATGGAGCTAGAGCCCTGTTTATTAGAATGACAATCAGGTTCAAGTCACAACGTATTTCTCGTAAGAATAAAAAGACTATAAAATTCAATGAGACTTAAAAAGTTATATTTTTATTTAATATCATTGTATTTAGTATTTATATCCTTTTTACGAATATTCAATTAAATCCTTTTCAAGATGCTTGAATTAATTATAGCTGCAGATCTAGTATGAATCAATTTTGATATGAAGACCTGTTCTTGGCTATGCAAGTGAACTGTTTATAATTATTTCTTAAATAAATTTACTTTTCATTTATGTGTCATTACATCAGAAGCTATATTAAAACAACTTGTATTGAGTTAGAGGAGTGGAACTAGATATGACGGGAATAATAGAGAAAAGACATTATTAAATCTTTGTAAAGCAATCACTACTCTGATTTCTTATAAATTGAATATGAATTATGTTCAAAGTATGTTGGGATACGACACACAATATTTGTTTTTTTGGGGACTTCTTGTGGTTATATTATATTTGAGGTAGGATGAGTTGCTGGTGTATTATGGGGTAGTGGATAGTATGAGGCGATGAAAACCGGCTCAGTTCTATATACCAGTGTGGAAGAGCTGTGTGGGAACAATAACTTTTAATCAAATATTCTCGATGCGACTGCAGAATCAGCTTTCGACTATCGCAAAGAAAGGCAGACGTTTGAATAGGGATTCGATGTAAACCCAGTGAGAGCGCCAAATCGCAAGTAAGGTATATCCAACGATTTCAGCAGGAGAGATATCAAGGAATGAGAGATAGATGTTATGTTATGATAAGGTAATTATCAAAATAGCAATAAAACCAAAGAATACTTTTTGTGACTGAACTTTAAGACAATCTTCATTGTTAAAAAGAAATCATTACAAAGTCTACTATTTATATTCTTCTATCAGTTGGCGGGTAAATGAGTGGTTATGAGCGTAGATCCAATAATTGACATGTTTGATTGAGGAATGATCACTGAATCGATTATGAAGATTTTTATTTGTTTAAGAAAGGAGATTTTAGATAAAAGATGGTATAACAAAGATAAAGAAATACTGTTAGAACTTGGTATCTCTTTATTAAGTTAAGATAGCTATTCTTCAGATTCTACGTGTAAAAAGTGAGAGTATTTATAGACATGATGCGAATAAAAAACTAGGACAGAATAGATGATTACTATTTCTAGTTATTAGTTTATCCTGTTCCTAACTTGTATTGTCAATTATGCTACTGGGATAGTTTCACATAACTCTGGATATAGGACTATTTAAGGAGACGATACGGATGAATATAAAGACCTTTAGTTCCGTGATTGGACATCATTTTTGTAGAACAGTAACTGACTGTAGCTGACATTGATAAATATAAGTTTATTTGAATAAGATCATACAATCAATTCCAATTAAACATATTCTAAAAGAATATGTTTTGTATTAATGAGAGTTTCTTGGTAAGAAGAAGTATCAACTAAAATAACAAGATCCAATCCAATATCAGGAATATTACTAATCTTTCACATAATTAAAATAACGTTATTCAAATCAGTGAGGAATTCCCAGAATAAAAGATAACCTATGGCAGACATACAAAAGAGCAAATGAAAAGTTGTCATAATCATAATTATAGATGACACTTGCTAAAGTACCTGAATATTAGAAGAATGCTGACAATAGAAGATATCAAGCCACTCACTCAATAAGATATAAATACCTGCCTTCAATTAGAATAATTTTTACTTTAAACTGAAATAAAGATCAGTCTCAAAAAGTATCCAAACTGTTTCTTGATCTTTGTTTTTACCTCTTTTTTTTATTACCTTAACCATTATACAACAAATATATGTACTATGCGGATGGCGAAATGTCCTAAGCATTATACAGATGACTAAATGCTACATGTCATTATGCAGATCTTTACATAATTTAATATAAGCACTTACTCCTCATTCACCAGACTATTTGGTAAATATACATACATATTAGTTAGTTTGCATTTCCATATATTCACACCGTTAATCGTTAGTAATTCTTGATTGCTATATAATGACTATGGAGCACAACAATATGCAGTGAAAGATCAGGATAAAAGCCAGTTCAAATTTTCCGTTTTGTTAATTACACGCTTTCTTTCGCGTTTTTTTCTTTTTTATACACCATACCCTTACCGCTATGACGAACATAACCAGGAATCAAGCAATTTGCATGTTTTATGGAAAGAAATACACTGAAGAAAACGTTGCCAGTCTGTCCAAGAAACTTGATGAAATAGATGTTGCTATTTGCTATTTAGAAGATCCTACTGAGTCTTTTTTAGTTTGGAAAACAAAACTTAACCAAAATCCTTTTCTATATCGTACGTATGCCGACGAAACCTCAAAATCCGTAACAATGAATGGAACATCGGTCGATCAAATATCGCTCAGTAAGTGTAGGCACAAAATACAATATCTGATAATATTTACAATTTATTCAAGCAACTCCAGCACAGGTCGTTCAGTTCCTCGTTTATAAAATGTTGTTCGCACAAAAAATTGGACTTTTTAAAAGCACCTACAAAAAGGAGACAGAATAGCGATGGCGATAGGTTGACCATAAGATATTTATTTGTATTGAAGGATCAGTATATCGGTAAGGACCATTAAAGGCGCCTTATTAATTAATGTTTATTGATGTTACTTGTAAATTATTTTTTTTTAATTCGTAGGTCCCGCAGCGAAGGCGATTATACAATATTTACCAGTGTATCAAAAATATATTCACAAATTGAAGGATGAGCGGTACACAATCGTCGGATATGCGCGGAAATCTCCAACTACGGACGATAACAAGAATCGAATCGCACTTCTGGAAGCAATGTGTAGTAAATTGAAGGAAAGATCAATGGTGGATCACATATTTGCGTCAGTGTGCAGTAAAACAAGCGATCCATTTAATGAAAGGGACATAAAAAAAGATAGCGAATCATTGGCCAAGTTGAGTGTAATTGGGCGATACACAAGGTGAATAGAAACACCAAATGCTTTATTTCATCTAGATTTGTGATTGTTAATAATTCTTAGACATGCTGCAATTCATTGTAAACAAGCCAAAGGTTTGTCTCGTAGCTGTTAAGGATACATAAGATTATAGTTACTTTATTTTAATAAAAGGAATCAGATATGATCCTAAATAATATGTTGACATAACTTGGAATCATTTATAACATTATTCCCAAAACAGATCAATAAAATACTTTAATTAGATTTTTATATTAAGCTGTCATGTTTTGACATGTCAATAAGATACAGTCTTGTCATTCTTGACTAAATCTTTACAAATGAATTTGAATAAGAATAGATCCTGATAATTATCACTGCCCTAAACAGCCAAGTTTCACTTTCATCTCAACAGTTGATTATTAACATCAGTTTATAAAATCTTTCTTATACATGTCAAATCATATCGGTCGTAACTATTTTTGTCATCTAATCTCAAGTCTTGCTCAACTAATATAAATAGCCTTGAAATCTTTCTTTAATAAAAGTATTCGACTTTAGAACTATTGTTCGGTCTCGTTAATTCTTCTTTGTCCTACTTTTAATACTTAAAACACTTCATTTTTTTTAATGAATTTTGAACTCTTATTTAAAATTGCAAAATATGGCTGACAACGATCAATCCACTCAAGTTCCTTCCCTTAATGAAAAAGGTAACATTGATAAACAAGAAGAGACGTCAAAAGTCAGTGAAGACATAGAAATGGCTATTGTTGAAGAGGCTGCTTTTACGACTTCAAACCGTTTTGAATTAAAAGAAGATCCCTCTATTGATGCTGTTATGGGTCTAAGAGTTACGTTGACCGATCTTAGACAACAGATCGCTCGTGCTGTGGTGACTGGAGCTCCTTAAGAAGAGCTAACCAAGCTACAAGAACAAGCAGTTAATATAAAGAACTACATCCAGTTTTTAGATGATACTCAAGCTTTCTGTATTATTCCTCCTACACCGGTAGGTAATGCTGCTTTCAGTTCTGGCCTCTCAAGTACTGCTTTTAACCCTCGGTCGGCTCATATTATCCCACCCGATCTTCCTATCTGGCAATGGAGGGGTAATATCTGGAGAAAAGATACCGATGTACACGACTCTGTAGAAGACTTCTCTTTAATCATCGAGTCAAATGGTCTGTCTATCGATTCTAGTTGGTCTCGCCTGGTCCCAATCAAGATGAACCGAGATCAGCGGTCATGGTTTAATGAGGTTCTAAAAGGGCGTAATTTGATTTGGTCTGAAGTGAGAAAGATCATTGTCAAGACCTATGCCGCCCAAAACGTAGCTCAAGAATTAGAGTACATGGACGAGCTCTTATCACTGAAAATGCTTTCAACCGAGTCGATCGAAGCCTTTACAGATCAATTTCAACGCATTCGAAGGGCTGCTAAATGGGATGATGACATCAGGACTGCTTCCATTTACAAGCGTGCTTTACCAGGCTTTTTACGTCAGGAGGTCTCTCGTCCCTTGTTAAAGCTTGGTCGAGATCAACAAGACTCTGTGGCAAAAGTTGCTGCCAAAGCACGAATGGTCCTGTCATCAAACCTTTGTTCAGAAAGTGGCTCATCTAATCGTCAAGATTCTGGATTAAAAACTTCATCCTCGCCTCTCTTTTCAAAAGGAACAACTTGGAAATATCAAATAACCAACTTGCAAATGTTAAAAGAGTCTCTATGGGTAGTATGAAGAACAAGTTCCGCTGCACCATCCATGGTATTGCCAATCATCCCACTGAAAGGTGCAATAAGTACAAGGACTTGCTGAAGCAAAACTCTTCCTCGGTTATCTCTCTTCCTGCTACATCCAATCGATCTTTATCATTTGTCTCTGCTGCCAAGGATTGTTATCGCTGTTTGGGTAATGTTCCATGGTCCAAAGAACATGCTGCTCACTGTCCTCAGGACAAGCCCTATCACGGTCCAACTAAGGCCATCCGTTCTGTTCGCTTGGATACTTCAAGATCCAATGGTAGCAAGCCCAACCTCATCATCACTCCTCAAGCTAGACCACAACAGGCATCTTCCAAGGTGTCTAGTGATGATAGCAACTTGATGGACGTAGATGACTATGGTTACCCAGTGAACTATGATTGTAAGAAATTAACAAAACATAATGAAGTATTTAAAAGTACTAACCATTCTTTAATTGTATCTATCGCTATAGAAAATGTGAACACTATGGCCCTGGTTGATAGTAGTTCCTCTTTTAGCTCGATAGACACAAATTTTGTTAATAAATATAATATTGCAGTTGATAGAAATGTGTCTGGTTCCGTTATTCTTGCTACAAGTGATAATGTTAGTAAACGTTTCGGTACAACCAAATTTCCATTAAGTGTTATTTACGGTGATAATGATAAAAATCTTATTCATACATCCCATTCTTTTGAAGTCCTTCCTCTTTTCTTGGATACTGAAGTTGTAATAGGATTAGATCTGATGCACAAGTTGAACATTCTTGTTACCAACTTAGCTATTAGACATCCTAATCTTGCACCAGTTATTGACAAAGAGATTACGGATGATACAGCTGAACCTAACAAAGCTCCTTTCGGTACACCTGAGCAACAAGCTCATTTCCATAATGCTGTTAAACCATTTGTTGATCAAAATGCCTTAATACCAAAGAATTCATTTTGTACTGTACCAGAGTCAGTTATACGTTTAGATACTGTTAAAGGAAAAACTGCTTACCGTGCACCATATCGTACTCCTTTTAAATTACTACCAATCATGCGTGAATGTATTGACACTTGGTTAAAGGATGAAGTTATTGAACGTGCATCACCTAATTCAGATTGGAATTCTCCTTTAACATTGGCACCTAAGAAAGACTTGCTTGGTAATCTCACAGGACATCGACCCTGTCTCGATCCTCGCTTGTTAAATTCTATTCTTGTGTCAAATGATAGACATCCTATTCCAAAGATTCAAGAGATTTTCGATCGATTACAAGGATCAACTATTTTTACCACTCTTGATCTTCGACAAGCATTTCATCGATTCCAAATCTATGAGCCTGATCGTATTAAGACCACATTCACTTTTGAAGGTCAACAATACCAATTTAGAGGTTGTCCATTTGGTTTGAAACATATTGCTTCCCGTTATCAACGAGTGATTAATATAGTGTTACGTGATTTACCTTATGCACAGGCTTTTGTTGATGATATCATCATATTTTCCAAGTCTTATGAGGAATACATCACACATGTGCAAAACATAATTCAGAGATTAACTAAAGTGAATTTGATCCTTAACCCAGACAAGTGTCATTTTGCGCAGTCTACTGTTTACTTGCTTGGTTTCTGTGTTGATGCCAAAGAGTCTCGACTCGATCCTCGTAAAGTTACAAACGCTTTGACTTGGCCAAGACCTTCATCTGGAAAAGAGATTCAACGCTTTTTAGGACTGGTAAATTATTTTGGAAAATACTTGCCAAATATTTCTGAAGTCACTGCTGTTATATAATGGTAATAATGATTTAAGAAAAGGTAGAAACAAAAATAAAAAACAGTTTGAGTACTTTTTGAGACTGATCTTTATTTCTAATTGAAGGTAGGTATTTATACAGTGAGTTAAAAAACAGTTTCAGTGTTTTTCCTAAATATGGTTTTACTACCATTACTACTGATATACTAAATAAAATGCTACATTTCATACATCATATGAAAGCACTAGTTCTGATATATAATACAATATAAAAATAGTATTGCTTTTTCAATATTTGCTCCCTAAAACTTATAAAATTACTACAGCCGGTGCACTGAAACGGTTTTTTAACTCCATTAAAAAAAACATAAATACCAATTACAATTATGCAGACTTCATTTTTAATTTATGCAATACACATAAAGTTAGGGGAAGAGTATAATACTTTGCATTTATTAAAAAAACAAGTATATAAACACGTTATTTTATTAATAGACGCGTAACAAATTCCATCCTTTTTCATTTTACATTTTCAACCCAATCTTTATTAAAAATGACTCGTTCCATTTCCCAAGATACTCAAAATGATTTGAGAGTGCTCTTAGAGTCTGATTTGTCTTATGAAGAGATTGCTAATCGCTTGACTCTCTCTAAAGCCACTGTTCATCGATATTGTAAAAAATGGAATATCCAAAGGCCCGATAACACTGGCGGACGACCTCAGATCTTAACTGAAGCAAGCAAGTCCCTCATGAAGAGAATGGTAATCTTAAGACGATTGAAGTCAGGTGTAGAGGTCTTCGATTATTTCAAGGCCATTTATCCAAGGTTGACTTACAACACCACCCTAAACGCCTTAAAGAGCCTAGAATTCAAAGCCCGACCAAAAAGAAAGGTACCTCTTTTGTCAGCAAAACACAGGAAAGCACGCTTGGAATGGGCACTAGCTCACAGGTACTGGACCATTGACGACTGGAGAAAGATTATCTTCTCTGACGAGTCGAAAATCAACGTTTGGGGGCTCTGATAGAGTTGAATTCTATTGGAGTCTACCTGGAAGCCCATTACAGCCTCATCATGTAATCCCAACCGTAAAACACGGCGGTAGAAGTGTTATGGTGTGGGCTTGTATGACTTCTCATGGAGTTGGATATATCTGCGAGATATACGACGGCAGAATGACTGCATCCGATTACATCCATATCCTAAAAACCGAACTGGCAGATACACTTCATTACTACCGATTAGGAGATGGTGATTTCATCTTTCAGCACGATAATGATCCGAAACACACTGCCAAGATAACAACGACTTATCTTAAAGAAGAAGCAAAGTACCCAGTATTGCCTTGGCTTTCTCAATCGCCTGACCTGAACCCAATTGAGCACATGTGGAGACATTTGAAGTTGAAATTAGCTTTATATGAACAAAGGGCAAGAGGTGTCCATGAACTATGGGAAAGAATCAAAATTGAATTGGAAACATTTGATAAAGATATTTGCTGTAAATATATTGATAGTATGCCGGCTAGAGTTCAAGCTGTAATAAAAGCTAAGGGTGGAAATACTATATATTAGTATTTTTTTACCTAGTTAAAAAACCGTTTCAGTCATCCCCTTTTTTTAAAATGGCCATTGCTTAAGATGTAATTCATAGATTAAGATGAGATGTACATTGCTTTGTTGCAAAAAAGCCATATAATAACATAATAAAAAAGAACACGTATACTCTAAATATTTCTTTCAAAAAAAGAATAAATGTGTGAGTTTCAATTTTACTGAAACGGTTTTTTAACTCACTGTACATTCGAACGGTTTTGCAGCCTCGCTTAAGGAATTTGTCGATTGCAGTAAACGCAGTCACTGCACTCTCCAATCCTTCCAGAACTTTCGCTGTTTACTAATTCATCACTGTGCATAATTTTTCTACTTTATTTCTTTTGTCATTCATACATTCTATTTCGACATCTGGACATCTACGAAGTAATTACCAACATGCAACATTGACAGAAGATCGCAAGAACACTATTGAGCTTTACCTTCACCAAGGCTTTTCCTATCATAAAATTATGAAGATAGTCAAAGTGTCATAATCTACTGTTCAAAGATTCGCTTAGGATTAGGCTTGTTTGCTCGAAATGACAAAGATGGCGGACCAAAAGCGCTCACCAAGCGGGTGCAGCAGCATATCTTTCGTGCTGTAACAGCAGATGGACTCGAAAACACTGTACAAGCACAGTAGTAGTAGGAGCAGAACCTGGGCAAGTCAGTTTCTGTAAATACTGTACGTAAGGCGTTAAAAGACGTTGATTTGGTCTCATTTGTCAAGCCAAAGAAACCTTTAATTAATGAAAGAAATAGAAAGAGGGGGCTCCAATGGACTCGTCAGCACATTGACTGGACGGTAAACAGTTGGATAAGCGTCACATGGTCTGACGAAACCAAATTCGATCGTTTTGGATCAAACAGAAAGTCTTATGCATGGAAAGTGCCTGGTAAAGCGTTAAAAAAGCACCAGGTTCGTGAGACAGTGAAGCATGGAGGAGGTTCTATAATGGTATGGGGTTGTATTAGCTGATATGGCCCAGGCTATATTGTGGATGTGGGCAAGTGCATGACAAAGTATGTCTATTTAGAGGTTTTACAAGATGATTTGATGAAGTCTTTGGCTTGGTATATGGAAGAAAGTGGAAAATCTACGAATCAATTCATCCTTATGCAGGACAACAACCCCAAAATTACAGCTAAAGTCGTATCAAAATGGCTAAATGAGCAAGAATTTTATGTAATGAAATGGCCACCACAATCACCAGACTTAAACCCAATCGAAAACATGTGGCAATTACTTAAAAGACGGTTGCTTAGAAACTATGGCTGTCCTCCATGTGGTATGCATGAGCTATGAGACCATATAGGGCACAATTGGTACCAAATCACAGCTGAAGAATGTCAAAAGTTTACTAAAAGTATGCCAAATCGATGCCGTGCAATAATTGAGGTTAATGGCTTTTATATTGGATATTAAATAAGCTTACTTTAACACTTTTTCAATTCAAAACAAACGGCCGCAAAACCTTTCGAATGTACCTTAGAGCTTTGATTGTCCATAGAACGGGTTAGGGTGCGCATAAGGTGACGTATTACATGTCATCAGAAAGCCAAGTGTTTGTACTCTTAGGCAATATGTATTATAGGTAGCGCTTAGTAAGCGAAATATCTCGCAAAAGGTGCAGAAAGAAAAAAATACGTTTTGTGCGAACGGTTTTGCTGGCCACTGTATTTGCTGATCAAACATTGCTCAGTAAGTATAAACGTAAAATATAACAATTGGTGATGTTAACATTCTCTTTAAGCAACTCACGCACAAGTTACTCAGTTCCTAAATATGGTATATTTCCCTTTTGATCGTAACAATCAAGCCATGTACGAATTTCAACAAATATCACAAAAGCAAATATTGACTACTGTGTGGAAATATTCATCCCTCTTTGATGAAAAATCTATCCTTTCATTCACAAGTGGTGTTCACACAAGAAATTAGATTTTATGAAAGTAACCCCCAAAAGGAGACTGATAAATGATGGTGAGAGATTGAATCTAAGAAATTTGTTTGTTTTAAAGAAGCAGTTTATTGGTAAAGAACATTAAAAGCACATTTTTAATTGACGTTAATTGTATATTCGTAGATTATACAGTGAAGAATATTACAAAATATCTACCAGCATACCAAAAGCTTATTCAAAATTTGAAGCAGGAAGGTTATACCGTGATTCGCTATGTTAGGAAATCTCCAGCTGCAAAAGACGACACTAATCGAACTACACTTTTAAAAGCAATGTGCAACAGACTGAAAGAAAGATCAGTAGTGGACTACATTTTTGTGTCTGTATGTAGTAAAGCAAGTGATCCATTCAACGAAAGAGATAAAGACAATGACGGCGAATTGTTGGCCAATCTAAATGCAATTGGTGATACACAAGGTAAATACTAGACTTCAAATAGCTTTGTAATTGTTAACATTTCTTAGATATGCTGCAATTTATTGTAGGCAAGCCAAAAATCTGTCTGGTAGCTCTGGACCATGCTGGTTTGACTACCAACACAAATGGTCTACGTCAATTTTTAAGGTAATATAAGGCAACACAATATAATTAATATGCTTACTAAAATTCAATTTAAACAGGCAAAATCAACAAGTCAAAAAAATCATAATCGACAGACTACCTCACAGTAATGAAATAATTATGATTCGACACAACTACTTCACAATTAAACAAAGTTAGAAGAGTTTGATTGTCGAAGACCATCATATAAAAGGAGTATCTAAATACACATTTAATTAAATCGATACCCTTTATTGAAGTAAACACAATCAATAAATCGTTGCCTTTACGTTCATACAACTATTACAGCTATGACTAGGTACAGTAGGTGAAAAAATATGAGCAACCTTTTGGCAAAATCGACTTTTTTTGCTATATCAAAAGGTGCATGCCAACTACCGGCTTGGGACTCTCATGATATACTTTTGGGGTCATGTGTGTTGTAGAACAGCGTCTGATCATAACGGACATTGAATAATCACAACTAAAAGAAGTATATTAAAATTGATAAAAGATATTAATTTAAATCTTTATCAAATAAAATATATTCTTCTTCTTTTTATATAAAACTATCACAATTAGATTCATTCTATAAAGTAAACATGAACAATAAATAAGCCATGATCTTTACTATTCATCATTTCTGTAAATGAATAATAATGGATCAGGTACCTAGTCAACTTTGATCTGACTGGAGGCATTTTATATAAATATATCTTTTCTCTCAATGAAGACGGGACAATTCTCCCAGATCATTTAAAAAACAATAAGATCTATAAAAACAACGAATTAAAATTTTTCATAATCGATTCAGTGATCATTCTTCAATCAAACAAGTCAATTATTGGATCTACGCTCATAACTATTCATTTACCCGCCAACTGATAGAAGAATATAAATAGTAGACTTTGTAATGATTTCTTTTTAATAATCAAGATTGTCCTAAATAAAGTTCAGTCTCAAAAAGTATTCTTTGGTTTTATTGTTATCCTTAAATACTTTACCAGAACATAATAATGTGTCTTGAAACAGTAATGGCATCATGTAGTAATACTGGAAATTGAGAGAGGTATGAGAATGCGAATTTAAAAATTTGACTTCCGGCCAGCTTAAATTATGTACCGTATTCATATGCTTACATTTAAATCAACAAAGAACATATCGGAAGACTATATAGCGTACTTGTATGGAACTGTGAGCGTTCTTCATTGTATCCATATAAAAGCAAGTGCAACTTCAGGAGCCCTTGGTTTCTTTTTTTTTTTGCTCAATTTCTCTCACTACTTCTCATCATCATGCCTAAATCTATACTAATGGAAAAGCAATCCAGAAATAAAAGATATACAGTGACCAGCAAAACTGTCCCAATGTTTCGTGATTTTCTCTTCTAGGGCTTGTAGCACCATAGTTGTTAAGCTAATGTACACCTTATTGTATATCATTCGATAGCCAAAATCTTGTAGTACCAAAGAATGTAAAGCAAAAACAAATTAAAACAGCGCAGACGGAGATAGAGAGGATAGAAAACAAGCGGTGCATTGGGACAGTTTTGCGGCACTTTTGAAAAAAAACAAAAAACGATGAAATAGCGACCCACAAGTTGTATAGATTTACCAAACTGCTTACAAATGTGCATTGTACGTCCCTAAGTCGAAATTTACTCACTGCTGAAGTTTTAAACTCCTACTGATTTATTACTCGCTCATTATATCTCAACATGAAACAAGTCTCTCAAGATACAGTTGTTCAAGCAATTTCTTTACTTCAACAAGGTAAGTCGGTGCGGGAAGTGGAAAGGGTTACTGGCTTGAGTAAGAGTGCTGTTGGGAGACTCCGAAAAACCCATTGCTTCGGACTTGGAAAGCCAAAAGGCGGTCGACCCAAGTTACTATCTGCGGCTGATCAACGCTATTGTGTGCGCTAAGTGACCAAAAACCGCATATCCAGTGCAACAAAGGTGGCTAAGGAGCTAGAAAAAGACACTGGAAGAAAAGTAAGTGTCGATACCGTGTGCAGAGTCCTTTGTAAGGCCGGTCTTGGTGCGATTAGGAAGCCGAACAAGCCTTTGCTTAGTGCGAAAAACATTCGCAAGAGGCTTTCTTGGGATATGGCTCACAAGGACTAGACAGTAGATGACTGGAAACGCGTTGTTTAGTCGAACGAGACAAAAATCAATAGATTTAACTCTGATGGACGCACCTGGACTTGGATTCGATCCGGAGAAAGCCTGAAATCCCATCACGTCAAGATGACCGTTAAACACGGTGGAGGCAATATCATGCTGTGGAGTGCCATTACCTACGCTGGGGTTGGTTGGATGTGCAAAGTCAATGATAATATGGATAAAACACTGTACAAAGAGATTTTGGAAGATGAACTGGAGCGTACAATTGAGTATGGAACCAATAACCTAGGGTTAGAAAGACATTAGGTGATTTTCCAACATGACAATGATCCTAAACATACGTCCAAATTAGTCAAAGAATACCTTGAACAGCAATCCTACAACATCCTAGAGTGGCCAGCACAGCCCCCTGACTTAAATCCAATTGAAAATATGTGGTCATTGTTAAAGAGAAGGTTGAATGATTATGAAACAGCACCAAAAGGCATGAATGAACTATACGAACGAGTAACTAAAGTTTGGTATGACTTAATGAAGCCGGAAGAGTGCCAAAAGGTCATAGAAACAATGCTTAAGCATATAAAGCAATGTATCAAGAATAAAGGACGCTGGACTGACTATTAATGTCAAATAAATAAACCATTTTATATTTTTTCAAAAGTGCCGCAAAACTGTCCCAATGCACCGCTTGTTTTCTATCCCTTCTATCTCCGTCTGCGCTATTTTAATTTGCTTTTGCCTTACATTTTTTGGTACTACAAGATTTTGGCTATCGAATGATATACAATAAGATGTACATTAGCTTAACAACTATGGTGCTACAAGCCCTAGAAGAGAAAATCACGAAACATTGGAACAGTTTTGCGGGTCACTGTAAGTGACTACCAGATCTTGTTAAGTAGATCAAACTTGTTTGTAATAAGGTAACTTGATGAGAGTTTGTAAGAATGTTTACAATGAAGATAATTGACTTCAAGGGACTTGTCTTGCTTGTATTTTAAGGGAGTTATGCCAAATGATTCAGGAATAAAGATACTTGATTTATTGGATAAAATATATTTTAAATAAGTGTTTAGAGGAGTCAAGATAAGTGAAGTAAAATAAAAATAAAAACTTGTCTATTTTGTAGACAAAAGAAAGTAAAGTTTGATTTTTGAAATAAGCTCTGATTTTTGAAATAAAGTTCAAAAATTGAACAAGGTTCAATATGGGATACTCACAAGGCGCAGTCGTCATAACTTGCTTCGTCACAATACCAAAAGTGGAACAAAAGGTATTGTAATAAATTTTACAAATTCGCTTGAGTGTGTTGAGTTAAGGTTTAAGTAAACAGATTTAAGTTGTAATTGATATACTAATTGTTTTTATATGAGTTGGATTTGGCTTGATTCGCTTGTTATAATGACCACCAGATCTTATAAAGTAGATCAAACTGTTTTGACGAACGTAGAATAAAAATAAAAAAGATAAAATAAAATAAAAAGGGATTTACAATGAAGTATAATAGCTTCAAGGGACTTCTTGTTCTCGATGTTAAATAAAATAAGAGATAGTTTGCCTCTTTAAAAGAATATTTATTTGATAAAAAGAAAAAGTAATAATAAAATAAGAAGGTAGAAGGTTAGAAGTGAAGTAAGTTCAGAAGTTAGGAAGTGAAGTCGTATTTTTTGAGATTATTATTTGGGGTTATTTATATGTTTTGGATTTTATGATTTTGTTCTGTTTTTGGTATTGTGAGATTGTTAGGCTTTCGGGTTTAAGTAGGTTTGATATAAGTTTTTGAGACTAAGTTTTGGTAATTGAATAAGGTATTGGATAAAGTAATATCCAAAAAGAGTAGATAATTTGAGTTGTAAGTTCGCTTGAGTAGAGTGACCACCAGATCTTGTTAAGTAGATCAGTCTGAATTGAATAAAAGTAAAATGAAAAGATAAAAGATAAAAGATAAAATAAAAAAAAGATTACAATGAAGTATATGATTCAAGGGATTATTAGTTCTTCCTATTTATAAAATAAAAGAAGTATTTTGTTTCAAAGGAGATTTATTTGGATAAGGTAAGATAATAATAATAATAATTCTTGATAAATTGTTGATATTTATATGTTTTTGGTTTTCTTGATTTTGTGATGTTTTTAGATTTTTGTGTTTTCCTTTGAATTGTGGATTTAATTGAGTTATTCAATTTCATTGAGCTTATCAAAAATATTGAGGACATGAACTTAGTTCAGGTCTGAACTTCTTTCGTCAAGTGGTACAGTTTGATTAAAAGAATTTCTATTTTCGTCACAGTATATTGAATGGTTGTTATAACATAAGAGGCGGTTGTTGTATAGTGTAAGGTGGTTGTTGCAAACTGCAAGGCGTTCGTTATAAGCTGCAACGATTTAAATTCCGCCGTTTTATTCTTGTGTTACAACATTGTTACTTTCTTCTTGGTTACAATAGTATTGTAACTTCTTAGTACTTGGGAATTGGATTGTATTAAAGTGTTGTAGATTTGTTTAATTTGAGGTTAGAAGCCTTGGATGACTTGAGTTTGGGCAAGGGCAAAAGATAGGTCCCGGAGATCGCTGGCCTCAATTAAGCTCCGATCTTCATGAAACTCCGAATATGCATTCTTGTACGTCGTATCATCTTTGATGCCAAATTTGGTAAGATTTCAATCAGCGCATCTGGTTCTATTGGCCATTGAATTTGCCTAGTCTACCACTTAGTAAAATGAAATTGGGTGACCAAGATTTCAGAATTGGTCCAGCAGTTGCGGATGAGAAATTTATAGGAGTAGATATAATAAGCTTTATTAAAGTCTGTAACAGTAATTAAACTTTATTAAATGAATAAAACTGCACTGGCTATGCACGATGAACTCTACGAGACCTTCTGTGTTGTCTAGTAGTAGGTGTTTCCAGACTAGAGCGACCAGCTAAATCGGTCATTGCATCCATTATCGGAGCTGTGGGATCAATCATTCCAGGAGTTACTGCTGTAGAGCGAGTAGGGGGCATCCAGTCCTCGTCATCTGTACTATCCTCGCTTGAAGAAGCATCAGAATGATAGTCGTGCTCGAACTGGAATGGCTCATGCCGGTCTTCTTGACTATCATCGATCTCAGCACCAACGTTTCCATCTGCAGCACGAGTAATCCATTCATATGAGTCAATATTATCTTCTGTTACCCCTTCACTAACTGTTCGCTGAAATGATACCTCTTGCAAGCATCGTTCCATCCCGCGGATAAGTCCATTGTCCCGATTTTCATACCTCCATAAGTACTCTAATAAACGTGCTGGGCAATGCTTTGCGGTGCGATAACGAGGGTGAACCAAAGATTTGACATCTCGCCATAGACCTTCTATAGTGTTTGTATTTATCATGCCCTCTGTATGGTTACCCTCTACATTATCCCGAGTAGCAAATCCATGGGAATGGTTAACAACCTCATGCCGACGGAAAAAAAACTCACTAGAGCTATAGTTTGCTGGAGCGAATATATGATTCTGCAATCTTACATCATCAGGATGAAGTGAGGAATAGGCCCTCCATCCATCGCTACGGATGACTGCTCCTTCCTTGCAAAACTGGTAAAGGATAGGCAACAATGTAGCAGCAGTCCTATTCGGAACGGTACAGAGCATACGGCGTCCAGCAGAGAACTTCTGTCTCGTCTCTTGAACACCAGTTGTAGGATCGGTATAGCTGTACGTAATACCAGTACGAAGGGCTTCTACCATTCCAAAAACCCAAACTCCATCTCTGCGTGATCCACGATTGTATTTACGCTTGCCAAATTTGGACTCGTCAATTTGAATATGATCACAGAGTTCGTTGTCACCGAGCTTGTAGTCACCAAAATACCTGATAAAATCGTTGTGCATAAGCATCTGACAATCAACAGCAAGCTGACTAACAGTAGGACCACTAATGCGAACCGTTCTGATGATAGTAGCAATTGATGCCTTACGAAAATACTCCGAAAGTACTATGTACACCTTGTTGATGTCCGACTTCTTATTAAAAAATACAGATCCCTTCGTAATGGATTCTTGTCGATCATTATGAATCCCAATTGATGAAGGAGTGCGACAACGATAGTAGAACTGAGATTTGCTACGTCTGTACCTAAGGACCATCTCATTCGTGCATCCATTGAAGTTGCAAATGCGGTTTTCCCTGTAGAACGCACCAATAGATTCCCTCAGGTGACTGTAATTCCATCAGTAAACATGCCCTACTTTCCTTTTAAATCACTTACGTCCATGTAGTTTCTTCTGACACAATGATTCTTGCTTCGCTCACTCTGTCACCATCCGAAGGAGTACGAGACCCATAAGGAGCAGACAATTGGCCAGAAGTACGGCCACCACGACGTGATAAGGATACAACAGAGCTTGAGACGGACATAGACGAAAATAAGTAAAATACAGAGAAAACACAAAAATGCAAAGGGGTATTTATATTCTTCCTACAAAAAATGACGCAACATAAGTATCCAATCATATTGGTGATTATCTATCCCGAGTCAGAGTCCAGGGTCAACAAAAAAAGCGCAAAATACCACAAAAGGAAAGAAAAAAAATTATTCTAAAAAGTCCACTGACGCTGACTTATCTAAGCGGTAGACTAGGCAAATTCAATGGCCAATAGAACCAGATGCGCTGATTGAAATTTTACCAAATTTGGCATCAAAGATGATACGACGTACAAGAATGCATATTCGGAGTTTCATGCAGATCGGAGCTTAATTGAGGCCAGCGATCTCCGGGACCTATCTTTTGCTTTAGCCTGAGTTTGATTAACTTGATTGAACGTTTAACAGTTCTTTTGATATAGTAATTTGGTTTTAAGTAGTGACCACCAGATCTTTATACACTAGGTGAAAAAATAGGGACAACCTACCCTAAAATAATTTTTAACTTTTTTTTTTCTCTTCCACTCCGTACGACATCCAAGCCATGCCTATAGAGCGTAACCTTAGGTAGTGAGTATTACGTTTCCTGCATATAAAACTGATCAGGATAACATATGGCGGAAGAAAAGAGGAAATAGTTGCAATAATTTTATAAGTGTTACAGTAGGTGAAAAAATACGAGCAACCTTTTGGCAAAATCGACTTTTTTCGCTATATCAAAAGGTGCATGCCAACTACCGGCTTGAGACTCCTATGGTATATTTTCGGGGTCATGTGTCTTGAAACAGTAAATGTCTCATGTAGTAATACTGGAAATTGAGAGAGAGATAAGAATGCGAATTTAAAAATTTGACTTCCGACCAGCTTAAATTATGTACGGTAATCATACGTTTACATTTAAGTCAACAAAGAACATATCGGAAGACTATATAGCGTACTTGTATGGAACTGTGAGCGTTCCTCATTGTATCCATATAAAAGCAAGTGCGACTTCAAGAGCCCTTGGTTTCTTTTTTTTTACTCAACTTCTTTCACTACTTCTCATCATCATGCCTAAATCTATACCAATGGAAAAGCAATCCAGAAATAAGAAATATATCACCAAATAGCATGAAGCCAGAGGATATCACAGATAAGTATTACGTTCATTCTCGCACAGTTAAAAGGTATACTAGGAAGCTTTTTCCATGAAATTCACACCTGTCGGCTGGAAGACATACTATTGTCTCTTATGCCATGAAGCACTATATCAAGCTGTGTATTATTACTGGTCATCGAACAGTAGCGAAAGAGCTATTCAGGGAGTTAGGTAAGTTTGGTTACTTGTTCATGTACCGTTCAGGAGTAAATGCGCTGAGATCCATAAAGTGCCGCCGAGAGCTAAAAAAAAGAAGGCATTTTTGAAAAAGGATCGTTGAAAAAAGCAGATGACCTGAGCAAAAAGGCATGGCAACTGGTCAAGTCAAGAGTGACGAACAGTAGCGTTCTCAGCTGAAGCAAAGACTAGCATCTAGTGATCAGATGGTGTAAAGTAGTGTAGAGTAGTATAAAATGACATTCTGCTCCCTCATCACATCGACATTACAGTAAAGCACAGCAGCCTTAGGATGAACATGTGCTGTCACATAGCTACTCAGGGACCAGTTTAGACATATCAGCTTTATGACCATAACATAAACTCAACGGCTTGTCTGCATATACTTAGCATTATTTACATGAATACGTTAGAGTATCATCATTTGAAGACGTCCGATGTATACCTTCAGAGTGATAGCGGCCTAATGTATAAATTAAAAATCATAACTGTATAGGTACGCGGTATCAGTGTAAGGTATATAAATTATTGGTATGCTCAAAGTCTGGATTTAAGTCATATAAAGCATGTTTGGCATCAGCTCAAACTTAATCTGACATTACATGGAGTCGGAGAAAGAGGTATCAGAAAGCTTTAGCAATTTGTGGATGTAGAGCGAAATAAACACAATACAAATGCTTGCAAGGGGCACATCAATAGTATGCCAGCCAAAGTAGAAGCACTTATTAAAGCAAAGGGAAGATATAGAAAATATTAAATAAACATAGCGAATTTTGAAAAATCATCATTAGCTTTTTTATGACTGTCTTTCCCTTTTTAAAAAGCTTGTACTTCAAGTACAGTCAATCTCTTTAGTGTATTATATGCATCTTTGTTGCCCTAATTAGTTTGTGTGATATCAAAGCTCTGGCGAATATACACACAAAAATAAAAAGATATGAAGACAAATCGAACAGAGGTTGCTCGTATTTTTTCACCTACTGTATATTATGAAATGTGTAGTATTTATTTAATAACGAGTAAATCTCCCTTTTAATTTGATTACCGCTGCTATGCGATCAGACATGCTGTCAATGTAACTTCTACAAACATCTTTATCTAGCTTGTTCCATTCAAAGTCCACTCGTTCCCATAGCTCGTCGATGTTTCTGGCCTTTCGTTCATAAAGGCTTAACCTAAGTTTCAGCAAATGCCACATATGCTCTATAGGATTCAGATCCGGACTATTAGGTGGCCAATCGTTAATGTACTGGACCTTGTTTTGTTGGAGCCATGACATTGTTGATTTCGACTTGTGCTTTGGGTCGTTATCTTGTTAAAAGTAAATAGTGCGCTTGTTCATACCATAGTACTTTAGCGTTTCCATGTAAGTTGTTCCAAGAATATGCTGGTACACCGAGGAGTCCATAGTACCATCGTATACCTGGCACGCATATCCTGATCACTCACTGGTTATACATCCCCACATTATCAATTTGCCGCCACCATGCTTCACTGAAAGATCTATGTGGTGTGGACGAAGGACATCACCAGGCTGGGTCCAATAGTATCTGCAGCCATCAGATCCCCAAATGTTGATCTTCGTTTCATCGGAGAGCACTACTTGATGCCACTATTGCATACACCAACTTTGATACTTTTTTGCCCATCCTAACCTCTGCTTGCGGTGGTTATTAGTTAAAAGAGGCTGCTTCTTTTTACGCCTAGCATAAAAATCCATTGATACAAGGACGTTTATTGCTGAACGGTAAGACATAGAATACCCAAGTTGTATGAGCATCCGATGTACATCCTTGGCTGTCTTTGGGGCTCCTTTAATCAGTAATACCTTGATATATTCCTTCGTAGCAGATGACACAAGTGTATGCCTACCACGTGTTGCGGGTACCATTGGCCCAAATAGCTTGTTTCTATATCTCCTAACTGTCTTGGGATGGACACCAAGCTCACCAGCAATATCCTTTGGGCTTCTATTGCTCATCAGTGCAGACTTGATGCTGTCTTGCGTGTCTTGAGGTAAAGCGCGAGGCATCAGTAAGAGAAATTTCGCAGGAAGTAAGATGAATATAATGAAAAAAAAGAACGTATGAATGAAGGAAAGCAGCACCCATTTTATATTATTAATTATAGGAATGTGCATAGCTAAAATTAGAATTGGTTTGCATTTTAATTGTAGCTGATATTCCAGGTCAAATTAGAAGAGTACGAAATATGGTCTAAAACTGAGCTGTGGAGTATCTAAAATTCGACCAATTATACATGCATTACTCCCTCATTTTCCATAATTGGCTCATCATATTTTGATGAAATACTTTATACATTAACCTCGCTTTAACATATTGCTAGCGTCATGAGGCGACCTTCTCTTAATGCTATATGCTGCATGAAATGAAATTTTCGAAAAGGTTGTCCCTATTTTTTCACCTAGTGTAGATCAATAAGGTTAAGTGTGAGATTGTTTTATAAAAGATAAAAATAAAAGGGATCTTTCTTGATTCGTGATAATTCAGGTATCAGATCAGAAAGAATAGGAAAAAAATAAAAAGAAAAGAAAAGGTATTTGTGACCCAATAAGAAAAGATTGCTTTTTAAGAGCAAGAAGATTTTGTTTATTGAATGTCTGTTATTTTGGTTAAAAATATTCATCTTATTTACAGTGGCTCACAAAATTGTACAAGTGTTTTGCATTTTTGGCTTCAGTAGGATTTATCGACACTAAAACGATAAATAAGCTACAGCATGTTATACATCATTCGAAAGTATAACTTCTTGGCGTTTTGCTAATATTATTTAGTTGGCGATAAAATCAGTTTTGATGGAGTTATGACCGTTTACAAATGCCGATTACACTTGTACAATTTTGGGACCGTTTCAAATATTTCAATATCAGCTTATAATCTTGCTCGTCACAGCGCGTAAGCCACCAGAAAAGATTTTTTTTATTCTTCAATGCTCAAAGTATGTTTTTCTTTCCTTTTTTGCCATTTTACTTACATCTACAGGAGCTAACTGCTATATAAAAGTGTACCAACGTCCAATATGCAACCTATCAGTGAAGATCTCCGTAATCGTATCATCAGCTGCTTAAAAAGCGGATACTCTATATCAAAAACAGTAAAAATAACTGGAGCAAGCCGTGGAACTGTTCAGAATGTTCGAAAAACAATAAAAAATGAAGTAAAGAGCATTAAAGCAGGTCGCCCCAAGTTACTCAGCAGCAGGGATGATCAGTATTTAGTCCGATTGGTAACTGTTAAAGGTCAAGAGAATGCAGTAGAAGCCAGAAACACACTTGAGAATGACTTGCAAAAGATTGTATCAGCTGAAACAGTTCGAAGATCGTTGCGTAGGTCTGGTTTAACCTCTTTTGTGAAGCCTCAAAAACCATTGCTCAGTGAAGTAAACAGACGAAAGCGATTGGACTGGGCTCTTAATCACGTTGACTGGACCATAGAAGACTGGAAACGCGTGATTTGGTCTGATGAGACTAAAGTTAATCGTTTTGGATCGGATGGTAAGCTTTATGCTTGGAAACAACCAAATGAGAAGCTTAAAAGAAGGCATATAAAGCATACCGTAAAACATGGTGGAGGCTCACTTATGGTTTGGAGCTGTATTAGCTGGTACGGGGTTGGATATATTGTCGACGTAGGCAAGAATATGGACAAGAGTGTCTATTTATCTGTATTGCAAGATGATTTGGTGAAGTCTATGACCGACTATTGTAAAGAAAATGGCCTGAGAATGACTGGTTTTGAATTTATGCAAGATAACGATCCGAAGCATAAGTCCAAAATCGTATCTGAATGGCTGTCTAAACAGGATTTTACAACAATGGAGTGGCCTCCACAGTCTCCAGACTTAAATCCAATTGAAAATATGTGGAATACCTTAAAAAACGCTTGTTTAAGCAGTACGATTTTCCTCCTATCTCTATGGATGAACTATGGACTCGTGTTTAGAATAGGGGAGTTTTAGGTAAATATAATATAGCAATCAAAGATAAAGAAATACTGTTAGAACTTGGTATCTCTTTATTTAGTTAAGATAACTATGATTAGATTCAAAAAATAAATTCTACATGTAAAAAGTGAGAGTATTTATAGACATGATACGGATGAAGAATTAGGACAGATTTATAATCAATTTGACAGAATAGATGATTACTATTTCTAATTATTAGTTTAGCCTGTTCCTAGCTTGTATTGTCAATTATGCTATTGGGATGGTTTCAGATATAACTATTTAAGGAGACGGTACGGATGAATATAAAGACTTTTAGTTCCGTGATTGGATATCATTGTTAACAATAATATCTCAGTCAGGATAAATGTTTTCATGACTAATGATGATCCGGTAAGTAATCGTCATTCCTTATTCAACATGCTCATACTATCACTAAACTATATTACAACCATGTCATCTTATTTGACTATGTGAAGTTAATATGAATAAAGCTTAATATAAAAATCTAATCAAAGTATTTTATTGATCTGTGTTGGGAATAATGTTATAAATGATTCCAAGTTATGTCAACATATTATTCAGGATCATATCTGATTCCTTTTACTAAAATAAAGTGACTATAATCTTATGTATCCTTAACAACTCGTACGTTCGAGACTTGATACGAAATTACCGAAAAAGAATGTCAAATTTATATTGAAACTATGCCTCAACGATGTATTGACATTATAGAAAATAAGGGTCTTTGGATCAACTATTAGCGCACACTTTTAAATAAAAACCTTATTGTAAAACATCGGTCCCAAAATTGTACAAGTGTAGTCGGCATTTGTAAACGGTCATAACTCCATCAAAACTGATTTTATCGCCAACTAAATAATATTAGCAAAACGCCAAGAAGTTATACTTTCGAATGATGTATAACATGCTGTAGCTTATTTATCGTTTTAGTGTCAATAAATCCTACTGAAGCCAAAAATGCAAAACACTTGTACAATTTTGTGAGCCACTGTATATAAAATATGGCGTGGCTTATTGTTTATGTTGTTTACTATCTATGTCGAACGACATCAATGTTGCTGGACATCAAAATTTGTTCTTGTTGTGAGATTGGAGTTTGTAAGGTTTTCGTAGTATAAAATAGGTTTGATTTAAGAGAGTCTTAATGTAAGATCAAAGGTTTAGGATAGGATTTGATTCCAAAAAGAGTAATGATTTGAATATGAGTTGCTTGGGTTAAGTAACCACCAGATCTTATAAGTAGATCAGACTGTTTTAAGTAAAGTAAAAATAAAAAGGTAAATAAAGATAAAATATAATAAAAAGGATTTACAATGAAGTGTATATACAGTAGCGGACAAAACTGGTGCACAAAACTTTTTTTCAGCTTTTAACTACCATTACCTGCTCATGGTAATTGCAATAGTCATGAAACTGTACTAGAAGGAGGATATACTAGTCATTGTAATTTATGTATGTTCTAAGCATGACATTGTTAAAACTGAGCGATAAGCGTGCTTTGAATTTATAAAATCTTATATTTTCTAAAAACCGCAAAAGTGGCTAAAATCTTAGACTTTATATAATCATCTCATCTCTTGATATCATCGGATGTTCTTCTTTGCATATGCTAATAATATGCGTGTATATCATTTTCAATAAAAGAACCCGGGCTCTTTAACTACTCTTTTCCAAAGATCATCGACCCTTTTTGGTCTAGTGTCGCATCATCATACCTTTGCCATCAATTGCCACCTGGCATGCTTAAGCGGACTTAGGCTGGGATTAGTGGCGGCTAAACTTGTAGCACAGAAGCGCTGTTATCAAATATTGAGTTTGTGACATGCGTCGACTTGTGCCTTGTGTCATTGTCATACTGAAACGAGAGATTACGACGTTTTAGACCACTATACGCTAGGCTTTTGTGGTATGAAGTAAGCGAAATATAAGTGTATATTTCTGAGTTCATTATACCATCATATACTTGACACACATATTCCGGTCCTCAATATCTAATACAGCCTTAAAACATAACAGAGCAGCCAGCATGCTTCATTGTTTGATCACCGTGAAAAAATCGGTCAGGTTGCTCGACTTGCTTTCAATATTAGTGTATACTATCTGCATCCATAATGTTCATATTTGTTTCATTGCTAAAGATAGCAGACTTCCAGCCCTCTATTGTATACAATGGCTTGTCGTGATACCACATTCATCGCTTTTTCCGGCTAATACAGCTGATGAAATTCTTCGATTCCTTACTTCCAGACTCAAAATCTAGCTTCCTACAGTGCCTTCAGACTGACAATTTGCTAATACTGCATCTTAAGGTCCTCAAAATGTGCTGAGCATCGGAAACTGTGTGTAACGGACCTTGTCCAAGCTTTAGGTTGGTGATTGAGCTAGTAACTTTTCAGACTAAAAGCGGGAGACCTTCATGATCACAAGACATTAAGTTTCTTTCTTCCCTCTTTCTCCTGTTGATTGTCCATTTAGAGATTCTTGTTATTCTAGAAATATCTGTTGTCGTACGAACTAAGTGTATTCGAGATCTCAGAGTTTCGTTTTTACAGTTGCTTATTTTCTTAAACATATAAGGCTAGTACTTTGTTATAGTGAATAGGGTAAAAACAAAAGGGGGGATTCAATGGGAAATACAAAATAACTACGGTTTTATATATTTTTTAAGAGCTACTAAAATTCACTAGTATGCTGTGAAATCTGAAAGCAAACGGGAGAGATATGGGGAAAATTGAAAGAAGGCTAGACAAGCATCACATTTTTGGCGAAAATTGAAATACAGTTGTTGGAATAATTGTTCGGATGTTTTGCAATTTTATACTTTTCGCCTTGTATCTCTGCAGTCAGATAAGATACAGCTGCTTACAATACCTCATTAGAAAGCGACAGTTGTCATGTATAACATATAAAAATTTAAGGTTATGGGATTACTTCCATATATAGTAAGGTCAATTTGCGTCAAGCATATGCATTCGAACAATTTTTCCAACTCAATGCATTCTATAATGATGATATCATTGACGTTTCTGACGTCACAAATACAGCATTACAAAATGACGTAATAATGAAATAGCGCTTTTGCTTTTAGTCAGAGCTTAAAATATAGAAATAAGGCTGGATTTTGCAGTGTTTCCCTTCTATCTCGTACAGCCTATACTTTTTTATATCATGGTACACCCTTTATCTCGTAGCAAGCAAGAAAGAATCCGGTCGTTGTTAAAAAAGGGTTTATCATACTCAGAAATTATGAAACGTGTTCCAGGAGTATCAAGGTCCACTTTGAGCAAGTACAAGAACTTGTATGCACCTAAACGTACTCGAGGTCATGCTGGTAGAAAGATTACTATAAGCTCAATAACAAAGAATTACCTGAAGAGAGAGCTTATAAATGGTTCACTTCAGACAGCAAAGAGCATATGGTCATAATTAAGCAGCATTGGTTATAATGTTGGCTATTTTGATACAGTAAAAATGCTTCACAGCATGGGTTTCAGTACCCAAATTAAGAAGAAAAAGCCTCTCCTCAAAAAATCACACATGGAAGCTAGACTAAAATAGGCTAAAGCTTACAAAGATTGGACAGAAGATGACTGGAGACGTATGGTGTTTTCTGATGAGACCAAGATTAATGTTTGGGGCTCAGATGGTTGTAAATACTTTTGGAGAAGACCTGGTGATAAATTGCAACCTCATCATCTTGACCTTACAGTCAAAGGAGGAGCTGGCAGTGTAATGCTTTGGGGTTGTATGACGTGGGATGGTCCTGGATATGCCTGCACGATTGAGGACGGTACTATGAAAGCATCAGATTATGTTCATATCCTGTCAACTACACTGATGGACAGCCTGAACTACTGTGGCTACAAGCAGGAGGCTATCTATTTTCAACAAGATAACGATCCTAAACACATATCGAAGCTTGCTCGTGCTTGGTTTAAAGAAAATGGGTTTAAAGAAGAGCACACCTTCAATTGGCCAGCTCAAAGTCCTGATTTGAGTTCTATAGAGCATCTCTGGCACCATTTGAAGTTGAGGCTGAGTTTATATGAAGGTAGGGCTAAAGGAGTGCATGATCTCTGGTCTAGAATCGAGAAAGAATGGAACTTTTTTACTAAAGAGTAGTGCCAAGCATATATCAAGAGTATGCCAGCTCGTTGTAGAGCAGTCATTAAAGCTAAAGGCGGTTATACACGATATTAAATAAAAGATGATTCAGTTGGAAAAATTGTTCGAATGCATATGCTTGACGCAAATTGACCTTACTATATATGGAAGTAATCCCCTAACCTTAAATTTTTATATGTTATACATGACAACTGTCGCTTTCTAATGAGGTATTGTCAGCAGCTCTATCTTATCTGACTGCAGAGATACAAGGCGAAAAGTATAAAATTGCAAAACATCCGAACAATTATTCCAACAACTGTATGCAAAAAATCATTAAAAATGACCTTATGCTTGGGGGATGTCCGGTACAGTTCCGGTTTACATAACATAATGTATATTTTGGACTGTCTTTCAGATGGTATATGCCACAGAAGTCGCAGACATATGGCGGAGATACAATGTTGATTTTAATTTTTGTGCACCAGTTTTGTCCGCTACTGTACTTCAAGGGACTTCTTGTTCTTGATGTTATGTAAAATAAAAGAAAAACAAAAAAGATTTACTTTGTATGATATTTATTAAAATAATCAAAAAGTAAAGTAGTTAAGGTAAGTTAAAAGTAAGTAAGTCTTGATTGCTGTTAAAATGTCGAGGTATTTATATGTTTTTGAGTTCTCTGATTATCTGTTGTTTTTGGTTTTTAGTGTGGAAAATTTTTGTATGAATCTGTATAGCCATCTGAATTCAAACACTGTCTGTATTCATTCAATTCTTGTGGTACAATTTTTTAATGTTTTCCCATTGTGTGTGTTACACTACATTGTGATCATCATTGTTCTCCGGATCCAAAATTTCATCATTTGTGCTACAGTATTGTTATTTTATATGTGGTTGGCTTGTAGTGAGTGAGTTAATTTGAGTTAAGTTTGCTGGTAAAGCTTGATCGTAAGGTTAAGATTGCCTTGTAAGTTGTTGTTTTATATAGAATTTAAGCAGATGCTTGTTAAGTAGTGACCACCAGATCTTATTTGTAAGATCAATACGATGTTTCTTGATAAAAGTTAAAATAGAGTAAAAAGTTTAAGTGAACAGGGACTTTCTTGTTAAAGTTTGTTAATTATTGAGTAAAAATATATGATTTATTTAAACTGACTGACAATTTGTTCACAAAGAGATGGTATACACTATTTTCACAAATTATTCGTGCAGCTTCAGGAAAAAAATTCGTGCAATTTAAAAATAAAAATTGATTCAGACTCAGAAAAGAAATTCATTTAAATTATTTTTAAAAATTCATACATTTATTGGTGCATGAACTGCACGAAAAAAAAAATACTACATTGGTTTACGGCTCAAACAATCCTCGAACCTAGTAGCTGAGTATCTACAAAACCCTTGAAGATCACTCAAAAGGACCTTGTTGCATGCATCTCCAATTCTAGACGACATTGTCTCTTCCTGTAAAAGCTCTTCTCTTTTCAGTTTGCTTTTACACGCTGACCAGAATTGCTCAATCGGGTTGAGTTCAGGGGAGTAAGCTGGAAGATAAACACAGCCGTAGCCGCGTTGTTCAATGTATTTTCTAATATCAGCATTCTTGTGGATAGGAGCATTGTCCATGACAATATAATTGCCCTTAAATTGCTCATGCTGATCTAAAATGTCAAGAGTACTTGCAATAAAATTGAAGTAATGACCTGTGACGGTTCCGCCTTTGGTATTTTGAGTATTCTGGGTACTACCTGCTGCCTTTCTCTTCTTCGAAGGGATGGGTGCTTTTGGTCTTCTTACCTTGATGTTTACTACACCGTAAGGAGATATAGCACCCAAAATAGTTGTTGTTTTGGCTCTGGTTTTGGGTACAACCACAACGGCACGGCTTCCTTTCTTTGACCATGCTACAGAACGCTTCATATTGACATGGAACGCTGCTTCATCAATGAAAATGCAGTTGCTCGTAAAATCAAGGTCTGTTTCACTCCATCTTACTACCCAGTCGTATCTCTCCTGAATTTTTTCTGGACTATTTCTTTCCAGTGAGTGAAAATGTGCTTTCTTCAAACTGATTCTACACTTTTTGGTTACAAAATTGTAAAGAGCAGTTTTCGAAATAGACAAGTCGACAAACTTGCTTGTCAAACTGTCCATCATCTCTTCCAAAACTAAGCTTGGCTTATCGTCAATAAGCTCTTTTAAGAATTGCTCATGCTCTTCTCTCAAGGCTGATGGCCTTCCTACAGGCCTGCCACTACCTTTTTTTCTTCCAATTTCTTCCTCTGGATTCTCACTTTCCTTTTTGTACCAGCTTTGAGCGGTAGTCTCTGGCATTTTAAGGGCTCTACCAGCTTCTCTTATATCCATGTTTTTCTCATAAATAAGAAAAAAAACTGTTCTTTATCCTCAGGCTTGTAGCGTCTGTAGGTTTTCTTTCCTTTTTCTGATATCTGATTTTTATCAGGCTTCTCGGATAGCTTCTTTTCTTTTTCTTGCTTCACTCTCTCAGGTGGTTTCAGGTCAAGATAATGATTCAAATCCGTTACATTTTCAAGCGGATAAGTTTCATCATCTACTTCCATATCGACCGTAAAAACTTCGTTTCCTTGGTCGTCTAACATATTTCCTTTTCCATCTTCGTGAATAAAAGAGTCCATACTGAATTGAATATTGAAATGAAAAAAAAAGGGGCTGATATTGCACGAAGTTTTTCCCTTTAAGTGCTCGAAATTGTTTTCTTTTATTGGATGAAGATTAATCCTGAGTCTGAATCAATTTTTATTTTTAAACTGCACGAATTTTTTTCCTGAAGCTGCACGAATAATTTGTGAAAATAGTGTATATATATATGAATAATATTTTTTTGTTTTCTTTTTAGCTTTTCTTATTTTTTTGACTTTTTTTATATTTTCAACTTTTTTTATCTTTTTAACATTTTTTATATTTTTAATTTTTTTTATCTTTCTGACTTGACTCGGCTAATCTCTGTGTATTCTTATTACCATTGTAAGATTGGAGTTTATATGGTTTATATAGTGTTAAATAGGTTTGATTTAAGAGAGTCTTGATGTAAGATCAAAGGTTTAGGTAGGATTTGATTTCAAAAAGAGTAATGATTTGAATAAGAGTTGCTTGGGTTAAGTGACCACCAGATCTTATAAGTAGATCAAACTGTTTTGAGTAAAGTAAAAATAAAAAGGTAAAATAAAGATAAAATAAAATAAAAAGGATTTACAATGAAGTGTATATACTTCAAGGGACTTCTTGTTCTTGATGTTAAGTAAAATAAAAGAAAAACAAAAGAGATTTACTTTGTATGATATTTATTAAAATAATCAAAAAGTAAAGTAGTTAAGGTAAGTTAAAAGTAAGTAAGTCTTGATTGCTGTTAAAATGTCGAGGTATTTATATGTTTTTTGAGTTTTCTGATTATCTGTTGTTTTTGGTTTTCAGTGTGGAAAATTTTTGTATGAATCTACATAGCCATCTGAATTCAGACACTGTCTGTATTCATACAGTTGTCTGTATTCATTCAATTCTTGTGGTACAATTTTTTAATATTTTCCCATTGTGTTGTAACACGAACAATGATTTAGTCCCCGATACAAACATGTACAATTACAGTTTGGATGAAGAACATGAACTTTAATTTACAGTTCAGGACAAGAGACAAAAGACACCCCATATTTTTATATAAATAAGATGAATATTTTGAACAAAATAACAGACATTCAATAAACAAAATCTTCTTGCGCTTAAAAGCAATTGTTTCTTATTGGGTCACAAACACCTTTTCTTTTCTTTTTATTTTTACTTATTCTTTCTGATCTGATACCTGAATTATCACGAATCAAGAAAGATCCCTTTTATTTTTATCTTTTATTAAACAATCTTACTCCTAACCTTATTGATCTATAAAGATCTGGTGGTCACTACTTAAAAATCAAATTACTTTATCAAAAGAACTGTTAAACGTTCAATCAAGTTAATCAAACTCAAGTCATTCAAGGCTTCAAACTTCAAACTAAACAAATCTACATCACTTTAACACAATCCAAATCCCAAGTACTAACAAGTTACAGTGTGTGTTACACCATTTTCATTACTGTTATTTTTCTTGGAGTAGTAAAGGTTGTTATTAATAAAGAGAGTTTTCTTGAGTTTTTACAAGTTTAGTTGCTTGATGTGACCACCAGATCTTTTAAGTAAGATCAAATATAAGGTAAAAGATAAAGATAAAAATAAAGGGAACAGGGACTTTTATAACTAAAGATTGCCTATTTGTGTAAATGAAAAGATAAAAAGAATTGAACTTGAGTTATTTATTCAAAAAAACTGAATTGAATTGACTTCAACAAGAGAAGGTATTTATATTGTTTCTTTGTTTGTGCTTTTGACCTTTTTCACAAAAATGAAAGTTTTCATTTGACCGACAATTTTCGATCTAGCGACTAAAGTCGCTATTTTGAAAATTTGCGGCTTGATCGGGTGTTACATTGTTACTTTCTTCTTGGTTACATTACAGTATGACAAATTTCTATTATCGTCAAAATACGAAGTAAAAGAAGTTTGACAATGGGCCAAATCAGTAAAAAATACCTGGTGACTGTGAGATTCGAACTCACGCCTCTTGCGAGACCGCAACTTGAGTGCGGCGCCTTAGACCAACTCGGCCAAATCACCTGTACAATGTGACGAAGTCGGATTTTGGTCGATGATCGCCTTTGATTCCTTTTTGATTTTTAAAGCTTATTTTGTATTCAAAAGATACTCCTTTTCATGGCGATTCGAATGGTATGCTTTTCGGTGTGGTTGGATAACTCTAACAGACGTTATTGAAGAAAATGTAAAAGAAAATAAGGGGAAAGGAAAATAATCAGCTTCACCGCATCGGGAATTGAAAAGACACACGTCACAATTGGCCGACATTATTTTTCTTACCTATTATTTTCTATCCCTCATAGGATACATCAAGAAGACGATCTCTGGACACATTATTCACCCAATGTGCCAGCACACTAAACAGAAAAGAACACCATTAAAATCAACATGAAGACGAATACTCAATTGATACATCATATACTTTATTTATCAAAAATCACCATAATCCTCTTTACAATTGTATATTTTCCCCAATTACCTTTATATTAATATGTTATTCCAAAGTATCTATTGTTGTAAAGTAATAAACAAAAGGCTTTCTTCCCGCTAAAATTAATTTTGGGTGCCGAGTAAATTCTTTTTGCACGTTCAAGCAATTGAAGTCAAGAACTAGTTTATATTGTTAACTTTGTTGTTATTGTACATTAATAGTCTTTACAGTCTTCTATTAATTGGTTTCTGTTATCACTTCACCGTATAGCGAAACTAGACATAACATACATATTAGCAACTGTCATTTTTGGTCCGGCCTACCAGATTCGTGTCAAGATAATCACTCGATCAAGTCTCTAGGTGTAGGTGTAATATTAGATTTGTGTAATTTTTTTTTTTTTCCTGTGTCTCTAGTATTGTATTTTTGTTAATTTTTTTTTTTCCTTTCTTTACTTGTGATTACCTTTCTTCACCGTTTGTTAATCCAAGGGCCCCTTGTTTCTCTTTTTTTTATTGTATTGGCCAGGAAAACTTTTCATTGCTTCTATTTTTATATTTTTTTTTTTTTTTTTTGTACCTGTTGTAAATTTTTTTTTTTGACATCAGTGATCTTTCTGTTTAGTTTTAATTTTAATTTTTTTTTTGTAACCTATTACACAAAATCGATAATCACCCTTTTGATAATATGGCTTACAATTCTAATAATGATGATGGTCTTTTGGAGACTACAAGAAGTCCTTTCGCTCCTGGTCAACAGACGCATGGTGGCAAGAAGATATTGCGTTTCCTTAACGATCCAAGGAATTTCTCTGGTGAAATAGAGAATAATGGCGGTCGTTTAGAAGGTTTGTCTGCTGCTGCTCTAACCTGGTGGAAAAGGATGGACAGGATCCGTGTGTCTGCGGACCTGTCAGATGAAGAAATTCTGCTGGTGGCTGGTGATCACCTTACCGGCAAGGCAGAATTGTGGTGGAACGTTCTGGGGTTCCAATACCAAACATGGGCAGAGTTTTCTGCTGCTTTCAAGAAGCAGTATGCTGCTGATCAAGAAGATGTTTGGTGGCAGGAACTCTACAGCTTGAAACAGCGTGCTGGTGAAAGCATCGATGACCTCTCGTTGAGAATGAGGGAGCTGTTGGTGTTGTTGAACAATCGAGTGGATAGTTTCCATGTTCGTGTCTTTTTGGGGGCCATCAACCCTGTCATCGCTTGTGAGATCGAGAAGAGGGATCTCCCTAGAACGTTGGATATGGCCATTGTTGAAGCTAAAAAGATCGAAAGATCTTTAAACAAATATGGTGCTGGATCCATGGATGGTGTTTCGTTTAGGTCTCTGCCGGTTACAGGTGGTAATCAAGGAGTGGGTGAGGACAATGTCTCTGTGTCCACCATGACAGCCTTAATGAAGGAGCTTGAGCAAATGCGTATCAACATTGTTCAACTCCAGAATGAAAGGCAACGAGGTCCTTACCCTAGACCTTTTAATACTGGTGCTGTATCAGGATGTTTCTACTGTAAAGAAGAAGGACACCGTAAGGTTGACTGTCCCAAGCTTCGTGGTATGGGAGGTGTTCCTGTATCAGGAAGTAATGCGGTTCCTCTTGGTGGTGGGTCGAAACCAGAGAAGGGTGAAGTTTCCTTTTCGGGAAAAGACTCGGAGCGTCTGTAAAGGAGGCAACAGGCGCTCTAGAAATGAATAAGTCCTCTAGTTATAATAATCAAGTTCGGATGGTGGATGTGGTGGATGTGAAGGCACAGGAAGTATTTGCTGCCGAAAAGCGAAGAAACGAGGTCCCTCCTGTGAACCCCTATCCAAGTTCAAGACCAAGAACGAATGGTATACCAGTTGCTGTTCCCACCAGTTCAGCTTCTGCCTATGGTCATTCGATTCCAGTAGCAGGTCAGTCGATGGGAGAGGCTGCGGGTTTTCCAACTCATCCATCAAGGGTTATCCCTGTGCCAGTGGTGGATGCACCAAAGAAAAGAGCCCGTGCTAAACCCAGGAAATTAGCAGTACAGACCAGCAAGGTCAACGTTTGGGATGTACTGAGCAGAACCAATGCTGGTGCTTCGGTGGCTGATCTGTTGGCAGTGGATCGTACGGCTTGCAAGGACCTGGTAGATGGTGTACGTTACCTACGCCAAGGTAAACGAACGGCTGCTATGGGATCTACTGGTCCACATCGAAATGGTTCGTCAAGCGTGCCAATGGTAGTCGATACGGTGCAACCCACCGATGCTGATTGGAGTTCTGTTGGTACCGGTGGTAATGAAGAAGGTTCGTGGTCTGAAGGGTCTTCAGTGGATTTCTCTGTCTCGGATATGGATAGCCAGGTATCATCTGTTTATAGATATCCATACAGCCTCGACAACATGAAAGGTAGTTCTCCTTTTAAAGGCTTGGTGTCTATAAATGGACGTACCGTGGAATGTGTCTTCGATTCTGGTGCCAGTGTCAGTGTGATCAGTGGTGGTCTAGCTAGTAAGTTGGGGCTAGTGCCAAGCAATGATGAGTTGTGGCTGTCTGGTTTTGATAGTAGAACTGCTGGTAAACCATCGAAGGTGGTTGTCGATGTGCCTGTTGTCATCTCTGGGTGTTTAAGACCTGAACATATGTGTATCCTGGAGAGAACAGACCAGTACCGTGAAAGGGAATTGTGTTTGCTCGGTGTGACCTGGTTCAAGGCTTATGGTATCCAACCTCGGATTGGTGCTGCCGAGATCCATATACCAACCAGTCGTGGTATAGTAGTCCACAAGGGCTATACTGAAGCTAGACAAGTAGGTACTAGCAAGCAAGACATGTTGGGAAAGAAGGAAAGGAAGGTCCACTTCATGGAACGACGAGTTGAATCAAGACCTGAGAGACTGTCGATGGTGGAGTCCGGTCTTCCTTTTGAAAATAAAGATGTGAAGGTCGAGGAGAGCACAGAGGTGTATGCTGTCAGCATATCTGTGGTCAGTAATGGTGCTCCCGGATCCTCAAATAGTTTGGATGTAGTCGATCAGACTAGGATTCAACAAGGGCGCGATTTGGTTGAATCGTACGAGGAAGGCATCTTTGACAAGTTGTCTGATGACGAAGATGATGACGAAGCAATGGTTCCCGAAGAAATGAAAGAAATGGTGGAGTCAAGGTTTGCGGACTGCTTTGTAGAAAATTCGGGCCTGGGTAAGGTGAAGGGCTTCGAACACAAGATCGTCCTAAAGCCTGACGCTACCCCAGTGCGCTCTGTACCGTTTCGATTGACGTGGGAAGAGAACGAGTTCTTGGAGAAGGAACTGAACAGTATGCTGGAACTGGGGATAATTAGACCGTCCAAGTCAGGCGCATACTCTTCTCCCTGTTTCTTTGTCAAGAAAAAGGATGGCAGCCGTAGGATGGTACTAGATTACCGAAAGCTTAATCAAATGACTGTATCAAATGCGTATCCCTTACCTTTGATTTCAGAATTGTTGGATTCGTTGGGTGGTGCCAAGTTTTTCACTACGATGGATATGGCTTTCGGTTATTGGCAAGTTCCCATGGCTGAGGATTCGATAGAGAAAACTGGTTTTGTGACAAAGAAAGGAATTTATGAATTCTTGGTTATGCCGTTTGGATTGACATCTGCACCCTCTACCTTCCAAGCCATGATGAACTCTATTCTGGGTGAGTATATTGGTAAGTTCTGTTTGGTGTTCATTGATGATGTGTTGATCTTTGGTGGTGATTCCCTGACGGAGCATAGTGCCTTGGTTGAAAAGGTGTTGATCAAGTGCAAAGAGGCTGGTTTAAAGCTGAAGAAGAAGAAATGTTCGTGGGGTCAGTCCTCGGTGTCTTATTTGGGTCACGAAGTTACATCGGATGGTTTAAAGCCTAGTGATCACAATGTTAATAAGATCGTTAAGTTTGACACGCCCAAGAATGTTGGAGAAGTAAGGTCTTACCTTGGCTTGTGTAGCTATTACCGTGCGTTCTGTCCAAATTTTGCAAGTGTGGCAGCTCCGTTACAGAAGTTGGTAAAGAAGAATGTGGCTTTTGTTTGGGGCGAAGAGCAAGAAACAAGTTTTAGGAGGTTTCAAGAAATGTTGACGTCGCCTCCTTTGCTTTCGTACCCGGATAGAAGAAAGTACCAAGTGTTGTCCGTAGATGCATCGAAGTCTGGTTTAGGTGCAGTGCTTTCACAAGTTACAGATCTGTATTCATTGGCGAATGAACAAGTTATATCGTATGCTTCAAGGTCATTACGTGGTGCTGAAACCAATTACGCGATCACACATTTAGAAGCTCTTGCAGTTGTATGGGGTGTTCAGCATTATCGTCATTTCTTGTTAGGTCGCAAATTCGTCTTGATCACAGATCATTCTGCTTTGAGATATGTTTTTCAACCTGTCAAGTCTACCCCAAAATTGTCAAGATGGGCTGCCTGTTTGATGGAGTATGACTATATTTTGAGATATAGACCTGGTAATGCTAACCCAGCAGATGCGTTGTCAAGACTTCCAGTTGTAGAAAACGAACGAAATAGTGGGACTGACGAGCAAGATGAAACTCCTGAAGCGAATTGAGGAAGTTTATTGGTGTTCATTAGATATATTTATAGATGTTAAAATTTTTTTTTTGGAAAAGAGACACCGGAGGTTCTTTCGCACTCTTATCACTTTTTTTGGGCTTGCCTAATTTTACCTTTATTTTTTACTTCATTCTTCCCCTTTTTATTTTGTTACAACCCTTCACTCTTGTTTATCTTTAATTGATCAAGGTTTCTTTGAATAAAAGTTTTTGTCCAGATCAACTATAGTGGTAGTGATTAGTCCTTAGCTCATCCTTGGGATAATCATATAAATATACAAGACTTCCCTTTCTTTTTATAATTCTACGGTTGGTATTTACTTCAAGATGCCTATGTCTTTTGCATGGTTTGTGGCTATCTATCGTCACCTAGTTGATGGCACTTATCCTTCTGGTTGTACTGATGCTAATGAAAAAAGAAGAATTAAATATCAAGCCAAAAGTACTTTGTCGATGGTGATCGCTTACTTGAGATGGGTACGGGAAGAGAAGTGGTTCATGAAGGGAATGCAGTGGAAGTAATTCGAATGGTACATGGTGAAGGTCATTTGGGTGTTGTCAACACTGTCAAGAAATTGTTGTTAGGGTATGTGTGCACAGAAGCAAGAGAAATTGTGGCTGAGGTGGTCAAAACTTGTGAAACATGCCAATTTCGTGCAAGAGTAGATCGTTCGCGGCACAATCCAGGTTACATTGTCAAGACGCCCCGACACCCCTTCTTCATGGTTGGTTGTGATGCGGTGGGTCCTCTTACTCAAACTGCTAGGGGTAACAAGTACATCCTAGTAGCCACTGATTACTTGACAAGATGGCCCATGGCTTTGGCTGTTCCTGAGATAAATGCGGTCACTACTCAAAAATTTTTGTATGATGAAATTGTAGCTCAGTACGGTGTCCCAAATTACCTGTTGACTGATCGGGGAAGTAATTTTGTGGCAACGCTGGTCCATGAGTTTTTGGCGAAGATTGGTTGCAAGCACAATACTACCACTAGCTGGAGACCAAACTGTAATGGTGCTTGTGAAAGATTGAATCAGACGCTGTGTAGAACGATTGCTAAATTAGCGCGTGATGAAGACAAGATCCATCAATGGGATAATTACATTGCGTCCGCTCTTTTAGCAATTAGAACGATGAAGAATTCGGCTACTGGCTTTACTCCTGCTTTTCTCTTGTATGGATATGAATTTATGACGCCAGTGATATGGATGGCTCCCAGAGAAGATTTCGTGGAAGACGATTGGGAGGAAACCATCAAGGAAAGGGCGATTATGATTCAAGAGAAATTGAAGGAAGCCAGGGAGCATGCGCGCATGAAGTCTGATGAAAAGAAGAAAAAGGAAAAAGCTGTGTACGATAGAACAGTTGGTTTTCGTAAGCAGTTTGAAGTAGGAGAAGAAGTGTTGATGAAGGACATGTTGCCTGCAAGCAAGTTTGCTGACAAGTGGATTGGTCCTTTCCGTGTGTTGAAAGTCAACAAAAATGGTACGTACCATTTAGTGGGCTCAAATAGTCGGAAGCTCGACGGTGCCGTGAATGGCGATAAGTTGACTGCATTTCATAATGCAAAGTTGATGGTTCCTGATGTCACGGTGACAAGAGCTCAACAGCAGTTCAAGTCTTGGGTGGCAAGGTTTAGCACTGTGCCCAGTTAGAAGAAAATCAAAGAAGATAAGCAAAGGCTAGGGGGGAGGTACATGACGAAGTCGGATTTTGGTCGATGATCGCCTTTGATTCCTTTTTGATTTTTAAAGCTTATTTTGTATTCAAAAGATACTCCTTTTCATGGCGATTCGAATGGTATGCTTTTCGGTGTGGTTGGATAACTCTAACAGACGTTATTGAAGAAAATGTAAAAGAAAATAAGGGGAAAGGAAAATAATCAGCTTCACCGCATCGGGAATTGAAAAGACACACGTCACAATTGGCCGACATTATTTTTCTTACCTATTATTTTCTATCCCTCATAGGATACATCAAGAAGACGATCTCTGGACGCATTATTCACCCAATGTGCCAGCACACTAAACAGAAAAGAACACCATTAAAATCAACATGAAGACGAATACTCAATTGATACATCATATACTTTATTTATCAAAAATCACCATAATCCTCTTTACAATTGTATATTTTCCCCAATTACCTTTATATTAATATGTTATTCCAAAGTATCTATTGTTGTAAAGTAATAAACAAAAGGCTTTCTTCCCGCTAAAATTAATTTTGGGTGCCGAGTAAATTCTTTTTGCACGTTCAAGCAATTGAAGTCAAGAACTAGTTTATATTGTTAACTTTGTTGTTATTGTACATTAATAGTCTTTACAGTCTTCTATTAATTGGTTTCTGTTATCACTTCACCGTATAGCGAAACTAGACATAACATACATATTAGCAACTGTCAAATGTTGACAGGTGACTGGTAATCGTGGGCGATAAACTCAACTCGGTTCGGGGACATGTTTAAGCGAAGCTCTTTGGGAAATATGATTGGCTGGGAAGTTTATAGTGGGAAGCGGCTATGGTTGACACCAGCTGAAGGAGAACCCCGGAGTTGATCAGGTGACCTGCAACTTGCTGGCGGAGCTCAAGTGAATTGATGGCCATATACAGTTGGGGTGCACTTTCCTTTTTGTCGGTTAGGTTCTAGGTTTAGCTGGGTGGTTCGATGTATTGTGTGCTTCTTCCGATGACATTTGCTCAGATCATATTTTTGTTCCTTTACTTTCTTCCGTTGGATGTTTCTCTTGTCTGATGTTTTTTTTATTTTCCTTTCTTATCCTCAGTTACCCTCGTCAATGTTCTGACATGTTTTTATTTTATTTTTTTTACTCATCCTCTGTTAATACTTTATGCGCTTGCAAAAGTATATAAAGACTAATAATTTGTTATGAAATAAAGATATCGAAAAATCGACCTATTTTTTTATTTTATTTTTTTTATTTCTTTTGGAATAATCAAAGTTCTCTTTAAACCTTTGTTTATTCACTCACTCTCTTAACGTACACTTGCCTTTATCTATTTGGTGGTTCTCTTATTATTCTGGTACCAATTGCTCGAAGTAGGTTTTTTCAGTCGGCCTAGGTTCTCGTTCGAATTGAAGTGAATTAATAGAAAATCAAATAGGCAACTTAGTTGATATATCTTTTACCGTCTTAGTCAAGTCCTTCAAAAAGTATATCTTCTCCCTTAGTACATTATCAATGTGAGAAATGGTATAGTAGGTGGAGTGTGCCTTTGCGTAGATGTTGCCGACGTCATCAAAAAGCTGAGTAGAAGAGGTGTGCTTAAAGGTGTGCTGAATTGAGAAGAGAATTTTGAACTTTTTTGGGGAATCTGATCTTTATTTTCTGATAAACTTTATTTTTAAAAAAACAAAACCTTAATTCCATTTTTGGATTATTGAAACAAACAAATACTTATTTTCTCGATCCTTTGTGTTCACGTTCATTTAAATTTATATATAATTTTTATTGTATATTTTAACTGAACAATCCCTAAATACTACGTTTATTCTATTACGACTCGTGAAGAATCTGTTGACTTAATCTGAAGGAAGAGATTATTTTTGACGAATATACTACAATAATATACTCAGAAGGAATTGGTGGAATTATTGCTATATTCAAATCAATCACTACGTGTAGCAGTAGAGCAATAAATATATGTATCGAAACCAGTAATATTATAACACCCAAGTACCAATTGTCTCAATGCTTGGCAGTTCCCGGAAAATCTGTGATAGTAAGCTCGATTTGTGTGGCACACTGCAAATAATCGTTCCAATTAGGTACCGGACTGCGCAAGATTGCTCTTCTTCTGGGTAACAGATTGCTATTTTTTTTCCTGAAAAAAATTAAATTTTGCTGTATTGATCATTTTCGAATTTTGAAAAAGGATTTAGATACGAAAAAAATAAAGAAATTTAACGATGTTATTATTTTATTTGTAGGGTAAATATTCATGGAGTTATTCACATTTTTAAAAAAATGTCTTTTTTTACAATTGATCTTTTTTTGGAAAGCGTATTTCTCTCCATTGTTTAAAGGCCGATATTTTCTTTTTTTTTATTTTTGAGGACAAAATGCGGAAAACAAAAGCATTCTGCGATTATTTTGATCAGAAGAATACATATTAGGAAGGCAGTCTGTGCTTTTAGCTTAGCTCATTAGAAACGTGTAACAGAACGTAACAAAATAGTTGCGTTTGGGAAAAAAAAAAAGAAACTGAAAAATTAAAAGTAAAAAAAAAAAAAAAAAGAAAAAAAAATGACAAAGTTAAAGAAAAAGACTGAGTAAAAAAAAAAAAGAATATAGCAATAAAAGGTTCCTTATTCAAATGAAAACAATAATTTAACAGCAAATATACTTTATAGAAATGCAAATGTTCTTGCATTATAACAAAAGGATACATGTGTATTCTAAAAAGAATAAAAAAATAAAGAAGCTCTGCTCACATTTTATTACAAGGCAGTTATAATTAACAAATACAAGCACATTTTTTTTTGTTTTCAAGTAAATAGATTGTTTTATTATTTTTCATGACAAATAATATAAAAGAATATATGTTTTTAAGCTTATACTAGTTTATTACTTACTTTATGTTTACACATGGGTGTGATTTGCAATTAGCCATCAGCCATTAGAGATGTTAACATTGCCAACTTCCTTTACCAAAAAAAAATTTTCAACAACAAGCAATAATATAAGTTTGATATTCTTATAGTTTTATCGTGTTAGAAAGAATAACTTTGCTCATGAGGCTCATGTTCATCATCCGAATGTGTCCCATTAGGAATTCCTAATGTAAAAAAAAAAGAACGACATTAGACTTGGTTGCTATTATTTTTTTTTATAAACTTACATATGATCAATACTTGAGCATTCTTTTTTATCTTTTGTACCTTTGTCATCTAGTGTATTCCATGAAACAAAACAAGGGAGAAAAAAAAAGATATTGTTTTACTGCTATAATTTGTTAAGATACCGATTTTTTTTTTTATTTCAAGTAAAAAATAAAATAAAATAATACCCTTCATGCTAAACATATTGCATTCAAGTAATAAACCTTGTTCAAGCAATGTATCAGTTATCTTTTGGGATACCATTAAATGTAAACTATATGAAAAGCAACAGTTTTTGATTTCTAATATAGATAGACAGCGAATAAGTGTAACATTGGTAAAATAAGGCTACAAAAAACGCACTTCTTTTTTTTTTTTTCTTCTCTTTTTTTATAAAAGGTAAGTTCTTAATATTACATATGTATTCTATTCCTATTCTAATGGTACTTGTACTTTAGTAAAGATGTATCGATTGCTTTCTTTATGGTTTAAATGGTCTTTATAAAGTCTTTTTCCCAGGATTATCATTGCTTCTTATTTTCCTTGTTGGTATAAGCTTGACTGGTATCTTTTTTTTTTCTTTTTTTTTCATGGTCCATCCAAAGCAAGGTACTATTACTTTTGCTACATATACTCAATAGCTAATAATCATTATAGATGCCTGCTGCTTTTTTTACTTGTAAGTATACGCTTAGCTAGTTTCGTTCCCATGGTCTATCTAAAGAAAGGTACTATTACTTTCACGATATATACACGATAGCTAATAAATGTTATAGATGAATGCTGCTTTGCTTTGGCCTCTTTCTGTTTCTTTCCTGGTTTTTACTTTGGTTCTTAAGTACTGATGTCTTTCCTTTTGCTTTGAGTGCCCAAGTCCTTGTGCCTTTGAATCCTTGAGCTTGGCTTTTTTTTTTTTTGAGAACTTTTTGAGTTCCACAAGATTAATCGATGTATTTTTAGGTTAGATGCTGTTCTTCTGGTGACATTAGGTAAGTCAAGTACACTTTTAAAACGCTACAAACAAAGAAATACTATGTATTGTTATTATTATTTTATTTAAATAAAAAAAAAGCTATTTTTTATAAACAAAATCCCTATTTTTTTATGTGTATAAAGCAATATTTATTGCAATATGAATGGTCGATAAAGAAGTATATAAGGCAATATGAGTGGTCAATAAAGAAGTATATAAAGCAATATGAGTGGTTTATAAAAGAGCAAAAAGACAAATAAAGTAGTGTTTTACAAAGCGTGATTGGTTGCCAAGCACCATTAGATATCAAATTGATAATAAACAAGAGCCACAACGTAACTGATGAAAGATCCATCTTGCAAGATCAGTTAACGAAAAAGTCTCCCAACAGTCTCCTGTGTTGGCCACAAATCTTGCACCATCACTTAACCAAAGAATGAACAATAACTTACACGATTTGTGGCAGAGACAGGAGGCTGTGCGTGGATAAATCTCTTACCTGATTGTACACGATTGTAAATTATTTCGCAAGATTGGTAATCAATCAGGTAACGAATTTGCACTATTATTTGCAGTGTCACACTGCACCCAATCACCGTTATCCAAGTTGATAAAGTTGATCTTTTTTGATAGTGGTAATTCTATTAAATGAGTGAGAACACGGATTTAAATGTTAGAAAGCTGATTTTTATATCAGAAGAAAGCTTAAAAAAAATAGATTGTAAATCTAAAAAAATAATCAAAAGTATATAATATGTTTGTTGAATAAAAAGACATTGTATTTTTTAAAAAAATAAATAATTTTATGTTGTGCTACATGATGCCATACAAGATTACAAATTGGGAAGACTATGCTTTTTCAACTTCAGTGCAATATTTTTTAACTTCAACAAAGATCGAAAACACAGTTCTATTGGCCTACAAGCTCGGAAATCCAAGTGATTGAATCGTGGCGTTTTCTTTTCAAGCATTCTTCGGCTCTCATGTCGTATTTTACCAAAAAAAAAACTTTGTTTAATACAAAAGGAGATTTATTTTGGTTACTAATGAACAAAAAAAAAAAAAAAAAGAAAGAGTAAAGAGGTACATATGAATAAGAGGGATGAAACTCTTATATAAGTGCATAATATCGCTATAATAATAAGTATAAAAGTATGTGTTTATAAATTAGAACAAAAAAAAAGAATGTGAATATAGTAGAAAATTTAAAAGATTGAATAAAATATATAAAAAAAAGAAGGATTCTTTTGGCTCTAAAGAAGTTAAACTTGTTTTAAAGCTGAAAAAGATATGTTTTAAATAGTAAGATCACGGCATAAAAAAGACAGAGTATTTTTGATAATCATTTTTATTTTTTGAGAGTAAAGAAAAAAAAGGTGGCAACGGAATGAATGTCTATTATGCTACACGTCTTGAGATTTCTATGAAAAGGTTAAAAAACAAAAGAAAAAGTATATTGTTACTGAGTACTTTTGAAAAAAAAAAAAGTTGCAATGTTAAAATTGTAAAAAAAAAAAAAAAAAAAAAAAAAAAATGCATTCCCAGCATTGACATTACAAAAGGAATCTCCATTCAATGTATTGTTTAAACTTGAATAAAAAAACGAGTGTTTTAAATTTGGGTTTTAAAAAAAAAAGTACTTTAGAAATTTTTTCATTAAAAAAAAATAAAAGTGGACCAAATATGACGAAGGTGGAAAGCATCAAACAGAAATCTAAAATAAGATTCAAAGACCACAATACAAACGGCAAACTGATTTTATCTAACCAAATCTAGAATGAAACAAAGGTAAAAAAAAAATTAAATTTAAAGATCTATACACCGCTTTCATTTTTTTTGTTTTATTTATTTCACAAGTTTTTTTTTTTTTAAAAACAGCAAGTTGATTTCATCCAACTCTATTTCACCACCAAAAGCCCAAGCGATACTCTCTTCAGTTATATTTTCTTTTTTGATGAAGTCAGGAACAGGCAACGAGCATTTTCTTTGTATACGAGGAAGAAATTGGATGCTGTTATTTCCAGTTCTTTGCCTCTTTGCCTTGTCACTTGCTATCTGATCATCCAGCAGCTTAAAAAATTCGGTATACTGAATATTGGATAATTAGTTGATTGCGCTTAAAAAGATATTAATTAAACTTACAGCAGGTGATCTGTACTTTGGTACGCGAACTTCAAAATAATCAACTGTTTTCTTGCACAAGACATACAGTAGCGGACAAAACTGGTGCACAAAACTTTTTTTCAGCTTTTAACTACCATTACCTGCTCATGGTAATTGCAATAGTCATGAAACTGTACTAGAAGGAGAATATACTAGTCATTGTAATTTATGTATGTTCTAAGCATGACATTGTTAAAACTGAGCGATAAGCGTGCTTTAAATTTATAAAATTTTATATTTTCTAAAAACCGCAAAAGTGGCTAAAATCTTAGACTTTATATAATCATCTCATCTCTTGATATCATCGGATGTTCTTCTTTGCATATGCTAATAATATGCGTGTATATCATTTTCAATAAAAGAACCCGGCTCTTTAACTACTCTTTTCCAAAGATCATCGACCCTTTTTGATCTAGTGTCGTATCATCATACCTTTGCCATCAATTGCCACCTGGCATGCTTCAGCGGGCTTAGGCCGGGATTAGTGGCGGCTAAACTTGTAGCACAGAAGCGCTGTTATCAAATATTGAGTTTGTGACATGCGTCGACTTGTGCCTTGTGTCTTGTGTCATTGTCATACTGAAACGAGAGATTACGACGTTTTAGACCACTATGCGCTAGGCTTTTGTGGTATGAAGTAAGCGAAATACATGTGTATATTTATGAGTTCATTATACCATCATATACTTGACACACATATTCCGGTCCTCAATATCTAATACAGCCTTAAAACATAACAGAGCAGCCAGCATGCATCATTGTTTGATCACCGTGAAAAAATCGCTCAGGTTGCTCGACTTGCTTTCAATATTAGTGTATACTATCTGCATCCATAATGTTCATATTTGTTTCATTGCTAAAGATAGCAGACTTCCAGCCCTCTATTGTATACAATGGCTTGTCGTGATACCATATTCATCGCTTTTTCCGGCTAATGCAGCTGATGAAATTCTTCGATTCCTTACTTCCAGACTCAAAATCTAGCTTCCTACAGTGCCTTCAGACTGACAATTTGCTAATACTGTATCTTAAGGTCCTCAAAATGTGCTGAGCATCAGAAACTGTGTGTAACGGACCTTGTCCAAGCTTTAGGTTGGTGATTGAGCTAGTAACGTTTCAGACTAAAAGCGGGAGACCTTCATGATCACAAGACATTAAGTTTCTTTCTTCCCTCTTTCTCCTGTTGATTGTCCATTTAGAGATTCTTGTTATTCTAGAAATATCTGTTGTCGTACGAACTAAGTGTATTCGAGATCTCAGAGTTTCGTTTTTACAGTTGCTTATTTTCTTAAACATATAAGGCTAGTACTTTGTTATAGTGAATAGGGTAAAAACAAAAGGGGGGATTCAATGGGAAATACAAAATAACTACGGTTTTATATATTTTTTAAGAGCTACTAAAATTCACTAATATGCGGTGAAATCTGAACGCAAACGGGAGAGATATGGGGAAAATTGAAAGAAGGCTAGACAAGCACCACATTTTTGGCGAAAATTGAAATATGCAAAAAATCACTAAAAATGACCTTATGGCTGAGGGATGTCCGGTACAGTTCCGGTTTACATAACATAATGTATATTTTGGACTGTCTTTCAGATGGTATATGCCACAAAAGTCGCAGACATATGGCGGAGATACAATGTTGATTTTAATTTTTGTGCACCAGTTTTGTCCGCTACTGTACATACGTTCCTTTTCAGTAAAAGGAGCCATTCTATCTGGATTTTGCTCCAGAAGAATTTCCTCCACCTTGTCGATTGTATCATTGGTGTACATGTCTTCTTCTTCAGACATGTATTGCTGTTGAAGCAAATACTCACAGTTTGGATAGCTTTCGTAAACGCCTTGATCCTTGTACTGCTCGTATATAGCCTTACGAGCTCTTGTTTTCTAAAAAACAAAGTTAGTTATGCAAGTACAATACTTTATGTGGCACTTACAGCGCTTCTACGGGTGACTTTTGCTGCTTTTCGTTTTCTTATAAATTCTTCAACTGGATCTTCCTCTTCACCCGTGGATATTCCCGCCTTCTTTGTATAATATTGGCGCTCGAGGTACTTGCGCAAATCGCGGTTGTTGGTATTTTTATATGAATAATGGCTATTCACATAATCCTGCAGCAATTTAAATACTCTTTGATTTTCAGCAGACTTCAGAGGCTTTTCAAGAACATATTGAGATGATGGCGGCAGGTTGTTGTAGTGATTTCTCACAGCATCCTATATTTCAGAGAAAAGCGATTAGTATATTTGTTTAAAATTGAATTTTAATGTTCTTACTTTGACAGCAGTAGCAATCGGCTTTGCGCCTTTGCCTGATTCTGCTTCAAGCTCATCGTATGCTTCTTTGAGCTTGCTGTATGCTACTTGCAAGGCCTGCTTTTCCTCTTGCTCTTTTCGAAGCATCTCTTTCAAACCATCATTTTCTTTTCTTAGCTCCATATAAATGGAAAAAGAAAGAGATACTTCATCAGTCTCCATGTCTTCGGCTTGGCGCATTCGCTTCTGAACATGGGTCATGGGAGGAAAACCAGGCCTAGGATAGGCAACGCTATCAGGAATGGCATCGCTTGAAGCAAGCTCAGGAACAACAACACGAGAAGGAACAGCGATTGGTTGCCCAATAGAGTTAGAGCCACGAGCATTGGTAGGAGCAGGGTTGAATTGAATACCACGATCAGACATATTGTTATAAGAGTAATTTGAAATAAAGACAAGCGAACTTGGCATCAAAATTGAATCTTTCTTAAATATTATCGAGTTTACAATGAAACTCAGTCTTAGTATAGCAAAAAAATATATATATATATAAAGATTTCCTTTTCGAAATTTTGTTCCTTTTTTTTTCTTTTTGTTCAGCAATTTCCTTTTTCAACATCGCTCCGGTTATCGCAAGATAAGTAAAAAAAGAAAAAGAAAAAAGAAAAAAGAAAACTTTAGTTCTAACTTGCTGTAGTAGACATTAATACATGTATCCATGGCTGCTGTAGTTCCTTTGGTTCTTTGCATATCTGCTCAAAAGGTAAATACATTCATATCTTTCAGTAATCTTTATTAAAAGTAAAATTAGATTCCTTTAGTTCGTGGCTGAAGCTTTATGGATGTCTTGGCATCCTGTTTTGTTAGTAAAAGAGCTTTAAGGTAAATAAATCAAGTACATTATGGTTTACTTTTATTAGTTTTATTTTATACAACTTTAGATGCTTTGGCTTCTGTTGTTCCATGATGTCTATAACCTCTTATAGCTTTGGATTCTTTTTACTACTGGCGCGCTTTTCTTTATGGGCTTTATTTACTACGCTCTTTTGTTTGCTGCTTCTATGGTCAAGGTAAGCGTACTTTCCTTTTTTTTTTGCATCTACCGTTTGAATTTTTTTATTTGATCGTTTCCATGGATCCCCTGCTCGCTTTCCCTCCTTCCCCTACCCTTTTGTAATACTGTAATGAACCAATAATATATAATCAATATGGCAATAAAGCCCAAAAATAAATGAATAAAACTACATTTTTGACCAATAATACCGTGTTCTAAGCCTATTTTATTTCCCAATATAAATCATCCAAAGCTAAATATAGCCATAATAAGCCAATAAGGAAGCATTGCTAAAGAGCAACAGACGAATAAGGAAGCATTAGGAAAAGGTAACAAGCCAATAAAGAAGTGGTATTAAAGAGAAACGCAAGCATGTAAGGTCCTATAGAAAGGCATCATACTTGTGTTTCGTCGTTAAAAGAATAATGAAGCGGCGCGTTGCCAAACAGTGATACGAAATATGGTCTAAAACTGAGCTGTGCAGTATCTAAAATTCGACCAATTATATACAGTGGGTGGAAAAATGGTTCCAATGTTTTCGTCTTGCAACTTTAACGCTTTATAACTTTTGAACTACAAATGGTAACGACCCATAAAAACATGAATTTTGTAGCGCTTTTGCAGATTATATCAGTGAATAAATATTTTGATTGCATCGTTACACAATCGGGAATAAACTAACATTAAGTACAAAAACCAACATTGGAACCATTTTTCCACTACAACTGTAGATAAGTTTATTTGTTATTTGGTGGAATTTTCACTAGAGCTTTTTAGCTGATTATGAGTCATACCATTCCGGCTATCGCTGAAAAAGCCTACGTGACTTATAAAATTAATTTATCCCCGGTCAAAACGTTTTTTTTCCTTTTCTTTCTTTACATAACAAAGATTTGGGGTATCGCTATACATATGGTTCGCTCTCTCCCTAAAAACAAGCAAGAAAGCATCAAATTATTGGTTTTACAAGACAAGCCATACTCAGTGATAATGGAACGTATTTCTAACTTAAAAGATTCTACTTTAAGTAGATGTGCCAACAAGCTTTCTCCTGGTAGAGTAACAGCAAACCCTGGTAGAAAGGCTGTTCTACGCGTTACCACCAAGTCTTACATACGTAAGCAGATTGTTAATGGTACCCTCAAGGCTGCGAAGGCTGTCCATAAGTATCTAGTATGCACTGGCCACAGGATTAGCTACTCAGATACCATTAAGGTTATGAAAAGCATGAACTTTCATGCTAAGATAAAGGTAAAAAAGCCTTTATTGACTAAGGTTCAGGAAGCAAGACGACTAGCATGGGCGGAAGAGCATAAAAATTGGACAAGCGATGACTGGAGACGTATGGTATTTAGTGACGAAACAAAAGTCAACGTTTATGGGTCAGATGGTTGCAAATACTTTTGGAGTCGACCAGATGATAAACTTCAACCCCATCATCTCGACTTGACAGTTAAAGGAGGGGGTGTTAGCATTATGGTATGGGGTTGTATTACCTACGACGGGCCTGGTTATGCATGCTGGATTAGTGAAGGCACAATGAAGGCTTCTGATTATGTCGGAATTCTTAGTACAACTCTTATGGATAGCCTTGAGTACTATGGTTACAAGCATCAGGACATCTATTTTCAACAGGATAACGATCCTAAACACACGTCAAAGCTAGCTAGGCAATAGTTCAAGGACAACAACTTCAAGTGTGACCATACCTTCAACTGGCCTTCACAAAGTCCAGATCTAAACCCAATAGAGCACATCTGGCAGCATCTTAAGCTCAAGTTAAGTGCGTATGATATTAGGGCAAAAGGTGTGCATGAATTATGGGATCGAGTTGAAAAAGAATGGTCTACTTTTACAGCAGAAGACTGTAGGAGATACATAGACAGTATGCCTGATCGTTGTAGAGCTGTAATTGCTGCGAAGGGTGGTCATACGAGATATTAATAAAATAAAGCATGTAGTGGAAAAATGGTTCCAATGTTGGTTTTTGTACTTAATGTTAGTTTATTCCCGATTGTGTAACGATGCAATCAAAATATTTATTCACTGATATAAGCTGCAAAAGCGCTACAAAATGCATGTTTTTATGGGTCGTTACCATTTGTAGTTCAAAAGTTATAAAGCGTTAAAGTTGCAAGACGAAAACATTGGAACCATTTTTCCACCCACTGTACATCCGTCAGAGCCCCAAATGTTGACTTTTGTATCATCAGAGAACAGTACACGTTGCCAGTCATCTGTAGTCCAGTTTTGGTACTTTTTGGCCCATGCTAGCCGTCTCTTCATGTGTTTTGTGATTAACAAAGGCCATTTGACCTTAATCGCAGAAAAGAAGTTCGTCGATTTTAATACGTTTATAGCGGTTTTGTATGATATGGAATACCTCAGCTCCATGGGTTTATCATGTACTTCCCTCGCAGTCTTGAGTTGGCCATGTACAACCTGAAGTTTGATGACTCTCTTCGTCTGAGCGGACACAACCATCAGTCTACCACCAAGCCCACGCTGTCGGATAGGGAAAAACTTGTTCGCATAGTTATTAACTGTTGCATACGTAACCCCAAAGCGGTTTGCAACATCCATAGAGTCTTTTCCGGCAAGTAGAGCGGAATTTATATCGTTTTTGATGTCAGCTGAGAGAGATGCAGGCATGATTGAAGTGCTTAGAAAATTTAAAAAATTAAATGGAAAAATTTGAAGAAAAAGAGAAAAATGACTTTTTCTATACTTTTGGAGTCTTTATGACTCATAATATGTCAATAAAAGTCCGCAAAATCTGTCTGTCGGTCCGTGTATCCGACGTTTATGGAAGTGAAAAAACTCTAAAAATAAACCAGTCTCCTTTTAGCAGTTGATTTCGGATCAATAATCACCAGCTGAGATTGAAAATACAGCATACGATATTCTACTATCTGTGCTACATATGTGCAAAATTTCACGGTGATATACCAATTTGGTAGTACAGAACAACCAAAAACGCTAATAATATCATAATGTTTTTAGAGTTTTTTCACCCACTGTATATATTCCTCGACTAGATGTTTGTGGGGTGACCATTCTTGATTCAAGTGGTGTGCTTTATTTATTGCACCGGAAAAAGTCGCGACAAGGAATCGGCAGGGTTTTGTACGCCCGGCAGGTGCAAAATATCATAATCGTACTCCATCAGACAAGCAGCCCATCTTGACAATTTAGGACTTGGTTTTTTTGGAGACATGATATAGGTAAGCGCAGCATTGTCAGTACGTAGCTTGAAATAACGACCCATCAAGTAGTGTCTATACTTGTTCACAGCCCAAATGATAGCAGCGGCTTCTTGATGTACCGCAGAGTACCCTACCTCCGGTCCACGCAACGTACGAGAATTGTATGAAATCACCTCCTTTTCGGCTGAACCATCAGGTGATTGGGACAAGATGGCAGAGATCCCATGGTTGGAAGCATCGGTTGTGAGGATTTGGATCTGTTGGCGATCAGGGTACGTCAAAACGGGTGCATGTATTAATCTTTGTTGAAGTATGCGGAACGCCTTCTCTTCTGAATTGCCCCATTGAAAAGTCTTGTTTTTCTTTAGCATGTTGGTTAATGGTACAGCAATGTTAGCATAGCGATCGATGAACCTTCGATAATAACCAGCAGTCCCCAAAAACGAGCGCACTTCATCAGCATTTCGTGGTGTAGGAAAACTTGTAATCTTGTCAGTATTATGAGAGTGAGGAGACACACCTTCTCCCGAAATGGTATGTCCGAGATATTCGACTTTACTGGACCCAAAGTGACATTTCTTGAATTTTAGCTTCATGTTCATTGATTTTAAGACCAGTTTGTAATTTAGCATAATCGTCTCCTTTCACACCAACAACTTTTGGACCAACACCAGTAATGATTCTGTTGCCGAATACAACTGCGAGTTTTGTGTTTCCGCATTTTGTATCTAAAAACCCCGACCCTTTTTCACCATTTGTTGTTCCTTTAAACATACCATGCATCACAAAATTTAAATTGCCTCTAACATAAAAATATTGCTTTATGGTTTCATCAGTGGCTCCAAAAAGTCTAGTCATCTCCTTTTCTATTTCTAAAGTAACCGGGTTTTGTTGTGAGTCCCACTGCTCTCCATCTGCAATAGCTACCCTTACAGAATTTGGTAGTTTTTCAATAGCTTGATACATTCTCAATCTAAATTGAGCAGGAGTTTCATAATCATCAGTAAAATAATCATCTTGCATAGCGTCTTTAAAAAGAAAACCTTGTCCCCTCATCCATCCAATAAATTGTAAATTAATCCTAGCTGGCGATTGCAATAAAGCTTGTCCACCTTTCAAAAGATCTAATTTGTGATTCTTTATTGGTTTAAATTGATCTTTATTGCTACAAGTCAAATTAAGGGAAAAAAATTTCTTTATTTCAGCGTCAAATCTTCCGTGATAATTCCTTTGTTTAATTGCTTTAATGGCAGTCAAAACAGTATAATTCAATTTTTCGCGATTTTTAAGGTAATCTTTTCTCCAAACTTGTTGAAAAGTTTCTTTAGCAATCTGTCTAGCATAAATGATAGATTCATTTGTTAATTTAGGTTTCTTTTCAATACGTCCTATTCTTCCTGAGCAACTAAAGATTCAACCGGAGTGTTGTTATAATGATTACCTGTACCAGGCAGAACAGATCTATAATATTTTGGCTTAAATTTCTTAATGATCTCACTCTTAGTTCTCGAGTGAATGAAACCATCCCAATTAATTTGAACATTAGTTTCAACATTTAATCCTCGAACTGGTCCAAATTCATTTAAAGCAGAAGATCTAGTCCAAGCCCCAGAAGGGTCAATGAAAGATGCTAATTTATATGCATCACTACCCGTCCTAAGTTTTGTGTTAGAAATGAAATTTTAAGGAGGCTCAATTTTTGTATTTTCAGCCCAAGAAGAAGTAATAGGTTCATAATTCATACCTAAATTCATATGTTTTCTAGACAATTCTGGTAAAACAATTTTTGAAAAAGTAGATTTCACACCAACTTGATAACTAAGGTCATCATGAATATTGACGTTAAATGGATCAAATTTTCTTTTATTGTAATAAAAGGTTTTAGTCTTTTTGTTATACATAATAAATTCATCCGGACAATTGTAATCTACAGTGGGTGGACTAATTGTCCCAGTGTTTCAACATTTTTTACTTTGGACACTGTAACTCGACCAATTCTTAGGCTATGTGGCTAGTTTTATGCTCATTAGAAAGGTCGCACGTCGTGCTACATAATATTAAAGAGCCATCGTTCGGAGATAGCACAGTCTGAGTTAATCAGCAATAGAAAAAAAACGCCGCACTGGGACAATTTTTCCGCTACCTGCTTATTTTGCAATGTGTTCTAAAGATCGCCTTTTTATCAATCAGAAATCACCGGAACTTACGTACCAGTCTTATCTATGATAATCTATGGCTCATATCTTTAATGTAAAGTATAAATAGCTTTATGTTATTCTTTTTTTTTAACATTATTCTTAGTCTCTTTATACAGTAGGTGAAAAAATACGAGCAACCTTTTGGAAAAATCGACTTTTTTCGCTATATCAAAAGGTGCATGCCAACTACCGGCTTGAGACTCCTATGGTATATTTTCGGGGTCATGTGTTTTGAAACAGTAAAGAACTCATGTAGCAATGCTGGAAATTGAGAGAGGAATGAGAATCCGAATTTAAAAATTTGACTTCCGACCAGCTTAAATTATGTATAGTAATCATACGTTTACATTTAAGTCAACAAAGAACATATCGGAAGACTATATAGCGTACTTGTATGGAACTGTGAACGTTCCTCATTGTATCCATATAAAAGCAAGTGCAACTTCAAGAGCCCTTGGTTTCTTTTTTTTTTGCTCAATTTCTCTCACTACTTCTCACCATCATGCCTAAATCTATACCAATGGAAAAGCAATCCAGAAATAAAAGATATATCACTGAATAGCATGAAGCCAGAGGATATCACAGATAAGTATTACGTTCATTCTCGCACAGTTAAAAGGTATACTAGGAAGCTTTTTCCATGAAATTCACACCTGTCGGCTGGAAGACATACTATTGTCTCTTATGCCATGAAGCACTATATCGAGCTGTGTATTATTACTGGTCATCGAACAGTAGCGAAAGAGCTATTCAGGGAGTTAGGTAAGTTTGGTTACTTGTTCATGTACCGTTCAGGAGTAAATGCGCTGAGATCCATAAAGTGCCACCGAGAGCTAAAAAAAAGAAGGCATTCTTAAAAAAGGATCATTGAAAAAAGCAGATGGCCTGAGCAAAAAGGCATGGCAACTGGTCAAGTCAAGAGTGACGACCAGTAGCGTTCTCAGCTGAAGCAAAGACTAGCATCTAGTGATCAGATGGAGTAAAGTAGTATAGAGTAGTATAAAATGACATTTTGCTCCCTCATCACATCGACATTACAGTAAAGCACAGCAGCCGTAGGACCAACATATGCGGTCACATAGCTACTCCGGGACCAGCTTAGATATGTCAGTTTTATGATGATAACATAAACTCAACGACTTGTCTGCATATACTTAGCATTATTTACATGAACACATTAGAGTATCATCTTTTGAAGACATCTGATGTATACCTTCAGAGTGATAGCGGCGTAAAGCATAAATTAAAAATCATAACTGTATAGGTGCGCGGTTTCAGTGTAAGGTATATAAACTATTGGTATGCTCAAAGTCTGGATTTAAATCATATAAAGCATGTTTGGCATCAGCTCAAACTTAATCTGACACCACATGAAGTCGGAGAAAGAGGTGTCAGAAAGCTTTAGCAATTTGTGGATGTAGAGCGAAATAAACTCAATGCAAATGCTTGCAAGGGGTACATCAATAGTATGCCAGCCAAAGTAGAAGCACTTATTAAAGCAAAGGGAAGATATAGAAAATATTAAATAAACATAGCGAATTTTGAAAAATCATCATTGGCTCTTTTATGACTGTCTTTCCCTTTTTAAAAAGCTTGTACTTCAAGTAGAGTCAATCTCTTTAGTGTATTGTATGTATCTTTGTTGCCTTAATTAGTGTGTGTGATATTAAAGCTCTGGCGAATGTACACACGAAAATAAAAAGATATGAAGACAAATCGAACAGAGGTTGCTCGTATTTTTTCACCTACTGTATACTGCACTTCTTACGACTTTGTCCCGCATTAAATGACTCCTACTATCAGCAAATCTGTTCAGAAACAAATCCAAATGCTTTTGGCTAGTAATATGACATATGAACAAGTTATGGAACGCATTCCCGGATTGAAAAAGTCAACTTTAGGTAGGTATGTGAACACATTTTTTCCAAATCGAATGAAGACAGCCCCTGGTAAAAGAGCAACTACTGGTGAAACTACCAAGTCATACATCCGTAGACAAGTAATAAAGGGTGAACTCAAGACAGCCAAAGCAGTACATCAATATCTGAATGGTTTGGGATATACTATTGGTTATTCTGGAGTCTTGAAGCTTCTTAAAAGTATGAACTTCAGAGCTAAAATCAAAGCGAAGAATCCTCTGCTTAGTAAACAGCACAAGGAACGACGTTTAGCATGGGCTATGGCCCACAAAGGCTGAACAACCGATGACTGGAGGCGTATGGTGTTTAGTGATGAGACTAAAGTTAATGTTTTCGGATCAGACGGTTGCAAGTATTACTGGAGCCGACCAGACGATGTATTGCAGCCTCATCACTTAGACCTTACAGTGAAAGGCGACCAAGGAAGTGTCATGGTATGGGGTTGTATTACTTATGATGGCCCTGGATATGCTTGTTGGATACATGATGGAACTATGAAAGCTGTGGATTATGTAAATATCTTGGAAACTACACTTATGGACAGAGTAAAGTACTATGGATACAATCCTGAGGATATCTATTTTCAACAAGATAAGGATCCCAAGCACACTTCGAAGCTTGCTAAGCGATGGTTTGTGCATAATAACTTCAAGAGTGATCATATCTTTAGCTGGCCAGCCCAAAGTTCCGATGTAAACCCTATTGAACATGTATGGCATCACCTTAAACTCAAGCTGAGTGTATATGACACTAAGGCTAAAGGAGTGCATGAGTTATGGGAAAGAATCGAAAAAGAATGGAATACTTTTACAGTGGATGAGTGTAGAAGATATATAGATAGCATGCCGGATAGTTGTAAAGCAGTTATTAATGCTAAAGGGGGACATACCCGTTATTAAATAAAATTTACGTTCAAGCGGAAAAATTGTCCCAGTGCGGTGTTTTTTTTCTATTGCTGATTAACTCAGATTGTGCTATCTCCGAACGATGGCTCTTTAATATTATGTAGCACAAAGTGCGACCTTTCTAATGAGCATAAAACTAGCCACATAGCCTAAGAATTGGTCGAGTTACAGTGTCCAAAGTAAAAAATGTTGAAACACTGGGACAATTAGTCCACCCACTGTATGATCTGTCGCATCATTCTTAAAAAATATCCATATTCAGGAACTGGTGTATTTTCCTTCATAACAAATTTAATTTCTTTAGAATGTTCATCATCATAAATTTTAACTTCTTGAACTGGCCTAACTTCTATATGTTCATTCGAAAGAGAAAAGAACAATGGTTTTATAAACTGAACACTCAAATCCTTGGTATAATAAATCAATTTTTGTTCTTTAATAAAATTGGAAAAAAATTCAACACTATAACCTTTAGTTTCCAACATTTTAACAAAAGGTTGAATTGGTAACAACCTTTTGCCTTCAACCGTTTTAAGAGGTTTTCTTTTAGTGTTAAAATTGATGAATCCAGAATCTAAAGTTCTACCCATCAACTCATCACATTCATAAATTGATCTCAAAATTGCAATGAGGTCTTCATCAACATTCTCTTTTAAGTCAGAGGATTTAATAGCATCAATTATACAAAAATTAAATTGTGTTCTATAAAATTCAAATAAATATTTAATAGAATTGTTAACGTCCCCATAACCAATAAACTCCATAGTTAAAATCTGTGGAAACTCCAAACCATCAACGTTGACAGTAGATCTTAAATCATCAGTATAAACTTCAGAATTCTCAATTTTATTTTGAATTGCCAAATTAAAATCTTTTTGTTCTTGTGTCATACTCCATTTATTCTCTATTTCTTCTATTTCAGGCAAAGTTTCTTCAGAAATTGTTCTAATAGTAGATTCATTTTCAAGATACAACAACCTTTTAACTTTACTAACAACAGGATCATTTTCACAACTATCCTTATAAACAAAATATATTTGATTTTTGGATCTTGAAACAGCTACATTTGACATGCCATGCACATCGATAGTAGAAGAATCCAATTCAGAACAACTCACAGTACCAGAACCTTTCTTATATGTTTTGCCTTGACATGATCTAACAGACATATTAGTACCGTCTTCTCTGTCTGGACTAGAATTACAACCAAAAATTTCTATGGCAGAAGAATGAGAGAAAAACATTTCTCTTTCAATTGTGTTACAAGTCTTGTACTCATCATATTCACTTTTACTTAAAAATTTTGGCGGCAGTGCATCATTTCTAACTGGAACCATTGAATAATCATAAATTTTATTTAACAATTTAACACGCCAAGCATCCAAACGAAAATTCTTAACCAGTTCATGAGTAGGTACATCGTCCCAGACAATTCCAGAAAGTTTATTTATAGGATCAACACCTTCCCTACCTGGAATCAAAACAGTCTGTTTAGAATCACCGACTAACAAAACACATTTAGCAGACAGAAATGCTGCTAAAAATTGAATGTAATTCCAATCCATAGCAGACATTTCATCAATAATAAGATAATCAACTTTAGTGAGACCAGTGCCATACCAAGTGGTCTTAGCATTGAAAGTCTTCCTATCATTTTTTCCAACAACTAAAGTGTTTTTATAATCAGACATAAGATCATTAAAAGGAACTATCACTGCACAATCTTGACCCCTTTTTTCATAATAATTAATTAAAACTTTTATGACTTCAGTTTTTTCCGTACCAGGGCCACCAACTATTGCCCTCAAAATAAATTCATGTGAGATACCATTTTCGTGCACTTCCAACCAATGTTTATGAAGTGTTTTAAGTATAAAAAAATAGGACAAAGAACAATTAACGAGACCGAACAATAGTTCTAAAGTCGAATCCTTTCATTAAAGAAAGATTTCAAGGCTATTTATATTAGTTGAGCAAGACCTGAGATTAGATGACAAAAGATAGTTACGACCGATATAATTTGACATGTATAAGAAAAAATTTATAGACTGATGCTAATAATCAACTGTTGAGATGAAGGTGAAACTTGGCTGTTTAGGGCAGTGATAATTATCAGGTTCTATTCTTATTCAAACTCATTTGTAAAGATTTAGTTCAGAATGATAAGGCTGTATCTTATTGACATGTCAAAACATGATAAAGACATAGAAAATATTAAATAAACATAGCGAATTTTGAAAAATCATCATTGGCTTTTTTATGACTGTCTTTCTCTTTTTAAAAAGCTTGTACTTCAAGTACAGTCAATCTCTTCAGTGTATTATATGCACTTTTGCTTTCTTAGTTAGCTTATGTGATATCAAAGCTCTGGCGAATGTATACCTTAAAATAAAAAAATATGAAGACAAATCGAACAGAGATTGCTCATATTTTTTCACCTACTGTAGTTCCGGTGAGATAGTGCGAAAACTTCTTAATACCCCAAACGATTGCCAGAGCTTCGATTTCAGAAACGCCATAATTATGTTCATTGGGTGCTAATGAGCGAGATGCGAGAGCAACAGTATACACACGGTTATTATCCGAATCGCGTTGGCACAGCATTACTTCAATGTCATGTTTTGACATGTCAATAAGATACAGTCTTATCATTCTGAACTAAATCTTTACAAATGAGTTTGAATAAGAATAGAACCTGATAATTATCACTGCCCTAAACAGCCAAGTTTCACCTTCATCTCAACAGTTGATTATTAGCATCAGTCTATAAATTTTTTCTTATACATGTCAAATTATATCGGTCGTAACTATCTTTTGTCATCTAATCTCAGGTCTTGCTCAACTAATATAAATAGCCTTGAAATCTTTCTTTAATGAAAGGATTCGACTTTAGAACTATTGTTCGGTCTCGTTAATTGTTCTTTGTCCTATTTTTTTATACTTAAAACACCCTGAATGTAAGCTTTTGGATCATTGTCAAAAAATTCAATTAGACTTTGCTTATGCTCATCCTGTAACATATTTTTGTGTCTGTTTTGGCTATTTGTTTTCTTCTCAAGAATAAAAAAATCTGGATCTTCTTGTAGCTTCTTCCACCAAGTGCGAGCAGTGCTTTCTTTGACATCAGCTTTTCGGGCAGCTGCAGCAACTGACATTTCATGTTGGATTTTGTAATAAAAAAAAAAAGCTATTTCGAGGCTAACGTATATTCCATATGCTTCTTTGATCGACTGGCTCTTACATCCATGACGATGGCTTTGCTTTGTTCAGATTGTTTTTGATCCGTGGGTGCACTAGCCTTTTTTTCAAGGTACGAATCGAGATTTACCAATTGCCTTACAGCAAAAGGATCTGGCTTTTCATCCACAACGTCCATAGCTTCATGTCCAGCCTCATCGAAAATATTTCCTTGGCCATCTTCTCTCAGGAATACTAGTTTAGACATTTCACAGTTTTTTAAAAATAAAGTGTGAAATGATTTTCTCACAATCCACAAAATGAACTTCAAACAACCAGTGAATTTTATTTGGTAAGTCCCCAAATTTCTAAATGAAAGTCAGTTTTTTTTTTATAAAATCCTCGCACTGGGAGTGGAACGACTGTACAACAAAATACATAATCTTATAGTACAAGATGTTGTTTCCTAAGTCAATGAAGTGTATTTAATAGTAAAATCATTCTACAAAAGAGAAACTGACGAAGTACATGAAGCATGATCTTTTCCAATAGTAACAGACACTTGTAATAGTTTACAGAAGACCATCCTATCATATCAAGTAAAACGCGAAACTTGCTGGCTTTTTTTACGGTCTAAACAGGATTACATCTGAAAATTTAACTGGTTTCCATGGTGTGTATATTAAAATAAAATCCTCATGCTAAGAAATTAAAAGCACACTGTAAACGTTAACCAAGACTGTACGCCCATGACTTACGCCTTCAAAATGATTTTTAAAGCTAATAAGCTATTATAAACATAAAAAATGACTATAATAGAAGAACACAAAAAAATGTGATAAACAGCTTTTGTATTGAAAAGTACACCGCAAGGCTAAACAAAATAATATTTTCGAGACAAAAAGTAGTAAGTAGTCGTGTTAATTGTTTTTGTTTTGTACGTATCTGCACATACATCTCTGTACGTGGGCGAAATGTTGTGGGCTGTATTTAGTCGCATATGTGCCATATTTACTCTAATAATTTCCTTAATGTCGTGTGAGATCACTCAAAAGATTCTTAAAATTAATAATTTGACTGTATATCATATATAGCACTTTGTGCTATGTACGATAAACAGCCCACACAATTTATACCGTACTACTTCGGACCCTAAATCATATTGTTATATTCTAAGACGTAGTTTGCATTGAATGGGCTCTCTCTCTCTCTCTCGTCCTTACTCAATAAAGAGGTTCAAGAGGCTCATCGATTATTTGGTTTATTGTTAATTTTATTAATCGAGAGAAACAACACGCCTATTCCACAGTATGGACAAATGGTTGTGCTCAAACACATGTGTGCTTCTACTATAAATAAAGCATAGCTATATGAACTCTTTTCACTCACGTCTACCCAATTACAATTTATCTTTAATTTACTTTAGTAAAGTAATAGACATTATAAGTCACTTAGTTTTCCGTTATAAAAAATCGTTCTCCTAGTCTTACAGTATTAGCAGACGGTCGGTCAAAAGGTTTCTTGAAAAGCTAATATTCAAGTCTGGAATTAAGATATTAAAGACTTTAATCAGCTGTATAGGCCAGGAAAAGCAATGAAGATGGTATTACGACAAACCATCGTATAATATGGAGGGCTGAAAGTCTGCTAATTTTAACTATAGGATAAAGATTATCATTGTGCGTACAGATAGTACACACTAATGTTGGAAGCAAGTCGAGCAACCTTAGCGATCTTTTAAAGGTGATAAAACAATGAAGCATGCTGGCGGTTCTGTTATATTGTAAGGCAACATTAGACCTTGAGGACCAGGATACGCTTATCAAGTACAGAGGGTGAAAAACCTCTAAAAACGTCAGACTTTTTTTTTTCTTTTTAGCCTCTGTGAGCATGTACAGTGGGTTAAAAAACCGTTTCAGTGTTTTTCCTAAATATGGTTTTGCTACCATTACTACTGATATACTAAATAAAATGCTACATTTCATACATCATATGAAAGCACTAGTTCTGATATATAATACAATATAAAAATAGTATTGCTTTTTCAATATTTGCTCCCTAAAACTTATAAAATTACTACAGCCTGTGCACTGAAACGGTTTTTTAACTCCATTAAAAAAAACATAAATACCAATTACAATTATGCAGACTTCATTTTTCATTTATGCAATACACATAAAGTTAGGGGAAGAGTATAATACTTTGCGTTTATTAAAAAAACAAGTATATAAACACGTTATTTTATTAATAGACGCGTAACAAATTTCGTCCTTTTTCATTTAACATTTTCAACCCAATCTTTATTAAAAATAACTCGCTCCATTTCCCAAGATACTCAAAATGATTTGAGAGTGCTCTTAGAGTCTGATTTGTCTTACGAAGAGATTGCTAATCGCTTGATTCTCTCTAAAGGCACTGTTCATCGATATTGCAAAAAATGGAATATCCAAAGACCCGATAACACTGACGGACGACCTCAAATCTTAACTGAAGCAAGCAAGTCCCTCATGAAGAGAATGGTAATCTTAGGATGATTGAAGTCTGGTGTAGAGGTCTTCGATTATTTCATGGCCATTTATCCAAGGTTGACTTACAACACCACCCTAAACGCCTTAAAGAGCCTAGGATTCAAAGCCCGTGCAAAAAGAAAGGTGCCTCTTTTGTCAGCAAAACACAAGAAAGCACGCTTGGAATGGGCACTTGCTCACAGGTACTGGACTATTGACGACTGAAGAAAGGTTATCTTCTCTGACGAGTCGAAAATCAACGTTTGGGGCTCTGATGGAGTTGAATTCTATTGGAGTCTGCCTGGAAGCTCATTACAGCCTCATCATGTAATCCCAACTGTTTTAATCGCAAGATTAAATAAAAAATTAAACAAAAAAACAATAACAGCAATATAAAATTAAAATCCTTCTTTATTGCAGATTTCTTTATCTTGCAAAAGGGCCTCGCTTTATGGATAAAAAGTTGGCATCTATTTATATTCTTTGTGAGCGTAGACATAAAAGATATAGACTCGGTCACGATGTCGTGCTGAAGAACCAATGATTAAGCTAAAGCTTGTCGATGTTCTAATACACTATTTTCACAAATTATTCGTGCAGCTTCAGGAAAAAAATTCGTGCAGTTTAAAAATAAAAATTGATTCAGACTCAGGATTAATCTTCATCCAATAAAAGAAAACAATTTCGAGCACTTAAAGGGAAAAACTTCGTGCAATATCAGCCCCTTTTTTTTTCACTTCAATACTCAATTCAGTATGGACTCTTTTATTCACGAAGATGGAAAAGGAAATATGTTAGACGACCAAGGAAACGAAGTTTTTACGGTCGATATGGAAGTAGATGATGAAACTTATCCGCTTGAAAATGTAACGGATTTGAATCATTATCTTGGCCTGAAACCACCTGAGAGAGTGAAGCAAGAAAAAGAAAAGAAACTATCCGAGAAGCCTGATAAAAATCAGATATCAGAAAAAGGAAAGAAAACCTACAGACGCTACAAGCCTGAGGATAAAGAACAGTTTTTTTTTCTTATTTATGAGAAAAACATGGATATAAGAGAAGCTGCTAGAGCCCTTAAAATGCCAGAGACTACCGCTCAAAGCTGGTACAAAAAGGAAAGTGAGAATCCAGAGGAAGAAATTGGAAGAAAAAAAGGTAGTGGCAGGCCTGTAGGAAGGCCATCAGCCTTGAGAGAAGAGCATGAGCAATTCTTAAAAGAGCTTATTGACGATAAGCCAAGCTTAGTTTTGGAAGAGATGGTGGACAGTTTGACAAGCAAGTTTGTCGACTTGTCTATTTCGAAAACTGCTCTTTACAATTTTGTAACCAAAAAGTGTAGAATCAGTTTGAAGAAAGCACATTTTCACTCACTGGAAAGAAATAGTCCAGAAAAAATTCAGGAGAGATACGACTGGGTAGTAAGATGGAGTGAAACAGACCTTGATTTTACAAGCAACTGCATTTTCATTGATGAAGCAGCGTTCCATGTCAATATGAAGCGTTCTGTAGCATGGTCAAAGAAAGGAAGCCGTGCCGTTGTGGTTGTACCCAAAACCAGAGCCAAAACAACAACTATTTTGAGTGCTATATCTCCTTACGGTGTAGTAAACATCAAGGTAAGAAGACCAAAAGCACCCATCCCTTCGAAGAAGAGAAAGGCGGCAGCTAGTACCCAGAATACTCAAAATACCAAAGGCGGAACCGTCACGGGTCATTACTTCAATTTTATTGCAAGTACTCTTGACATTTTAGATCAGCATGAGCAATTTAAGGGCAATTATATTGTCATGGACAATGCTCCTATCCACAAGAATGCTGATATTAGAAAATACATTGAACAACGCGGCTACGGCTGTGTTTATCTTCCAGCTTACTCCCCTGAACTCAACCTGATTGAGCAATTCTGGTCAGCGTGTAAAAGCAAACTGAAAAGAGAAGAGCTTTTACAGGAAGAGACAATGTCGTCTAGAATTGGAGATGCATGCAACAAGGTCCTTTTGAGTGATCTTCAAGGGTTTTGTAGATACTCAGCTACTAGGTTCGAGGATTGTTTGAGCCGTAAACCAATGTAGTATTTTTTTTTTTCGTGCAGTTCATGCACCAATAAATGTATGAATTTTTAAAAATAATTTAAATGAATTTCTTTTCTGAGTCTGAATCAATTTTTATTTTTAAACTGTACGAATTTTTTTCCTGAAGCTGCACGAATAATTTGTGAAAATAGTGTATATGCATCTGAAATTGAACAATAGAAATAACAACCAGTCAATTAACTTTGATCTAATTACTTTTGGGGTTGACAATTGATTAGACTCTCTAGGATGACAGGTATTGATCTTATTGTTCTAAATTTGGAAAAGTGTGGAATTGTTCAATCATAGTTTAATCTTTTTGTGTATCGTTATTTATTTTAATACAACTGATATCATATAGAAAATAACTATGTTTACAACACCAACCGTAAAACACGGCGGTGGAAGTGTTATGGTGTGGGCTTGTATGACTTCTCATGGAGTTGGATATATCTGCGAGATATACGACGGCAGAATGACTGCATCCGATTACATCCATATCCTAAAAACCGAACTGGCAGATACACTTCATTACTACCGATTAGGAGATGGTGATTTCATCTTTCAGCACGATAATGACCCGAAACACACTGCCAAGATAACGACGACTTATCTTAAAGAAGAAGCAAAGTACCCAGTATTGCCTTGGCTTTCTCAATCGCCTGACCTGAACCCAATTGAGCACATGTGGAGACATTTGAAGTTGAAATTAGCTTTATATGAACAAAGGGCAAGAGGTGTCCATGAACTATGGGAAAGAATCAAAATTGAATTGGAAACATTTGATAAAGATATTTGCTGTAAATATATTGATAGTATGCCGGCTAGAGTTCAAGCTGTAATAAAAGCTAAGGGTGGAAATACTATATATTAGTATTTTTTTACCTAGTTGAAAAAACCGTTTCAGTCATCCCTATTTTTTAAAATAGCCATTGCTCAAGATGTAGTTCATAGATTAGGATGAGATGTACATTGCTTTGTTGCAAAAAAGCCATATACAGTCCTGCTGTTAACTGCCTAACGAAAATAAAATTTAAGATAATTCCCGCAAAAATAGAGCTGAACTTTTTAAATTTTAATGGAACAGTGCTAAAACAACATATTTTTATTGAACAAATTTTCATAGCACACTAACTAGTAAAATGTGGCGGAATTTGAAAAAATGAAAAATGACTATAAAATCAATCTGACAGCAAATCTTTAACGCTTTGTATATCCATCTTTAGCCTTGATAACCTCTTCAATTCTTTTTGGCATACTCTCGTAATACTTCTTCATGTCCTCTTTAGTGAATTTGTTCCACTCTGCATCAAATCTATCCCACAATTCATCCATATTTTTGGGCTTGGTGTCATATGCATCTAATTTCAACTTAACATGATGCCAGAGGTGTTCAATTGGGTTTAGATCGGGACTATTTGCTGGCCAGTCTTGAATATAGTTAATTCCGTTATCTGCAAGCCATTTTTTAGTGAGTTTCGATGTGTGTTTTGTATCTCCGTGCTGTTGAAAGATGACTTCCTCATTGCTGAGACTGAAGTGCTCGAGTGTATCCTTATAGGAAGTATCCAAGATATGGGTGTACAGCTCTGATTTCATAGGATACTCAATAATACGGCATGCGTAACCTACTCCTGATGATGTCATGCATCCCCAAACCATCATTGAGCCTCCGCCACCTTTTAATTGAGTCTGATAATTATGTGGTCGAAGTGGGTCATCCTTATGTTTCCATGTAATTTGAGCTCCATCTGATCCCCATCTGTTGATTTTGGTTTCGTCGGAGAATATGACCTTGTTCCAGTCCTCTACAGTCCAGTCACGGTGTTTTTTGGCCCATTCCAATCGCTTTTTCTGGTTAGTTCTCTTGATTAAAGGCTTCTTTTTCTTATACAGAGTTTTAAGGCCGAGGGATCTCATTAGTTGTGTCGTAGATGAGTACTGCAATTTGTAACCAAGAGACCACAGATATCTTTGAACATCCTTTGCTGATAATAAGAAGCCTTTCGGACTTTAAAAATTATGACTTGCTTTGTAAAATCGGGAACGGCGCTGACTCTACCACCACGGGATTTGACGCGATCAGGATCAACTTGCTTTTTCATGAGAATAACTAGGGCTCTAGACACTCTAGTGGCTTGTACAATATTTGTAGTACCCTTTCCGGCCTTAATTAATGAAATGACGTTATTGCGTGTGTCGTTGCTGAGTTTATAAGGCATTACAAAGAAGTAGTTATCAAGTGTAGAAGTAGAGATGTGATGGGGGAAATGAAGAGAAAAGTGTCGCTTTTTTATACATTTTTAGCTTCTCTACGTCATGATGGTACGTTATGTACGTTATCATTGCATCATGTACGCCAAAATAGGGTTTAAAGTACATTTAATCATACTTACATCATTTTCCATTTAACCCAAAATCAATCTTTCTTGATTTAGATCTTTGTGTAACAATCTAGAATTACATCATTCTTCTCTTCTTATACTATGACGCATGGGCTATCTAATGGTTTTTATTTCGTAGTTCTGACGTAATTATAGCACTGTGCAGGCCATTTTATGGTTTTGTTAGGCAGTTGACAGTAGGACTGTATATTATTGGTTCATTCCAGTATTACAAAAGGGTAGGGGAAGGAGGGAAAGCGAGCAGGGGATCCATGGAAACGATCAAATAAAAAAAATTCAAACGGTAGATGCAAAAAAAAGGAAAATACGCTTACCTTGACCATAGAAGCAGCAAACAAAAGAGCGTAGTAAATAAAACCCATAAAGAAAAGCGCGCCAGTAGTAAAAAGAATCCAAAGCTATAAGAGGTTATAGACATCATGGAACAACAGAAGCCAAAGAATCTAAAGTTGTATAAAATAAAACTAATAAAAGTAAACCATAATGTACTTGATTTATTTACCTTAAAGCTCTTTTACTAACAAAACAGGATGCCAAGACATCCATAAAGCTTCAGCCACGAACTAAAGGAATCTAATTTTACTTTTAATAAAGATTACTGAAAGATATGAATGTATTTACCTTTTGAGCAGATATGCAAAGAACCAAAGGAACTACAGCAGCCATGAATACATGTATGAATGTCTACTACAGCAAGTTAGAACTAAAGTTTTCTTTTTTCTTTTTCTTTTTTTACTTACCTTGCGATAACCGGAGCGATGTTGAAAAAGGAAATTGCTGAACAAAAAGAAAAAAAAAGGAACAAAATTTCGAAAAGGAAATCTTTATATATATATATATATTTTTGCTATACTAAGACTGAGTTTCATTGTAAACTCGATAATATTTAAGAAAGATTCAATTTTGATGCCAAGTTCGCTTGTCTTTATTTCAAATTACTCTTATAACAATATGTCTGATCGTGGTATTCAATTCAACCCTGCTCCTACCAATGCTCGTGGCTCTAACTCTGTTGGGCAACCAATCGCTGTTCCTTCTCGTGTTGTTGTTCCTGAGCTTGCTTCAAGCGATGCCATTCCTGATAGCGTTGCCTATCCTAGGCCTGGTTTTCCTCCCATGACCCATGTTCAGAAGCGAATGCGCCAAGCCGAAGACATGGAGACTGATGAAGTATCTCTTTCTTTTTCCATTTATATGGAGCTAAGAAAAGAAAATGATGGTTTGAAGGAGATGCTTCGAATAGAGCAAGAGGAAAAGCAGGCCTTGCAAGTAGCATACAGCAAGCTCAAAGAAGCATACGATGAGCTTGAAGCAGAATCAGGCAAAGGCGCAAAGCCGATTGCTACTGCTGTCAAAGTAAGAACATTAAAATTCAATTTTAAACAAATATACTAATCGCTTTTCTCTGAAATATAGGATGCTGTGAGAAATCACTACAACAACCTGCCGCCATCATCTCAATATGTTCTTGAAAAGCCTCTGAAGTCTGCTGAAAATCAAAGAGTATTTAAATTGCTGCAGGATTATGTGAATAGCCATTATTCATATAAAATACCAACAACCGCGATTTGCGCAAGTACCTCGAGCGCCAATATTATACAAAGAAGGCGGGAATATCCACGGGTGAAGAGGAAGATCCAGTTGAAGAATTTATAAGAAAACGAAAAGCAGCAAAAGTCATCCGTAGAAGCGCTGTAAGTGCCACATAAAGTATTGTACTTGCATAACTAACTTTGTTTTTTAGAAAACAAGAGCTCGTAAGGCTATATACGAGCAGTACAAGGATCAAGGCGTTTACGAAAGCTATCCAAACTGTGAGTATTTGCTTCAACAGCAATACATGTACAACAATGATACAATCGATAAGGTGGAGGAAATTCTTCTGGAGCAAAATCCAGATAGAATGGCTCCTTTTACTGAAAAGGAACGTACAGTTGCTGGAATAATTGTTCGGATGTTTTGCAATTTTATACTTTTCGCTTTGTATCTCTGCAATCAGATAGGATAGAGCTACTTACAATACCTCATTAGAAAGCGACGGTTTTCATATATAACATATAAAAATTTAAGGTTATGGTATTACTTCCATATATAGTAAGGTCAAATTGCGTCAAGCATATGCATTCGAACAATTTTTCCAACTGAATCATCTTTTATTCAATATCGTGTATAACCGCCTTTAGCTTTAATGACTGCTCTACACCGAGCTGGCATACTCTTGATATATGCTTGGCACTGCTCTTTAGTAAAAGAGTTCCATTCTTTCTCGATTCTAGACCAGAGATCATGCACTCCTTTAGTCCTACCTTCATACAAACTCAGCCTCAACTTCAAATGGTGCCAGAGATGCTCTATAGGATTCAAATCAGGACTTTGAGCTGGCCAATTGAAGGTGTGCTCTTCTTTAAACCCATTTTCTTTAAACCAAGCACGAGCAAGCTTCAATGTGTGCTTAGGATCGTTATCTTGTTGAAAATAGATAGCCTCCTGCTTGTAGCCATAGTAGTTCAGACTGTCCATCAGTGTAGTTGACAGGATATGAACATAATCTGATGCCTTCATAGTACCGTCCTCAATTGCGCAGGCATATCCAGGACCATCCCATGTCATACAACCCCAAAGCATCACACTGCCAGCTCCTCCTTTGACTGTAAGGTCAAGATGATGAAGTTGTAATTTGTCACCAGGTCTTCTCCAAAAGTATTTACAACCATCCGAGCCCCAAACATTAATCTTGGTCTCATCAGAGAACACCATACGCCTCCAGTCATCTTCTGTCCAATCTTTGTGAGCTTTAGCCCATTTTAGTCTAGCTTCCATGTGTGATTTTTTGAGGAGAGTTTTTTCTTCTTAATTTGGGTACTGAAACCCATGTTGTGAAGCATTTTTACTGTACCAAAATAGCCTATCTTATAGCCAATACTGCTTAAATATGACCATACGCTCTTTGCTGTTTGAAGTGAACCATTTATAAGTTCTCTCTTCAAGTAATTCTTTGTCGTTGAGCTTATAGTAGTCTTTCTACCAGCATGACCTCGAGTACGTTTAGGTGCATACAAGTTCTTGTACTTGCTCAAAGTGGACCTTGATACTCCTGGAACTCGTTTCATGATTTTTGAGTATGATAAGCCCTTTTTCAACAACGACCGGATGCTTTCTTGCTTGCTACGAGATAAAGGGTGTACCATGATATAAAGAAGTATAGGCTGTACAAGATAGAAGGGAAACACTGCAAAATCCAGCCTTATTTATATATTTTAAGCTCTGACTAAAAGCAAAAGCGCTATTTCATTATTACGTCATTTTGTAATGCTGTATTTGTGACGTCAGAAACGCCAATGATATCATCATTATAGAATGCATTGAGTTGGAAAAATTGTTCGAATGCATATGCTTGACGCAATTTGACCTTACTATATATGGAAGTAATACCATAACCTTAAATTTTTATATGTTATACATGAAAACCGTCGCTTTCTAATGAGGTATTGTACGTAGCTTTATCCTATCTGATTGCAGAGATACAAAGCGAAAAGTATAAAATTGCAAAACATCCGAACAATTATTCCAACAACTGTATGTCTGTCTTGTGCAAGAAAACAGTTGATTATTTTGAAGTTCGCGTACCAAAGTACAGATCACCTGCTGTAAGTTTAATTAATATCTTTTTAAGCGCAATCAACTAATTATCCAATATTCAGTGTACCGAATTTTTTAAGCTGTTGGATGATCAGATAGCAAGTGACAAGGCAAAAAGGCAAAGAACTGGAAATAGCAGCATCCAATTTCTTCCTCGTATACAAAGAAAATGCTCGTTGCCTGTTCCTGACTTCATCAAAAAAGAAAATATAACTGAAGAGAGTATCGCTTGGGCTTTTGGTGGTGAAATAGAGTTGGATGAAATCAACTTGCTGTTTTTAAAAAAAAATAAAAAACTTGTGAAATAAATAAAACAAAAAAAAATGAGTGCGGTGTTTAGATCTTTAAATTTAATTTTTTTTTTTTTACCTTTGTTTTATTCTAGATTTGGTTACAGATAAAATCAGTTTGCCGTTTGTATTGTGGTCTTTGAATCTTATTTTAGATTTCTGTTTGATGCTTTCCACCTTCGTCATATTTGGTCCACTTTTATTTTTTTTTAATGAAAAAATTTAATACACTCCTTTTTTTTTATTCAAGTTAAAACAGTACATTGAATGGAGATTCCTTTTGTAATGTCAATGCTGGGAATGTATTTTTTTTTTTTTTTTTTTTTTTTTTTTTTTTTTACAATTTCAACATTGTAACTTTTTTTTTTTTCAAAAGTACTCAGTAACAATATATCTTTTCTTTTGTTTTTTAACCTTTTCATAGAAATCTCAAGACGTGTAGCATAATAGACATTCATTCCGTTGCCACCTTTTTTTCCTTTACTCTCAAAAAATAAAAATGATTATCAAAAATACTCTGTCTTTTTTATGCCGTGATCTTACTATTTAAAACATATCTTTTTCAGATTTAAAACAAGTTTAACTTCTTTAGAGCCAAAAGAATCCTTCTTTTTTTTATATATTTTATTCAATCTTTTAAATTTTCTACTATATTCACATTCTTTTTTTTTTGTTCCAATTTATAAACACATACTTTTATACTTATTATTATAGCGATATTATGCACTTATATAAGAGTTTCATCCCTCTTATTCATATGTGCCTCTTTACTCTTTCTTTTTTTTTTTTTTTTTTTTTTTTGTTCATTAGTAACCGAAATAAATCTCCTTTTGTATAAAACAAAGGTTTTTTTTTTTTTTTGGTAAAATACGACATGAGAGCCGAAGAATGCTTGAAAAGAAAACGCCATGACTCAATCACTTGGATTTCCGAGCTTGTAGGCCAATAGAACTGTGTTTTCGATCTTTGTTGAAGTTAAAAAACATTGCACTGAAGTTGAAAAAGCAAAGTCTTCCCAATCTGTAATCTTGTATGGCATCATGTAGCACAACAGAAAATTATTTATTTTTTTAAAAAATACAATGTCTTTTTATTCAACACATATACAGTGGGTCAAAAAACTGCACCAACCTAACCTAATTTTTCGGAAATAAGAGCACAGGTCTGTCAGTTTTACAGCAAACATTATGAAACTTGAACCAAACAAAGTTAATACTATTATGATTTATTGACAAAAATTTCAAAGTCAGACGCTGAGTATACAGTTAAAGCGCGTCCAGAAAAAAGCGGAGGTCGGTTGGTGCAGTTTTTTGACTTTCTTAAAATCGAGTGGAATCACCCTTTTCTGCTAATACTGCTTGTATTCTGTCGGGCATACTGTCTATATATTTGATGCATTGTTCCTTAGTAAACGAATTCCATTCATTTTCGACTCTTTCCCACAGCTCATGCATGCTGGTCGCCCTATTATCATACATGCTCAGCTTTAACTTCAAATGATGCCATATATGTTCAATAGGATTAAGATCTGGACTTTGTGATGGCCAATCGTCAATGTAAACCATGCCACTATCTTTCATCCATTGCGTTGTGAACTTTGATCGATGTTTAGGATCATTGTCGTGCTGAAATACCGATGTTTTCCAATTCAGACCATAGTACTTCATGGTGTCCTTCAGACTTGTAGCAAGAATTTCTTGGTATAGCTCGGAATTCATGGTACCATCATAGACCTGACATGCGTATCCAGGTCCTGCGCTGGTCATACAACCCCATAACATGAGACCATCGTCTCCATGCTTCACAGTAACGTCGATACGATGGGGCTGTAAGCGATCGCATTTTTTTTTCCAATAATATTTGCAACCATCAGAGCCCCAAATGTTAATTTTGGTCTCATCAGAAACGATCACACGTCGCCAATCATGTACTGTCCAATATTGATGCTTTTTGGCCCATGCCAATCAAGCCTTCTTGTGCTTTTCAGTCAATAATGGCTTCTTCTTTTTGATCTCAGCATAAATTTCAACTGAATGTAAAACATTGATGGCCGATTGATACGACATAGGGTGTCCAAGCTCCTCCAACTTCATTTGCACATCCTTGGCAGTCTTCAAATACCCCGTGAGTACTTGTCTCTTGATGTATCGACGCGTTGATTCTGACACAATGCTCAGTTTACCTCCACCTTTACGTATTCTATTATGCATCCACTTATTTGCATATCTATTAACGGTGTTTCTATGCACTCCAACTCGTTTCCCAATGACTGTAGGGTCAACGCTATCTTCCAATAACGCTTTGATACTGTTTTGAACATCGAATGGAACCGTTGTGGGCATTTCTAATGATGGATAGACACTGGCGATGTATGATGCGTTTGGGTAAAGTAGGAAAGAAAAAAAAAGGAAAAAAAATTGCAAAAAAGTTTATTTTAAGGTCCCCAGTGTGACTACAGTAGGTGGAAAAATGGTCCGGATGTTTTTAAATTATTCACAAATATCGCTATAGCTTTACCAAATCTCAATCAAATTGAACAGAACAAACATTATTTTGAAGAGAAAACATTACTTTATCTTTAGTAAAAATTTGATATGTCACACAAAAGTTCAAAGGGAGCTACAAAAGATCAAATATTTCAGCAACATCCGGACCATTTTTCAGGGTGCCCTATAGAATTTTAATTACCCAGATTGTTCAATGCTGCTGACTCAGAAGCCGTCAGTTTTGTCTCAGATGATTAATAATACATTAGACTCGTATTAATAATCAAAAAAAAAATATAAATATCTACTTTTTTTGCTGATTTAGCACGTCTTCTTCTTTCGTTATTATTGCTGTTTTATACAAATATGGTTCGCTCTTTGCCTTTGGATGTACAAGATAACATCAAGTCCTTACTCAAATCTGGTCATTCTTACTCATCCATCATAAAACGAGTGCCTGGAGTCAAGAAAAGCACCATCAGCGACTATAAGCGAAGGTGGTTTCCTAACATGGGGCCCCTTAAATCAGGCCGCAAGTCCGAAATTACTGCTACAACCAAGTCCTACATCAGACGGTCAGTCATAACAGGTAAATTAAAGACGGGGGAGGATGTACAACGATATTTATGTGATGTTGGATGAGCAATTGACTACTCTGCTTGCTTAAAACTTTTAAAATCGATGGGATTCCAGGCCCGTATTAAGAAGCGCAAGCCGTTTTTAAAGGCTATTCATATGAAAAAGCGACTTGCATGGGCCAACGCCCACAAGGATTGGACAAAAGATGATTGGCGTCGTATGGTATTCTCTGACGAGACTAAGGTAAACGTTTGGGGATCAGACGGTGTGAAGTACTACTGGAAGAGAGTAGGTGATAAGCTTCGATTCCACCATCTTGACTTAACAGTAAAAGGAGGTGGAGGCAGCGTTATGATGTGGGGCTGTATTACATACGATGTTCCTGGGTATGCTTGTCGTATCTATGATGGAACAATGAAGAAAGAGGATTATGTACATATATTGGACACAACTCTAATGGACACCCTAAATTACTACAATTATGACCCTAAAAACATCTACTTCCAGCAGGATAACGATCCGAAACATACGTCAAAGGTCGCAAAAGCTTGGTTTGAAGAAAACAACTTCGACAGCAAGTTTATTTACAGTTGGCCAGCTCAGAGCCCTGATCTAAACCCGATTGAACACATTTGGCATCACCTGAAGCTAAGGTTAAGTGCGTATGAAACCAGAGCTAAAGGCGTACATGAACTATGGGATCGAATCGAAGAACAATGGACGAGATTTACAAAAGATGATTGTAGAAATTATATAGACAGTATGCCGGATAGAATCAAGGCTGTTATTCAAGCAAAAGGGGGATATACGGACTACTAGCAGATATTATGGAGCACCCTGAAAAATGGTCCGGATGTTGCTGAAATATTTGATCTTTTGTAGCTCCCTTTGAACTTTTGTGTGACATATCAAATTTTTACTAAAGATAAAGTAATGTTTTCTCTTCAAAATAATGTTTGTTCTGTTCAATTTGATTGAGATTTGGTAAAGCTATAGCGATATTTGTGAATAATTTAAAAACATCCGGACCATTTTTCCACCTACTGTAGATACTCCACAGACTAATTCAAATATGCCGGAATGGCCTCAGTCCGGGCATATCATATCAAACCCACTTTTATTTTAAAAGTCAAAAAACTGCACCAACCGACCTCCGCTTTTTTCTGGACGCGCTTTAACTGTATACTCAGCGTCTGACTTTGAAATTTTTGTCAATAAATCATAATAGTATTAACTTTGTTTGGTTCAAGTTTCATAATGTTTGCTGTAAAACTGACAGACCTGTGCTCTTATTTCCGAAAAATTAGGTTAGGTTGGTGCAGTTTTTTGACCCACTGTATTATATACTTTTGACTATTTTTATAGATTTACAATCTATTTTTTTCAAGCTTTCTTCTGATATAAAAATCAGCTTTCTAACATTTAAATCCGAGTTCTCACTCATTTAATAGAATTACACTATTTCCAGAAATTGAAGTCGCATTTTGTAAAGTTTTATAATGCAATTTATATGTAATTGCGACAAGTCACGACGACTTTAATTTCTGGAAATAGTGTACCACTATCAAAAAAGATCAACTTTATCAACTTGGATAACGTTGATTGGGTGCAGTGGACACTGCACATAATTGCTATATATATAGCATTATATTTGACAGAATATAATGAGATATTTCGGGTTTACGTCAATATATTTACAGATTCCATAAAATATGTACTTCGCATATTTGCTCGAAATGTTAAGATATGTATATAAAATACCGTGTTACTTTTGGTGACGCGCCGCTTCATTGTTCTTTCTACGATGATACACAAACATAACGCTTTTCCATTGGACCTTACATGCTTGCGTTTCTCTTTGATGCTACTTCTTTATTGGCTTATTGCCTTTTAACAAAGCTTCCTTATAGGTCTATTTCTCTTTAAAATTACTTCTTTATTGGCTTATTGCCTTTTACAATACTTTCTTATTGGTTTATTATGATTATATATAGCTCTGGATGATTTGTATTAGGAAAAAAATAGGCTTAAAATACAGTATTATTGGTCAAAAATGTGGTTTTATTCATTTATTTTTGGGCTCTTTTGCAATATTGATTATATATTATTAGTTCATTTGATTATTAAATATGATTTAAAAAAAAAAGAGGGGGGGGGAGGAGCAGGGAATTTATGGGAATAATGAAACATCACCTTTAAACGGTAGATACAAAAAAAAAATTTTTTTTTTCAAAATTGCGCTTACCTTGACCTCAGAAGCATCAAACAATAGAATATAGCAGACAAATCAGACAAAGCAAACAAATACAATGAAGCAGCCTCAAAAGAGATCAAAAGCAATATAAAGATGAAGACAGTAGACTAAGCAGGAGGAAAGTAGAATCAAAGCTAGATAAAATGAAAGATTAATTACAGTGAAACATGATGTACCCGACTTTCTTACATTAAACCTCTTTAAAAACCAGAAGACGATGCCAAACTATTCAAACAGCTTCAGAATCAAGCCTAGAAAACTAAATTTGATTGTTAATAAAGATAATGAAGGTTTAAAAGCATACTTACCACATAAACAGATACAGAAAAGACTCAAGAACTTATGACAGCCATGAGTATATCTATAAATCTTTAATAAAGAACATTAGAAAAAAAAAATTTTAAAAAAAAGAGAGACTTACTTGGGATAACAAATCAAAAAAAAGAAAGAAAGAAAAGAAAAGATTCATCTGAGACATCAATCCTTTTATAGATTTTTTGACTTGAATAGAACTGAGTTTACAGTTGAACGCAATAGTATTTAAGATGTATCTAGCTTCAATGTTATGTTTCTTTACTTTTCCTTCAAAGTACCTTCTATCATTATGTCTGACCGTATTATCGAATTCAACCCTGCACCTGCTAATGCTCGTGGTCCTAGCTCTACTGGGCAGCCAATTGCTGTTCCTTCCCGTGTTGCTTTTCCTGAGGTTGCCTCAAGCGATGCTGTTTTTGATAGCTTTGCCTATCCTAGACCTGGCTTCCCTCCTATTACCAATGTCCAGAAGCGAATGCGTGAGGCTGAGGACATTGGAAGTGATGAATCTTCTTTTTCCTTCTCCATTTATATGGATATGAAAAAGGAAATTGACTCTCTGAAGGAGATGTTAAGGAAAGAACAGGAAGAAAAGCGTGCCTTGCAAGTGGCATTTAGCAAGCTGAAAGAAGAATATAGAGAGCTTGAGGAAGCCTCAAGCAAAAGTGCAAAGCCAATTGCAACAGCTATCAAAGTAAGATTATTAATAATTTAATTTCAAACAAGTGTACTAATTACTTTTTTTTTTTCTTAAAATATAGGATGCTGTGAGGAATCATTACAATGATTTACCTCCATCATCTAAGTACGATCTCAGCAAGCCTTTAAAGTCTGCTGAGAATCAGAGAGTACTTAAGCTGTTGCAAGAGTATGTCAATAGCCATTATGCTTACAAGAGTACTAATGGCCGAGACTTACGAAGATACCTTGAACGACAGTACTATACCAAGAAAGCTGGTATGGCTGGAGAAGAGGTTGGTTTTGTCGACGAGTTTATGAAAAAAAGAAAGGCTGCCAAAACAACTCGCAAAAATACGGTAAGTAAAATAAAAGTCATAATTATCATATATTTGACTTTTTTTTTTTTTAGAAAATCAAGGCACGTAAGGCTATATATGAGCAGTACAAGGATCAAGGTGTTTACGAAAGCTATCCCAACTGTGAGTACTTGCTTCAACAGCAATATATGTCTGAAGAAGAAGACATGTATAACGACGAAACAATGGACAAGGTGGAGGAAATTCTTCTTGAACAAAATCCAGATAAAATAACTCCTTTTACTGAAAAGGAACGTATGTCTGTCTTGTGTACGAAAACCATTGATTATTTTGAAGTTCGTGTACCAAAGTATAGATCCCCTGCAGTGAGTTTAATTAATATCTTTTTAAGCGCAATTAACTAATTATCCGACATTTAGTGTACCGAATTTTTCAACCTGTTGGATAATCAAATAGAAAATGACAGGGCCAAAAGACAAAGGACTGGAACCAGCAACATTCAGTCTCTTCCTCGCATTCGAAGAAAATATTCGTTGCCTGTTCCCAGCTTGATAAAAAAAGAAAATATAACTGAACAAAGCATCGCCTGGGCTTTTGGTGATGAGTTAGTATCGAATGAAGATAACTTGCAGTTGTAAAAATAATCATTTGCGAAATAAAAAAAAAATTAAAAAGGAATACGGAATTTGAATTTTTGGTTTTATTTTTTATTTTATCTTTTTATTCTTCACTCTTTTTTTTTTTTTTTTTTTTTACAAGTCAATGGTTTTTCTTGGAAGAGGTAAAAAAACAACATGATTATCAGGATAACCTTTTTTCATTGCAACGCAAGTAAAAATACGTGATACTGGAAGAATGCAGTCTGAATCAGCAGGTCGAAATGAGTTATGATAGTACGCGGCACCAAGACATTCAAACCCTTGAAAGGGATGAAGTGGAGGATTGTACCAACGTACAAAAGCAAAGGTATGCTCATCAAAGGCTTCTGGTACAAAGACTTGACCATTTGGAAGGACAGATTTTTTCATTTGAAGCTGATGGCTAAAATAATATTGAACTTCGCCAATTCGCATTTCAGGCTCTTGTCCAAGAACAGCAGAATTACAAGCAACTTCAATATAGCAACCACGAGTAGCACGCGATGCCTTTGACCGATATCTTTGTCCAAGAATTTGAATTTCAGAAAAAAGAGAAATATCGGGAAGCACCATTGTAGACAACTTGTCAAATTCTTCTGGAGTGAATGCACTTGCAAACGTTCGATCAGCATATACTAGTTTGTAAAAAGAGAAAAGATAACCATAGTGGTCTCGATTCAATCTATCTACATTAACTTTGTGTCTAACGAAAGCTTGCGTATCAGGAGGTAGAATTTCAGCACCAGTGAAGATATCATTCAAACGTAGAGGAGCACTGACAAATAAACTGAAATCAAAGCAGGTCGAAGTAGATGAAGAAGCAACTAGGGAATCAGAAGGCGTTGGTGACAAGTAACCAAAGGAAGACATCATCACAGGATTCTGTTTAATTCCTTGTGGTAAGTTACGGATGTAGTCACCATAGTGCACAACGGAAAGAAACTTCTTCATATATGTAACTTCGAACGCTGTTTTGTAGTTTACTGTCATCTTCTTAATGTCGCCATTAAGCCTCTCAAAGCCATACAACCAAAATGCGTATATTGGGCCAAAGTCTTGGATAGAGTCCTTTAGATGCAGATGAAGATGCATATTTGGAGTGACCATCTCTGGACCATACAATTCAACAACACCTATGACAAACTCATGGAATAGCTTGTGGGCCATCATGGCTTCATTCTGAGTAATGCATGGACGACATACGATGTGACAGGCCTGTACAAACTTTGCCCAATTTTCTTTGTGACGGACTGGAAGACGAGACTTCAGTAAAAGGGGCGAAAGAGCAAGACACCAGGTTCTCCATTCATCAGCCTTTAAGTCAGAAAAATTGCTGGCAATTTTCTGATTGATTGGCGTGTATTGTGCTGGCAGTATGATATCGTTTGCTTCCTTTTGCATTTCTTTCAAGTCAGCATCGGTCAAATATAATTCATGGGTAAGGTCACAAATAGTAGTACGCCATATTTTAACCATTTTCTTTGCTGTTCCTAGGAAAAGGCCATGCATAGGATCAATGGCAGTACAACGAACAAGATCAAGGTATTCCAAGTCATGTAGGGCAGAAAATCGAGTACCAAATTTCTGTTCCAAGTCAACTCTTTGTTTCTTTGTAGATGCTTCTTTCCAATTTCTTGCATGATGACGATTTTCAATATTGGTACGAAGTGACCAAGCACCAAGATCTTCAAGACCAAAAGAAAAATCACGTTGAAGATTTGTATTGTAACGAGCAGGAAATGCTGTTGAGCATTTATTACAAGGTACAGTTGCATTGAATGAAGTAAACCCACTAACCTTTCGGCTAGCAGGAATATCACAAGCAATCAAAAACAGAGCAGCACGAACTTTGACAGGAGCATTGGGAGAATCAGCTGTACATGTGAAGAAGTCACCATAATAGAGATCCTTTAGCTCCTTCACCAAAACTTGCAAATAGTTGTTGATTTGCATGTCTTTAGGTTCTTTGGGTCCAGGAATAACACAAACCAAGATGATATTTTCTTTTTTGTATCTGATGGATCTTGGAAGATTGTTTATCGTCAAGTAAACAGCACCAACAGAGTACACGGTTCTTTTTGAAGATTGAAACCAATCGACATTCAAAGTGAACAGAAGAGATCTAGCTTGACTGGTAAATATATTACCATCTCTATCTTTGAATTCATTCCAAAATTGACCATCATAGATATCGTACATAGTGTTGTTATGACGAGTACGATAGCGCCATGCTTCAATTGCTGATTCAAAGCCTGGTCGTGAGAACATCACTGTCAAAGCGTACTTGATCGAATTGAATGCCGAGACCTTGTTAGCGTACATCTTGCTTGCACCAATATTCACAGATTGAAAGAGCTGTGCATTGCAAATGCCTTGGAATTCGGAAAAAGTACACCTTGAGTCACAATGAATTGCTTCAGGTTCATATAGTGTGTGGCATTCAGGGCAGACAACAAGGCGAAACATACCTTTATAGGTATAATCGATTCCAACAGCATTTCGAAGAGTATCCAACTTGGCAGGAAAGATTGGTTCGTAATTCAAGAGGATAACAAGATCGTTAGCAAATTTCATTACTGTTTCCGCAGCATATTCAGAAATGAAAAACAGCTGGAAATAGGTCAAGAAAATTGCTATAAAAGCAACAACATCATTTTGGAATCCTTCAAGTTTAACTAAAAGTTGACAAAGTAAGTATTTTATCTTTTACTAACACAATTTTAGAAGACGTTTACCTTTGGGCACATTAAATTCAACAACATCCATACAACTGGAGGCATCATCTTCACTATCGTCAGTGATTTGCCAATTAGAAAAGTCTTCATCACCATCATTCTCAGAATCATTTTCACTTGACGGAATCACTTCATTATTGGCATTAACTTCTGGAGTTGCCTCTGATTCACCTGTTTATATATGATGCGTTAGCAAAAGAATTATTTTAATGTAAGTAACAAACCTTTAACAGCTTCTTTTTTTCTATGGCGAGCAAGAGTCCATTGCGTAACAACTTGGTACTTGCCTACTTCTCCTCCAGAGCATTGGGTACAGTAACAATGGAATTTGTATGGGCTTGAAGAGTACATTATAAATACAATAAAGAATGTGTGTTACTAGATATATACTGTTTGATTAATAGCAACAATTGATGTTATTTATACTTTTTGAATATACAAATTTTTACCGTTATTTCAATTCATCGGCTAAAAATAATAATACAAGGAGGATGGGAAGATGCAGGAAAGATAATGGATAAATATGACATGTTGTCTTCTTGACGAATCAATCAAGAATGGTGTGAATTGTTCATTGATTTAACAATATTTATCAAATAGGATTACATTGATCTGCTATCCTTAAAAACAGGTTCCGATATGGTTCTTTAAATACCGATATGAACAATACATCAAAGACGATCATTGCAGAAGTCTCATATTTATTTATAGAGATATGGTTTTACTATGATTCAGTAGTATTAAATTTATCTATGAGTATTTGCTTTTTGTATAAATACAACAAAAACTTTTATACAATTGATATGTCGCTTTATGAACTCCTTATATACAGCTTCAAAATCAAACAATAAGAACCTTTAATACTCAGTTTGAAGTTCCAGAGGAAGAACAAGTTTCAATTGATGTTGTTATGTTACCGACATTATACAAGTGCCGCTAAACAAGAATAAATTTTTCATCAAGTAAAATCAATTCAACTTTTGTGTTAAGATATTTGAATCTTTTCCCATCATATTCAGTATTATATTGATTGACTTACATAAGTGCACTACTTTACAAAAAAAAATGATGGAGTTTAGTTAAGTGTACTGCGGTAATCCAAAAAAAAAAGAAAAAAAAAAAGGCAAAGTAATGATATTCTTAATCAAAGATAGGACAAAAAACTCATAAATAAAGGCATATATATTGAATAATAAATTGTAATTAGCACACAAAGGCAAATGAATTAAAACATCTGCAGTTGACGTCTCAGCTAGATTTTTTTTTTTTCAAAGTACTTAATCAAAAAAAAAATTTCCAATTTCAGTGCAATTTCTAAAACCGCTTTTTATAACCCAAAGTAAATCTCTGTATGCCCTATAAATAAAACGAAGGTCCTGTAAGTAGGTTTGTTCAACTTAAGACAATTTGTAAAAGTAAGTATTCTTTTGCAATGTCACTTTAACATTCTTTTTTTTTTTAACATGCACGTAATTCCAACATTGCTTTTTTCACATGCAAGTAATTCCGACATTGCAATTGTCTAATTTCAACATTACTTTTTCTTTTTTTCTAAATCTATCAAATGTTCTATTTTATTTCATTAACAATAACTCTTTCTTATAGTCTCTGTTATAAGGAATCTCAAGACATGTAAATTCACTTGATGTTAATATTGTTGTTTCTTTTTGCAATTAAAAATAAAAATGATTACCAAACCCATACCCTTCTATTTTCTGCTTAGCTTTAGTCCTTTAAACATTGCACTATCATCTTTGATAGATGCTATTTTCCTTACGGTCAAAAAAAGAAATACCATTTTCTTTTTTCTTTTTTCTTTTTTTTTTTCCTTTTTCCTTGTTCATTTTTGTTTCTAGCTTTTATCTTTTATTTAACGTTTATATTTATTACTTCCCTATAGACCATTCTTTTATTTCAATTGTAAATAATTAATTTTACACTTCGTTGGATAAAAGCATTGAACTCATGTTCCCTTTCACAATTTAAGCAATATTGCTCTCTATCTTCTCATTATAAACGTACAATTTTTTTTTGGGTAGATATACTAAGTACTCTCTTTTTTTTTGCAGTATAGCAAATCGAGTATGCTTTGCAAGAGGACGTCGCAACTCAAGCAGTTAAATTTCCGAGCTTACAGTCCAATGGATTTACGTTATTGACCTTTGTTGAAATTAAAAAATCATACACTGAATTTGAAAACTTTTCATTTTCCCAATTTATAAGTTTGCATGGATTCATGTAGTACAAAAGAGACAAAAATTTTTTTACAAGAAATACAATTTCTTTTTATTCAATATACAGATTATAAACATATATATATCGTTATAGATATAACATATGTTTTTTTCTAGGTTTTTTTTGATACAAATATTATATATCTATCCTGCAAATTCAAATTTGTATTATTTTATTCGAAGTTCAACTGTTAAAACACCCGAAGTATAATAATTTAGAATATAGGGATTGGGTGCAGTGGGAAAGTTGTGAAAAAATAAATACCTTATGTAACGGTCGTAAGAGCGAAAGAAAGGTGCGGGTATAGCTCAGCTGGGAGAGCGTTAGACTGAAGATCTAAAGGTCGGGTGTTCGATCCACTCTAGCCGCATCGAGTACTCCGAAGTATCGACATAAACCCTCTCCCCTTTCAGGGCAGAAGTAATATTTCATTTTTTTACTGAAGCTGTGTCATATTGTTATACCTTTTGCTCCACTTTTGGTGTAGCTATGATTATGAATATTTGAACTCCGAAACTTCTTTTAAGCTTTAATTTTTGACGTTTTGTTGTAACACACAAGAATAAAACGGCGGAATTTAAATCGTTGCAGTTTATAACGAACGCCTTGCAGTTTACAACAACCACCTTACACTATACAACAACCGCCTCTTATGTTATAACAACCATTCAAAATACCAAAAACAGAACAAAACATAAAATCCAAAAACATATAAATAACCCCAAAGAATAATCTCAAAAAATACTTCACTTCTAACTTCCTAACTTCTCTCTTATTTTATTTTTACTTTTTCTTTTTATCAAATAAATATTCTTTTAAAGAGGCAAACTATCTCTTATTTTATTTAACATCAAGAACAAGAAGTCCCTTGAAGCTATTATACTTCATTGTAAATCCCCTTTTTTATTTTACTTTATCTTTTTATTTTTATTCTACCTTAACTAAAACAGTTTGATCTACTTTATAAGATCTGGTGGTCACTATAACAAGCGAATCAAGCCAATCCAACTCATATAAAAGCAATTATTATACCAATTACAACTTAAATCTGTTTATTTAAACCTCAACTCAACACACTCAAGCGAACTAGTAAAAATTTATTACATTTGGTGGTCACTACGAGGGGAAATAAAACATCAAATCAAGAAATCAAATCAAGAAATTAATACGAGGGGCAAAATTGAAAAACTACAACGAAATCACATCAATAAATCAAATTAAATCAAGAAACAATCCAAGAATATATTCACACCAAATCAAATCAAAAACAATCAGAAGACACTCAAAATAGAATCAACAATTTCAAAACACTTATTATCGACAATGACAACAATAGGACCTAACGTGTTGGCTCCAGTCAGCAACCAAAGCGCAACCCAAGGATATCGTCCCAGGTTAATTGAATTTTATGGCTATGAAGGAGAAGATTTCCGACATTTTTTAGAAATACTTGAATCATTTCTTGCAATTAGCAACATATACAGTGATTCACGAAAACTCGTCATCCTCAAGTCACAATTACGGCGCGCAGCAAAAATATATTACGAAAATGTTATACTCAAAAAGAATCCTGAACTTACCTACGATGTAGCTATTGAAAAGCTGAAAGATCACTATATCACACCTGAATTAATACAAAGTTATGAACTGGAATTCAATGAAATGTACCAAGGAGAACAAGAACATCCGCAAATTTTTCTGGCTAGACTACGAGAGGCAGCTGACCTAGCAAATATTACTAGTGAAGAGGTGATTCAAAGTCGATTCCGTGCCGGTCTCTTAAGAGAAATTAAACAATTCTGTATCCAAAGCAGCTCCAAAACATTTCAAGAGTGGATAAATCATGCAGAAGGATGGTGGAATGCAAACAGACCACGCAAGATCGCAATGGTCGATAACCCCTTTATTCCACGCAATATTAACAACGCCTTAATCTACCACGACGAAGACAATTATCGCAACCATTACGCTATAAACAATCACAATGTTGAAATTATAGATACAGATGAAATACCAACACAAGTAGTCACAATAAATGGTACGAGCAAACCAACCAGAATGATGCATCGTAATATCATTAGTGGCCCAACTCGATTAACAACCATGGATATAAATGGTCATACAAATGGTGTTCAATATCAAGTGCATCATCGTCCAAGACATGAACATAATGAATCAGCACATTCAGACAGCCAACAAGAAATTCTCAACATGGTACAACAAGTTATTCGTAATGAACTAAACGGCTTTTATCAACCTAACAGATCATATAATCGTAACCCACTCGAAAATCCCAATAAATATAACAACAATTATCGTGACTACAGACGCAATAATGAACATAGTGGCTATCAAAACAACAACGGAAATGGATACAACAACAACGGAAATGGATACAACAACAATGGAAATGGATACAACAACAAAGGATATAACAACAACAACAACAATGGATACAGCAACCGTAACAACTACAACAATAATGGATACAACAAATATAGAAACAACGTTGATTATACCAGTAGAAAACCAGAATACAACAGCAACCAGCCAAATAATAACTACAATAATCAGTCTAATCCACAACAATATATACAACAGCAAAACCAGCCGTCAAAAAACTAGATGGGTCGGTTGTTTTCAATAATGAAATTAATGGTCAATCGAATACCCACCATAATAAACCCATTCACCAATCTCAGTTAAATCAGCATCAATATCAAAACAATAAAACATCACCTCAACAATCCCGACATCTTAACGCTATTCTAACTCAAAATGAAAGTGATTCCAACTATAAAAGAGAATTATATGCTGCAGTCAGACCCGAAAAGCCACCTGAAGTAGCTAAAGGGGTCCCATATAAGAAAACCAGACCAACTCCACAAGAAAAGCAAACAAGAACACCGATTATTACTAGAAAAGTCAATACACGTCAACACTTTGAAGAAATCAACCCATCTGCTACAAATCAAATAGTTACAAACAAAAGTAAAGATATGGATATAGATCTCCCTGTGAAAGAAGTAGAAAGAAAAACACCTCGACAAAGAGCAAAAAGAGAACAACCTGATATATCTTATAATATTGTAAACGATGTGCTGGAACAACCTGCAAAGATATCAGTACGAGATCTGATAACTACTGCACCTAAATTCCGCAGAGAATTAATTAGTGCCTGTAGACCAAAAAGAAAAATAGTCAATAAGCAAGTACCTCAACAGACAATGGCATTAATTGAAGATGACGATATAAATACAACAGCTGTATATTCAAAAGTCAATATTGGAAATCACAGAGTCAAAACTCTAGTAGACTGTGGGGCAGCAAAGACATGCATGTCAAAGGCTTTAGCAGATACTTTGGAATTAAGTATAGATGCTGCATCAGAAAGCGTCTTTACCCTGGGAAATGGAACAAAGCAACCTGCATTAGGAATTATCTATGATGTACCAATTGAAGTAAAAGAAGATATGATCATACCTTGTACAATAGAAGTTTTACCAACCTGTCCATCGCATCTTATTATTGGAAACAACTGGTTAAACCGTGCAAAAGCAAAGATAGACTTCAACAGTTCGTCCTTAAAGGTATCATACAAGAAACAGAAAGCCGAATTGCCTATATCATTTCTCCGCAGAAAAGAAAGCGTACCAAAAATGATTAGTCATACACAAACATATCAAAATCCTGTCAGCATGACAAATTCTTCACCCAAACGAGTTCACTTTGAAGATGAGTCATATGAAGATGATAGTACAGAAAGTGGTGATTCTGAAGAAATATCTGAAAGCGACGAAGTAAGCGATGAAGACTATACAGCCGAAAATGAATCTTCAGAGGAAGAATTACCTCAAGAACAAATGGAAACTTCATTGTTAGTATTAGATAAAGATATGGAACAATCTATAGAACTAGTACCAGAAGAAAAAGAAAATATTGTTAGAGCACCAAAAGATGGAATGGTTTTGAAAGCATTCACATCAAATACTTTTCGAATTGACAAGCCACCTGGAAATTATCGAAAGCTTACTTACAGCTTTAACATAACTAACAAAGACATCAGTGAAGCCATGGGATACTTCGATATAAATTCAAATATTATTATCAACAAAAGAAACGTCGAAATACATATATACAATCGATCAGGAAACAACATATATTTGAAGCCGCATGAAGAAATAGGTGTTTTAGAAGAATACGATCTAGAAAACGAAGAGATGATACAAGCATACCAACTCAATAGAAATTATGATTTGTTTGCCATGGAAAAAGATGTAGATTCAAATGAAGACACAGAAAACGAAACAATAGATCAAGAATCCTACGCCAAGCTAGAAATTGGAAAAATTGAAGAAATGACAGAAAAGAAATTAAGAAAACTGATATACAAGTACAAGGAGATATTTGACTGGAACAATGACACTATTGGATATACACAATTGATGAAACACAAAATTATAATTGAAGAAAATATACAACCTATCAGTCACAGACCTTATCGACTCAGCCCTATCGAATCGGAATACTTGCAAAAAGAATTAGAAAAATATTGCAAATTAGGAGTCATCGCACCCTCAAATAGTCCTTGGTCTGCACCTGTTATTTTAGTCAAAAAGAAGAATGGCGAATATCGTATGGTAATTGACTACCGCAAGCTGAATACTGTAACCAAAAAGGATTCTTACCCACTACCGAGAATTGATGATCTACTCGACACACTAGGAAAGGCCAAAGTATTTTCCGCCTTAGACATGAGAGCTGGATTTCATCAAGTTCCAATGGAAGAAGAAAGCAAAGAGCTAACCGCATTCACAACCAAATTTGGAGTTTATCATTACAATACGTTACCAATGGGATTAGTCAATTCACCAGCAACCTTTCAAAGATTAATTGATCTCTGCTTCCGACCACTTCTCAACAAATGTTTAGTTGCATATATAGATGATTTGAATGTATATTCTAATGACAACCATGAACATCTTCTTCACCTAGAACAAGTATTCAATTGCATTAAAATTGCCAACTTAAAGCTCAATCCAGAGAAATGCTTCTTTTTCAAAGATCATCTGAAGTTTCTTGGATATATTGTAACTAAAGAAGGGATACAAACTGATCCAAGCAAAATTGAAAAGATTGAAAATTATCCAGTTCCTAAAACACTCACGCAAATAAGAGGGTTCCTTGGATTGGCCTCATATTATCGAAGATTTATTAAAAATTTTGCAGCAATCGCACGTCCTTTACACGATCAAACCAAAACATCAAAAAGAATACCTTGGACTAACAAGACAACCGAATCATTCGAATTGTTAAAGAAATTATTAACACAAGCACCGGTTTTGGCAAGACCTGACTTTAATCGAGACTTTATCTTAGTAACAGACGCATCAAGAAATGGTCTTGGATGTATACTGACTCAGTTGGATGAGAACAACCACGAACATCCAATTATATATGCCAGCAGAAGCCTCAAATCAAGCGAAGGAAACTATGGTGTATCTAAACTTGAATGTTTAGCAGTAATATGGGCAGTCAAATTATTTAGACCATATCTATTGGGAAGAAAATTCACAATTATTACCGATCACTCTGCATTAAAAGGTTTACTCAATTCTACAAATCCAACAGGAATCATTGCAAGATGGATCACAATCTTAGCAGAATATGAATACGAAATCAAATATCGACCTGGAAGAGTCAATGAGAGTGCCGATTTCATGTCTAGACTTGGATACTGAACACTAAAAGCCGCAGCAATATGATTGTCACCTGAAACACACATTTATTTTATAAAACTACATGGAGGCAGGGAGGGGTAGTTGAAACAACACAAAACACAAAAAAAAAAAAAAAAAAAAAAACTACAATGAAAAAAAAAAAAAAAAAATCTTACCTGAAACTCATAAAACCACAATACAACCAAATTAAGCAAATTTACCGAGTACAAGAATTACAAAAATGGAAGAACAAAAAATGAACTTATTAAAGCAATACCTGCATGATCTGAGGATTCCAGACAACATATCTGATAAAATGGTGCGATATCTGAAAAACGAATCAAGCAACTTTACTATATACAAAGGCACACTATATCGATACAACACCTCAAACGGTATCATTCGCAAAGTATTAAATAAAGAAGAAGCTCAAAGTATAATACACACTTATCACCAACATCCTTTGGGAGGACATCTTGCTTACAACAACACTCTACACAAGATTGCCACACGATATTATTGGGAAAAAATGGCTCATGACATACAAGAATACGTTAAAAAATGCCCAAGATGCCAAGTTCATGGATGCAAAACTCTTAACGAAGAATTGTACCCAGTACCAGTATCAACAAAGCCATTTGACAGAATAGCACTAGATGTTAAACATGTTCAGTCATCAAGAACTGGATATCGATATATAATCGTTGGTATCGATTATTTAACGAAATATGTAGAAGCTCGAGCTATACGTTTTCAATCATCATCTGAAATTGCCCTGTTTTTATACGAAGAAATTATTTGCCGACATGGATGTCCAACTATCATCGTATCAGACAATGGAAAACCTTTTTTAAGCGACTTGGTACGACAAGTTTGCCGCAGTTATTCAATAATACACAAGACAACAACTCCATATAATCCACAAAGTAATGGACTCATAGAACGATTTAATCGAACATTAGGCCAAATACTCCAAAGACGAAGTGATGATGAAAAGAAAGACTGGGATCAATATCTACCAGCAACATTATTCGCATATAGATCAATGAAACAGGCTACAACAAAACAAAGTCCATTCTGCTTAATGTACGGGTATGAGCCTAGAACACCCTTCGATATGGAACATCAGATCTATGAAAAGAAATCTCCAAAGTTTGAAGCAGCTTTGTTTCATCGAACCGCTCATCAGTTGCACAATCTTAATCGAATTAGGGAACAAGCAGCTAAGGCCATTAAAGCAACACAGGCAGTACAGAAAAAGGCTATTGAAAACAAACTTCTAGATCAACGAAAAGAATTGAAGCCTGCTTTCAATCTAGGAGATATTGTATTGATATACAAAGATTACTTATCAACATCTTGGTCTGGAAAGCTTCAAGACAAATGGGAGGGACCGTACATTATACACCAAATCCTAGGAAAAGGCACATACCATGTTAAAAACATCAACGTACAAGATACCAAAATTAGAAGGGTACACGGTAATCGTTTGAAACCATATTCTTTCCCAGACGTACAATGGAAATCGGAACACGAAAGGGTTATCTCAACCACAATAGATGATGAAACAAGAGACTTACTTCAATAATACACATACACACACACAAAAAAAAAAAAAAAAAAAAAAAAAAAAAAAAAAAAAACTTGAAACAAACGACATACACATCGAAAAAAAAAAAAAGATATAAATACACCAAAGATTAATCCACAAAGGAATACAAAAAATAACAATAATTGATATACAAAATGCTCTCTAATATTCTCGCTGAAACTGCTACTATTCGAAGCGCATGGTGGCGTCCTTATGCTCCTAATAAGGAAGACTTTGCTAATCTCTCTGAATACTACGTATTCATGTTCACGGAATACTTTGTTACCCTCTGTCAACAAGAAGGTTATGAATCACTCATGAATGCTCTCCTCAATTGGCTTATTGAATACGAAAATGATGCTAGTGGTGGTATATTCACTTTTACAGACGAAAATGGAATTACTGTTAGTCGCTATGAGTATGCTTTGGATATTGCTAATGATATTAGCAACCATTTGGATGAAATTCTCCCCATTATGGGTTTGCCAATGCCACCCAATGACTCTCCTGTTATGGAACCCGAAATCCTGACTATTCCATCAACACCAAGTAACCACTCACCAAGTCCACCATGTGAACTAGAGATTCAAGACTCTAATCCAAAAGAGGCACAGGAAATAATTGATTTCGAAGAATTAGATGCTTACCTCCTCAAAGAATTCAATAATATGAATGCTATTGAAGTTGCTAGAAACCACATGACAAGTACATACAGCAAGTATGAAGAATTGCTCAAGCAACAAAGAAAAATAGTACGCGAAAAAAGACTACTAATTGAAGAATTGGTTATTGAAGTCAATTACTGGAGTCATCTTTCATTCGAAGAACCTGACTTAAATGAAATTAGTATTAGAAATTATTTTGCACAAAAATACGCCAAATTAAGAACAATTCTGCCATCAATACATCGAAATCCATCTCTCAAGGATCAAATTAGACGACAAGACTCTTGGGGAAATAAAAGAAACCGCACAAGAACGTTCGAGGCCGAACTTTCATCCGGTGGGGACATCTGTAACACACAAGAATAAAACGGCGGAATTTAAATCGTTGCAGTTTATAACGAACGCCTTGCAGTTTACAACAACCACCTTACACTATACAACAACCGCCTCTTATGTTATAACAACCATTCAAATACCAAAAACAGAACAAAACATAAAATCCAAAACATATAAATAACCCCAAAGAATAATCTCAAAAAATACTTCACTTCTAACTTCCTAACTTCTCTCTTATTTTATTTTTACTTTTTCTTTTTATCAAATAAATATTCTTTTAAAGAGGCAAACTATCTCTTATTTTATTTAACATCAAGAACAAGAAGTCCCTTGAAGCTATTATACTTCATTGTAAATCCCCTTTTTTATTTTACTTTATCTTTTTATTTTTATTCTACCTTAACTAAAACAGTTTGATCTACTTTATAAGATCTGGTGGTCACTATAACAAGCGAATCAAGCCAATCCAACTCATATAAAAGCAATTATTATACCAATTACAACTTAAATCTGTTTATTTAAACCTCAACTCAACACACTCAAGCGAACTAGTAAAAATTTATTACATTTGGTGGTCACTACGAGGGGAAATAAAACATCAAATCAAGAAATCAAATCAAGAAATTAATACGAGGGGCAAAATTGAAAAACTACAACGAAATCACATCAATAAATCAAATTAAATCAAGAAACAATCCAAGAATATATTCACACCAAATCAAATCAAAAACAATCAGAAGACACTCAAAATAGAATCAACAATTTCAAAACACTTATTATCGACAATGACAACAATAGGACCTAACGTGTTGGCTCCAGTCAGCAACCAAAGCGCAACCCAAGGATATCGTCCCAGGTTAATTGAATTTTATGGCTATGAAGGAGAAGATTTCCGACATTTTTTAGAAATACTTGAATCATTTCTTGCAATTAGCAACATATACAGTGATTCACGAAAACTCGTCATCCTCAAGTCACAATTACGGCGCGCAGCAAAAATATATTACGAAAATGTTATACTCAAAAAGAATCCTGAACTTACCTACGATGTAGCTATTGAAAAGCTGAAAGATCACTATATCACACCTGAATTAATACAAAGTTATGAACTGGAATTCAATGAAATGTACCAAGGAGAACAAGAACATCCGCAAATTTTTCTGGCTAGACTACGAGAGGCAGCTGACCTAGCAAATATTACTAGTGAAGAGGTGATTCAAAGTCGATTCCGTGCCGGTCTCTTAAGAGAAATTAAACAATTCTGTATCCAAAGCAGCTCCAAAACATTTCAAGAGTGGATAAATCATGCAGAAGGATGGTGGAATGCAAACAGACCACGCAAGATCGCAATGGTCGATAACCCCTTTATTCCACGCAATATTAACAACGCCTTAATCTACCACGACGAAGACAATTATCGCAACCATTACGCTATAAACAATCACAATGTTGAAATTATAGATACAGATGAAATACCAACACAAGTAGTCACAATAAATGGTACGAGCAAACCAACCAGAATGATGCATCGTAATATCATTAGTGGCCCAACTCGATTAACAACCATGGATATAAATGGTCATACAAATGGTGTTCAATATCAAGTGCATCATCGTCCAAGACATGAACATAATGAATCAGCACATTCAGACAGCCAACAAGAAATTCTCAACATGGTACAACAAGTTATTCGTAATGAACTAAACGGCTTTTATCAACCTAACAGATCATATAATCGTAACCCACTCGAAAATCCCAATAAATATAACAACAATTATCGTGACTACAGACGCAATAATGAACATAGTGGCTATCAAAACAACAACGGAAATGGATACAACAACAACGGAAATGGATACAACAACAATGGAAATGGATACAACAACAAAGGATATAACAACAACAACAACAATGGATACAGCAACCGTAACAACTACAACAATAATGGATACAACAAATATAGAAACAACGTTGATTATACCAGTAGAAAACCAGAATACAACAGCAACCAGCCAAATAATAACTACAATAATCAGTCTAATCCACAACAATATATACAACAGCAAAACCAGCCGTCAAAAAACTAGATGGGTCGGTTGTTTTCAATAATGAAATTAATGGTCAATCGAATACCCACCATAATAAACCCATTCACCAATCTCAGTTAAATCAGCATCAATATCAAAACAATAAAACATCACCTCAACAATCCCGACATCTTAACGCTATTCTAACTCAAAATGAAAGTGATTCCAACTATAAAAGAGAATTATATGCTGCAGTCAGACCCGAAAAGCCACCTGAAGTAGCTAAAGGGGTCCCATATAAGAAAACCAGACCAACTCCACAAGAAAAGCAAACAAGAACACCGATTATTACTAGAAAAGTCAATACACGTCAACACTTTGAAGAAATCAACCCATCTGCTACAAATCAAATAGTTACAAACAAAAGTAAAGATATGGATATAGATCTCCCTGTGAAAGAAGTAGAAAGAAAAACACCTCGACAAAGAGCAAAAAGAGAACAACCTGATATATCTTATAATATTGTAAACGATGTGCTGGAACAACCTGCAAAGATATCAGTACGAGATCTGATAACTACTGCACCTAAATTCCGCAGAGAATTAATTAGTGCCTGTAGACCAAAAAGAAAAATAGTCAATAAGCAAGTACCTCAACAGACAATGGCATTAATTGAAGATGACGATATAAATACAACAGCTGTATATTCAAAAGTCAATATTGGAAATCACAGAGTCAAAACTCTAGTAGACTGTGGGGCAGCAAAGACATGCATGTCAAAGGCTTTAGCAGATACTTTGGAATTAAGTATAGATGCTGCATCAGAAAGCGTCTTTACCCTGGGAAATGGAACAAAGCAACCTGCATTAGGAATTATCTATGATGTACCAATTGAAGTAAAAGAAGATATGATCATACCTTGTACAATAGAAGTTTTACCAACCTGTCCATCGCATCTTATTATTGGAAACAACTGGTTAAACCGTGCAAAAGCAAAGATAGACTTCAACAGTTCGTCCTTAAAGGTATCATACAAGAAACAGAAAGCCGAATTGCCTATATCATTTCTCCGCAGAAAAGAAAGCGTACCAAAAATGATTAGTCATACACAAACATATCAAAATCCTGTCAGCATGACAAATTCTTCACCCAAACGAGTTCACTTTGAAGATGAGTCATATGAAGATGATAGTACAGAAAGTGGTGATTCTGAAGAAATATCTGAAAGCGACGAAGTAAGCGATGAAGACTATACAGCCGAAAATGAATCTTCAGAGGAAGAATTACCTCAAGAACAAATGGAAACTTCATTGTTAGTATTAGATAAAGATATGGAACAATCTATAGAACTAGTACCAGAAGAAAAAGAAAATATTGTTAGAGCACCAAAAGATGGAATGGTTTTGAAAGCATTCACATCAAATACTTTTCGAATTGACAAGCCACCTGGAAATTATCGAAAGCTTACTTACAGCTTTAACATAACTAACAAAGACATCAGTGAAGCCATGGGATACTTCGATATAAATTCAAATATTATTATCAACAAAAGAAACGTCGAAATACATATATACAATCGATCAGGAAACAACATATATTTGAAGCCGCATGAAGAAATAGGTGTTTTAGAAGAATACGATCTAGAAAACGAAGAGATGATACAAGCATACCAACTCAATAGAAATTATGATTTGTTTGCCATGGAAAAAGATGTAGATTCAAATGAAGACACAGAAAACGAAACAATAGATCAAGAATCCTACGCCAAGCTAGAAATTGGAAAAATTGAAGAAATGACAGAAAAGAAATTAAGAAAACTGATATACAAGTACAAGGAGATATTTGACTGGAACAATGACACTATTGGATATACACAATTGATGAAACACAAAATTATAATTGAAGAAAATATACAACCTATCAGTCACAGACCTTATCGACTCAGCCCTATCGAATCGGAATACTTGCAAAAAGAATTAGAAAAATATTGCAAATTAGGAGTCATCGCACCCTCAAATAGTCCTTGGTCTGCACCTGTTATTTTAGTCAAAAAGAAGAATGGCGAATATCGTATGGTAATTGACTACCGCAAGCTGAATACTGTAACCAAAAAGGATTCTTACCCACTACCGAGAATTGATGATCTACTCGACACACTAGGAAAGGCCAAAGTATTTTCCGCCTTAGACATGAGAGCTGGATTTCATCAAGTTCCAATGGAAGAAGAAAGCAAAGAGCTAACCGCATTCACAACCAAATTTGGAGTTTATCATTACAATACGTTACCAATGGGATTAGTCAATTCACCAGCAACCTTTCAAAGATTAATTGATCTCTGCTTCCGACCACTTCTCAACAAATGTTTAGTTGCATATATAGATGATTTGAATGTATATTCTAATGACAACCATGAACATCTTCTTCACCTAGAACAAGTATTCAATTGCATTAAAATTGCCAACTTAAAGCTCAATCCAGAGAAATGCTTCTTTTTCAAAGATCATCTGAAGTTTCTTGGATATATTGTAACTAAAGAAGGGATACAAACTGATCCAAGCAAAATTGAAAAGATTGAAAATTATCCAGTTCCTAAAACACTCACGCAAATAAGAGGGTTCCTTGGATTGGCCTCATATTATCGAAGATTTATTAAAAATTTTGCAGCAATCGCACGTCCTTTACACGATCAAACCAAAACATCAAAAAGAATACCTTGGACTAACAAGACAACCGAATCATTCGAATTGTTAAAGAAATTATTAACACAAGCACCGGTTTTGGCAAGACCTGACTTTAATCGAGACTTTATCTTAGTAACAGACGCATCAAGAAATGGTCTTGGATGTATACTGACTCAGTTGGATGAGAACAACCACGAACATCCAATTATATATGCCAGCAGAAGCCTCAAATCAAGCGAAGGAAACTATGGTGTATCTAAACTTGAATGTTTAGCAGTAATATGGGCAGTCAAATTATTTAGACCATATCTATTGGGAAGAAAATTCACAATTATTACCGATCACTCTGCATTAAAAGGTTTACTCAATTCTACAAATCCAACAGGAATCATTGCAAGATGGATCACAATCTTAGCAGAATATGAATACGAAATCAAATATCGACCTGGAAGAGTCAATGAGAGTGCCGATTTCATGTCTAGACTTGGATACTGAACACTAAAAGCCGCAGCAATATGATTGTCACCTGAAACACACATTTATTTTATAAAACTACATGGAGGCAGGGAGGGGTAGTTGAAACAACACAAAACACAAAAAAAAAAAAAAAAAAAAAAAAACTACAATGAAAAAAAAAAAAAAAAAATCTTACCTGAAACTCATAAAACCACAATACAACCAAATTAAGCAAATTTACCGAGTACAAGAATTACAAAAATGGAAGAACAAAAAATGAACTTATTAAAGCAATACCTGCATGATCTGAGGATTCCAGACAACATATCTGATAAAATGGTGCGATATCTGAAAAACGAATCAAGCAACTTTACTATATACAAAGGCACACTATATCGATACAACACCTCAAACGGTATCATTCGCAAAGTATTAAATAAAGAAGAAGCTCAAAGTATAATACACACTTATCACCAACATCCTTTGGGAGGACATCTTGCTTACAACAACACTCTACACAAGATTGCCACACGATATTATTGGGAAAAAATGGCTCATGACATACAAGAATACGTTAAAAAATGCCCAAGATGCCAAGTTCATGGATGCAAAACTCTTAACGAAGAATTGTACCCAGTACCAGTATCAACAAAGCCATTTGACAGAATAGCACTAGATGTTAAACATGTTCAGTCATCAAGAACTGGATATCGATATATAATCGTTGGTATCGATTATTTAACGAAATATGTAGAAGCTCGAGCTATACGTTTTCAATCATCATCTGAAATTGCCCTGTTTTTATACGAAGAAATTATTTGCCGACATGGATGTCCAACTATCATCGTATCAGACAATGGAAAACCTTTTTTAAGCGACTTGGTACGACAAGTTTGCCGCAGTTATTCAATAATACACAAGACAACAACTCCATATAATCCACAAAGTAATGGACTCATAGAACGATTTAATCGAACATTAGGCCAAATACTCCAAAGACGAAGTGATGATGAAAAGAAAGACTGGGATCAATATCTACCAGCAACATTATTCGCATATAGATCAATGAAACAGGCTACAACAAAACAAAGTCCATTCTGCTTAATGTACGGGTATGAGCCTAGAACACCCTTCGATATGGAACATCAGATCTATGAAAAGAAATCTCCAAAGTTTGAAGCAGCTTTGTTTCATCGAACCGCTCATCAGTTGCACAATCTTAATCGAATTAGGGAACAAGCAGCTAAGGCCATTAAAGCAACACAGGCAGTACAGAAAAAGGCTATTGAAAACAAACTTCTAGATCAACGAAAAGAATTGAAGCCTGCTTTCAATCTAGGAGATATTGTATTGATATACAAAGATTACTTATCAACATCTTGGTCTGGAAAGCTTCAAGACAAATGGGAGGGACCGTACATTATACACCAAATCCTAGGAAAAGGCACATACCATGTTAAAAACATCAACGTACAAGATACCAAAATTAGAAGGGTACACGGTAATCGTTTGAAACCATATTCTTTCCCAGACGTACAATGGAAATCGGAACACGAAAGGGTTATCTCAACCACAATAGATGATGAAACAAGAGACTTACTTCAATAATACACATACACACACACAAAAAAAAAAAAAAAAAAAAAAAAAAAAAAAAAAAAAAAAAACTTGAAACAAACGACATACACATCGAAAAAAAAAAAAAGATATAAATACACCAAAGATTAATCCACAAAGGAATACAAAAAATAACAATAATTGATATACAAAATGCTCTCTAATATTCTCGCTGAAACTGCTACTATTCGAAGCGCATGGTGGCGTCCTTATGCTCCTAATAAGGAAGACTTTGCTAATCTCTCTGAATACTACGTATTCATGTTCACGGAATACTTTGTTACCCTCTGTCAACAAGAAGGTTATGAATCACTCATGAATGCTCTCCTCAATTGGCTTATTGAATACGAAAATGATGCTAGTGGTGGTATATTCACTTTTACAGACGAAAATGGAATTACTGTTAGTCGCTATGAGTATGCTTTGGATATTGCTAATGATATTAGCAACCATTTGGATGAAATTCTCCCCATTATGGGTTTGCCAATGCCACCCAATGACTCTCCTGTTATGGAACCCGAAATCCTGACTATTCCATCAACACCAAGTAACCACTCACCAAGTCCACCATGTGAACTAGAGATTCAAGACTCTAATCCAAAAGAGGCACAGGAAATAATTGATTTCGAAGAATTAGATGCTTACCTCCTCAAAGAATTCAATAATATGAATGCTATTGAAGTTGCTAGAAACCACATGACAAGTACATACAGCAAGTATGAAGAATTGCTCAAGCAACAAAGAAAAATAGTACGCGAAAAAAGACTACTAATTGAAGAATTGGTTATTGAAGTCAATTACTGGAGTCATCTTTCATTCGAAGAACCTGACTTAAATGAAATTAGTATTAGAAATTATTTTGCACAAAAATACGCCAAATTAAGAACAATTCTGCCATCAATACATCGAAATCCATCTCTCAAGGATCAAATTAGACGACAAGACTCTTGGGGAAATAAAAGAAACCGCACAAGAACGTTCGAGGCCGAACTTTCATCCGGTGGGGACATCTGTAACACACAAGAATAAAACGGCGGAATTTAAATCGTTGCAGTTTATAACGAACGCCTTGCAGTTTACAACAACCACCTTACACTATACAACAACCGCCTCTTATGTTATAACAACCATTCAAAATACCAAAAACAGAACAAAACATAAAATCCAAAAACATATAAATAACCCCAAAGAATAATCTCAAAAAATACTTCACTTCTAACTTCCTAACTTCTCTCTTATTTTATTTTTACTTTTTCTTTTTATCAAATAAATATTCTTTTAAAGAGGCAAACTATCTCTTATTTTATTTAACATCAAGAACAAGAAGTCCCTTGAAGCTATTATACTTCATTGTAAATCCCCTTTTTTATTTTACTTTATCTTTTTATTTTATTCTACCTTAACTAAAACAGTTTGATCTACTTTATAAGATCTGGTGGTCACTATAACAAGCGAATCAAGCCAATCCAACTCATATAAAAGCAATTATTATACCAATTACAACTTAAATCTGTTTATTTAAACCTCAACTCAACACACTCAAGCGAACTAGTAAAAATTTATTACATTTGGTGGTCACTACGAGGGGAAATAAAACATCAAATCAAGAAATCAAATCAAGAAATTAATACGAGGGGCAAAATTGAAAAACTACAACGAAATCACATCAATAAATCAAATTAAATCAAGAAACAATCCAAGAATATATTCACACCAAATCAAATCAAAAACAATCAGAAGACACTCAAAATAGAATCAACAATTTCAAAACACTTATTATCGACAATGACAACAATAGGACCTAACGTGTTGGCTCCAGTCAGCAACCAAAGCGCAACCCAAGGATATCGTCCCAGGTTAATTGAATTTTATGGCTATGAAGGAGAAGATTTCCGACATTTTTTAGAAATACTTGAATCATTTCTTGCAATTAGCAACATATACAGTGATTCACGAAAACTCGTCATCCTCAAGTCACAATTACGGCGCGCAGCAAAAATATATTACGAAAATGTTATACTCAAAAAGAATCCTGAACTTACCTACGATGTAGCTATTGAAAAGCTGAAAGATCACTATATCACACCTGAATTAATACAAAGTTATGAACTGGAATTCAATGAAATGTACCAAGGAGAACAAGAACATCCGCAAATTTTTCTGGCTAGACTACGAGAGGCAGCTGACCTAGCAAATATTACTAGTGAAGAGGTGATTCAAAGTCGATTCCGTGCCGGTCTCTTAAGAGAAATTAAACAATTCTGTATCCAAAGCAGCTCCAAAACATTTCAAGAGTGGATAAATCATGCAGAAGGATGGTGGAATGCAAACAGACCACGCAAGATCGCAATGGTCGATAACCCCTTTATTCCACGCAATATTAACAACGCCTTAATCTACCACGACGAAGACAATTATCGCAACCATTACGCTATAAACAATCACAATGTTGAAATTATAGATACAGATGAAATACCAACACAAGTAGTCACAATAAATGGTACGAGCAAACCAACCAGAATGATGCATCGTAATATCATTAGTGGCCCAACTCGATTAACAACCATGGATATAAATGGTCATACAAATGGTGTTCAATATCAAGTGCATCATCGTCCAAGACATGAACATAATGAATCAGCACATTCAGACAGCCAACAAGAAATTCTCAACATGGTACAACAAGTTATTCGTAATGAACTAAACGGCTTTTATCAACCTAACAGATCATATAATCGTAACCCACTCGAAAATCCCAATAAATATAACAACAATTATCGTGACTACAGACGCAATAATGAACATAGTGGCTATCAAAACAACAACGGAAATGGATACAACAACAACGGAAATGGATACAACAACAATGGAAATGGATACAACAACAAAGGATATAACAACAACAACAACAATGGATACAGCAACCGTAACAACTACAACAATAATGGATACAACAAATATAGAAACAACGTTGATTATACCAGTAGAAAACCAGAATACAACAGCAACCAGCCAAATAATAACTACAATAATCAGTCTAATCCACAACAATATATACAACAGCAAAACCAGCCGTCAAAAAACTAGATGGGTCGGTTGTTTTCAATAATGAAATTAATGGTCAATCGAATACCCACCATAATAAACCCATTCACCAATCTCAGTTAAATCAGCATCAATATCAAAACAATAAAACATCACCTCAACAATCCCGACATCTTAACGCTATTCTAACTCAAAATGAAAGTGATTCCAACTATAAAAGAGAATTATATGCTGCAGTCAGACCCGAAAAGCCACCTGAAGTAGCTAAAGGGGTCCCATATAAGAAAACCAGACCAACTCCACAAGAAAAGCAAACAAGAACACCGATTATTACTAGAAAAGTCAATACACGTCAACACTTTGAAGAAATCAACCCATCTGCTACAAATCAAATAGTTACAAACAAAAGTAAAGATATGGATATAGATCTCCCTGTGAAAGAAGTAGAAAGAAAAACACCTCGACAAAGAGCAAAAAGAGAACAACCTGATATATCTTATAATATTGTAAACGATGTGCTGGAACAACCTGCAAAGATATCAGTACGAGATCTGATAACTACTGCACCTAAATTCCGCAGAGAATTAATTAGTGCCTGTAGACCAAAAAGAAAAATAGTCAATAAGCAAGTACCTCAACAGACAATGGCATTAATTGAAGATGACGATATAAATACAACAGCTGTATATTCAAAAGTCAATATTGGAAATCACAGAGTCAAAACTCTAGTAGACTGTGGGGCAGCAAAGACATGCATGTCAAAGGCTTTAGCAGATACTTTGGAATTAAGTATAGATGCTGCATCAGAAAGCGTCTTTACCCTGGGAAATGGAACAAAGCAACCTGCATTAGGAATTATCTATGATGTACCAATTGAAGTAAAAGAAGATATGATCATACCTTGTACAATAGAAGTTTTACCAACCTGTCCATCGCATCTTATTATTGGAAACAACTGGTTAAACCGTGCAAAAGCAAAGATAGACTTCAACAGTTCGTCCTTAAAGGTATCATACAAGAAACAGAAAGCCGAATTGCCTATATCATTTCTCCGCAGAAAAGAAAGCGTACCAAAAATGATTAGTCATACACAAACATATCAAAATCCTGTCAGCATGACAAATTCTTCACCCAAACGAGTTCACTTTGAAGATGAGTCATATGAAGATGATAGTACAGAAAGTGGTGATTCTGAAGAAATATCTGAAAGCGACGAAGTAAGCGATGAAGACTATACAGCCGAAAATGAATCTTCAGAGGAAGAATTACCTCAAGAACAAATGGAAACTTCATTGTTAGTATTAGATAAAGATATGGAACAATCTATAGAACTAGTACCAGAAGAAAAAGAAAATATTGTTAGAGCACCAAAAGATGGAATGGTTTTGAAAGCATTCACATCAAATACTTTTCGAATTGACAAGCCACCTGGAAATTATCGAAAGCTTACTTACAGCTTTAACATAACTAACAAAGACATCAGTGAAGCCATGGGATACTTCGATATAAATTCAAATATTATTATCAACAAAAGAAACGTCGAAATACATATATACAATCGATCAGGAAACAACATATATTTGAAGCCGCATGAAGAAATAGGTGTTTTAGAAGAATACGATCTAGAAAACGAAGAGATGATACAAGCATACCAACTCAATAGAAATTATGATTTGTTTGCCATGGAAAAAGATGTAGATTCAAATGAAGACACAGAAAACGAAACAATAGATCAAGAATCCTACGCCAAGCTAGAAATTGGAAAAATTGAAGAAATGACAGAAAAGAAATTAAGAAAACTGATATACAAGTACAAGGAGATATTTGACTGGAACAATGACACTATTGGATATACACAATTGATGAAACACAAAATTATAATTGAAGAAAATATACAACCTATCAGTCACAGACCTTATCGACTCAGCCCTATCGAATCGGAATACTTGCAAAAAGAATTAGAAAAATATTGCAAATTAGGAGTCATCGCACCCTCAAATAGTCCTTGGTCTGCACCTGTTATTTTAGTCAAAAAGAAGAATGGCGAATATCGTATGGTAATTGACTACCGCAAGCTGAATACTGTAACCAAAAAGGATTCTTACCCACTACCGAGAATTGATGATCTACTCGACACACTAGGAAAGGCCAAAGTATTTTCCGCCTTAGACATGAGAGCTGGATTTCATCAAGTTCCAATGGAAGAAGAAAGCAAAGAGCTAACCGCATTCACAACCAAATTTGGAGTTTATCATTACAATACGTTACCAATGGGATTAGTCAATTCACCAGCAACCTTTCAAAGATTAATTGATCTCTGCTTCCGACCACTTCTCAACAAATGTTTAGTTGCATATATAGATGATTTGAATGTATATTCTAATGACAACCATGAACATCTTCTTCACCTAGAACAAGTATTCAATTGCATTAAAATTGCCAACTTAAAGCTCAATCCAGAGAAATGCTTCTTTTTCAAAGATCATCTGAAGTTTCTTGGATATATTGTAACTAAAGAAGGGATACAAACTGATCCAAGCAAAATTGAAAAGATTGAAAATTATCCAGTTCCTAAAACACTCACGCAAATAAGAGGGTTCCTTGGATTGGCCTCATATTATCGAAGATTTATTAAAAATTTTGCAGCAATCGCACGTCCTTTACACGATCAAACCAAAACATCAAAAAGAATACCTTGGACTAACAAGACAACCGAATCATTCGAATTGTTAAAGAAATTATTAACACAAGCACCGGTTTTGGCAAGACCTGACTTTAATCGAGACTTTATCTTAGTAACAGACGCATCAAGAAATGGTCTTGGATGTATACTGACTCAGTTGGATGAGAACAACCACGAACATCCAATTATATATGCCAGCAGAAGCCTCAAATCAAGCGAAGGAAACTATGGTGTATCTAAACTTGAATGTTTAGCAGTAATATGGGCAGTCAAATTATTTAGACCATATCTATTGGGAAGAAAATTCACAATTATTACCGATCACTCTGCATTAAAAGGTTTACTCAATTCTACAAATCCAACAGGAATCATTGCAAGATGGATCACAATCTTAGCAGAATATGAATACGAAATCAAATATCGACCTGGAAGAGTCAATGAGAGTGCCGATTTCATGTCTAGACTTGGATACTGAACACTAAAAGCCGCAGCAATATGATTGTCACCTGAAACACACATTTATTTTATAAAACTACATGGAGGCAGGGAGGGGTAGTTGAAACAACACAAAACACAAAAAAAAAAAAAAAAAAAAAAAACTACAATGAAAAAAAAAAAAAAAAAATCTTACCTGAAACTCATAAAACCACAATACAACCAAATTAAGCAAATTTACCGAGTACAAGAATTACAAAAATGGAAGAACAAAAAATGAACTTATTAAAGCAATACCTGCATGATCTGAGGATTCCAGACAACATATCTGATAAAATGGTGCGATATCTGAAAAACGAATCAAGCAACTTTACTATATACAAAGGCACACTATATCGATACAACACCTCAAACGGTATCATTCGCAAAGTATTAAATAAAGAAGAAGCTCAAAGTATAATACACACTTATCACCAACATCCTTTGGGAGGACATCTTGCTTACAACAACACTCTACACAAGATTGCCACACGATATTATTGGGAAAAAATGGCTCATGACATACAAGAATACGTTAAAAAATGCCCAAGATGCCAAGTTCATGGATGCAAAACTCTTAACGAAGAATTGTACCCAGTACCAGTATCAACAAAGCCATTTGACAGAATAGCACTAGATGTTAAACATGTTCAGTCATCAAGAACTGGATATCGATATATAATCGTTGGTATCGATTATTTAACGAAATATGTAGAAGCTCGAGCTATACGTTTTCAATCATCATCTGAAATTGCCCTGTTTTTATACGAAGAAATTATTTGCCGACATGGATGTCCAACTATCATCGTATCAGACAATGGAAAACCTTTTTTAAGCGACTTGGTACGACAAGTTTGCCGCAGTTATTCAATAATACACAAGACAACAACTCCATATAATCCACAAAGTAATGGACTCATAGAACGATTTAATCGAACATTAGGCCAAATACTCCAAAGACGAAGTGATGATGAAAAGAAAGACTGGGATCAATATCTACCAGCAACATTATTCGCATATAGATCAATGAAACAGGCTACAACAAAACAAAGTCCATTCTGCTTAATGTACGGGTATGAGCCTAGAACACCCTTCGATATGGAACATCAGATCTATGAAAAGAAATCTCCAAAGTTTGAAGCAGCTTTGTTTCATCGAACCGCTCATCAGTTGCACAATCTTAATCGAATTAGGGAACAAGCAGCTAAGGCCATTAAAGCAACACAGGCAGTACAGAAAAAGGCTATTGAAAACAAACTTCTAGATCAACGAAAAGAATTGAAGCCTGCTTTCAATCTAGGAGATATTGTATTGATATACAAAGATTACTTATCAACATCTTGGTCTGGAAAGCTTCAAGACAAATGGGAGGGACCGTACATTATACACCAAATCCTAGGAAAAGGCACATACCATGTTAAAAACATCAACGTACAAGATACCAAAATTAGAAGGGTACACGGTAATCGTTTGAAACCATATTCTTTCCCAGACGTACAATGGAAATCGGAACACGAAAGGGTTATCTCAACCACAATAGATGATGAAACAAGAGACTTACTTCAATAATACACATACACACACACAAAAAAAAAAAAAAAAAAAAAAAAAAAAAAAAAAAAAAAACTTGAAACAAACGACATACACATCGAAAAAAAAAAAAAGATATAAATACACCAAAGATTAATCCACAAAGGAATACAAAAAATAACAATAATTGATATACAAAATGCTCTCTAATATTCTCGCTGAAACTGCTACTATTCGAAGCGCATGGTGGCGTCCTTATGCTCCTAATAAGGAAGACTTTGCTAATCTCTCTGAATACTACGTATTCATGTTCACGGAATACTTTGTTACCCTCTGTCAACAAGAAGGTTATGAATCACTCATGAATGCTCTCCTCAATTGGCTTATTGAATACGAAAATGATGCTAGTGGTGGTATATTCACTTTTACAGACGAAAATGGAATTACTGTTAGTCGCTATGAGTATGCTTTGGATATTGCTAATGATATTAGCAACCATTTGGATGAAATTCTCCCCATTATGGGTTTGCCAATGCCACCCAATGACTCTCCTGTTATGGAACCCGAAATCCTGACTATTCCATCAACACCAAGTAACCACTCACCAAGTCCACCATGTGAACTAGAGATTCAAGACTCTAATCCAAAAGAGGCACAGGAAATAATTGATTTCGAAGAATTAGATGCTTACCTCCTCAAAGAATTCAATAATATGAATGCTATTGAAGTTGCTAGAAACCACATGACAAGTACATACAGCAAGTATGAAGAATTGCTCAAGCAACAAAGAAAAATAGTACGCGAAAAAAGACTACTAATTGAAGAATTGGTTATTGAAGTCAATTACTGGAGTCATCTTTCATTCGAAGAACCTGACTTAAATGAAATTAGTATTAGAAATTATTTTGCACAAAAATACGCCAAATTAAGAACAATTCTGCCATCAATACATCGAAATCCATCTCTCAAGGATCAAATTAGACGACAAGACTCTTGGGGAAATAAAAGAAACCGCACAAGAACGTTCGAGGCCGAACTTTCATCCGGTGGGGACATCTGTAACACACAAGAATAAAACGGCGGAATTTAAATCGTTGCAGTTTATAACGAACGCCTTGCAGTTTACAACAACCACCTTACACTATACAACAACCGCCTCTTATGTTATAACAACCATTCAAAATACCAAAAACAGAACAAAACATAAAATCCAAAAACATATAAATAACCCCAAAGAATAATCTCAAAAAATACTTCACTTCTAACTTCCTAACTTCTCTCTTATTTTATTTTTACTTTTTCTTTTTATCAAATAAATATTCTTTTAAAGAGGCAAACTATCTCTTATTTTATTTAACATCAAGAACAAGAAGTCCCTTGAAGCTATTATACTTCATTGTAAATCCCCTTTTTTATTTTACTTTATCTTTTTATTTTTATTCTACCTTAACTAAAACAGTTTGATCTACTTTATAAGATCTGGTGGTCACTATAACAAGCGAATCAAGCCAATCCAACTCATATAAAAGCAATTATTATACCAATTACAACTTAAATCTGTTTATTTAAACCTCAACTCAACACACTCAAGCGAACTAGTAAAAATTTATTACATTGTAAATCACTTTACAAATTGTCATTATTTTTCCTATTTGACAAATTTTTAACCTTTTGATATTTTTACATTGTAACAAAGAAGCTAAAAAATGAAAAAAGTCAAAAAAATGAGAAAGGTCAAAAAAATGAAAAAAGTCAAAAAAACGAAAAAAGTCAAAAAAATGAAAAAAGTCAAAAAGAAAAAAAAAAAATTACAGCATATAAATATCCCAACCATTTAGTCAAAGAAAAAGGACAGTACAGTTCTACTCATATATTTTATTATATATTTTATTCAATAAACAGGCAACCTTCTCATAAAAAGTTCCTGATCCCTTTATTTTTTTTTATCTTTACATTTTATTTACTTATAGTTGATCTTACATAAAAGATCTGGTGGTCACTACATGTCATGTTTTGACATGTCAATAAGATACAGTCTTATCATTCTGGACTAAATCTTTACAAATGAGTTTGAATAAGAATAGAACCTGATAATTATCACTGCCCTAAACAGCCAAGTTTCACTTTCATCTCAACAGTTGATTATTAACATCAGTTTATAAAATTTTTCTTATACATGTCAAATCATATCGGTCGTAACTATTTTTGTCATCTAATCTCAGGTCTTGCTCAACTAATATAAATAGCCTTGAAATCTTTCTTTAATAAAAGTATTCGACTTTAGAACTATTGTTCGGTCTCGTTAATTCTTCTTTATCTTATTTTTGAATACTTAAAACACTTCATTTTTTTTAACGAATTCTGAACTCCCAATCACAAAAAGCAAATATGGCTAACGAAGATCAATCTCTTAATACTTTCACTTATGGTGAAACTGGTGTGTTTAGAACAAACATAGAGGAAACATCAAAAGTCATCGAAGATACCGAAATGGCTAGTGAACAAGAGGACCCTTCTACTCCCCACCAAAGTACTCAAGCCGAAGACCCTTCCGTTGACGCTGTCATGGGTCTTAGGGTGACACTAGAAAACCTTAGACAGCAAATAGCTCGTGCTGTTGTGGCTGGTGCTACCCAAGAAGATTTGCTGAAGTTGCAGGAGCGAGCAGTAAACATCCAAAACTGCATCAAATTCCTTGATGAAGCTCAAGCGTTTTGTGTCCCTCCTCCTCCATCTACCAATGATGCGACTTTTAGTTCTGGTATCTCAAGTAGAAATCCTCACCCTCGCCTGGATCATCTTATCCCTTCGGATCTCCCAGTATGGCAGTGGCGTGGTAACGTCTGGAGAAAGGATGCTGACATCCATGACTCAGTGGAAGACTTGCTTGATACTTTTTCTTTAATAATTGAATCTAATGGCTTGTCTGTTGATGCTAGTTGGTCTCGCCTAGTTCCCATCAAAATGAACAGGGATCAACGATCATGGTTCAACGAAGTATTAAAAGGGCGTAGCTTGACTTGGTCTGAGGTCCGTAAAATTATAATCAAGACTTATGCGGCACAAGACGTAGCCCAGGAACTGGAGCACATGGACCAACTCTTATCACTTAAGATGGGATCAATGGAATCTATCGAAGCATTCACAGATAGGTTTCAAAGAATCCGCAGAGCTGCCAAGTGGGATGATGATATCAAGACAGCCTCCATCTACAAGCGTGCTTTGCCAAACTTTTTACGTCAGGAGGTCTCTCGCTCCTTGTTAAATCTTGGAAGAGATCAACAAGACTCCGTGACAAAAGTTGCAGCAAAAGCTAGAATGGTCTTGTCATCCAACTTGTGTTCTGAGGTGGGCAATCCAAGTCGTCAAGAGTCTGCCCCTTCCAAGCCCTCATCTTCATCTCTCCTAGCAAGTGGAACAGAGGCATCAAAATACAACCCAAAGAACTTCAACTCATCAAGTAACTTACTGGGTACTATGAAGAAACATCCTTCAGTTGGAAATCTGAAAAATAAATTCCGTTGCGCAATCCATGGTCTTGCAAACCATACAACTGAAAAATGTAACAAATACAAGGATCTACTGAACAAAAATCCTTCTTTGGTAAATTCGTCTCTTGGTACATCTAGTCCTCCCTTGTCTTTTGTTTCGGTTGCCAAAAACTGCTATCGTTGCTTGGGTAATGTTCCCTGGTCAAAAGAACATGCTGCTCGCTGTCCTCGTGACAAACCCTATCATGGCCCTAGTAAGGCTATACGTTCTGTTCGCTTGGACACTTCAAGATCCAATGGTAGCAAGCCTAACCTCACCATCACTCCTCAAGCTAGACCACAACAGGCATCTTCTAAGGTGTCTAGTGGTGATAGCAACTTGATGGACGTAGATGACGAGGGTTATCCAGTGAATTATGATTGTAAGAAATTAACAAAACAGAATGAAGTATTTAAAAGTACTAACCATTCTTTAATTGTACCTATCACTATAGAAAATGTGAACACTATGGCCCTGGTTAGTGGTTCCTCTTTCAGCTCGATAGACACAAACTTTGTTAATAAATATAATATTGCAGTTGATAGAAATGTATCTGGTTCCGTTATACTTGCTACAAGTGATAATGTTAGTAAACGTTTCGGTACAACCAAATTTCCATTAAGTGTTATTTACGGTGATAATGATAAAAATCTTATTCATACATCCCATTCTTTTGAAGTCCTTCCTCTTTCCTTGGATACTGAAGTTGTAATAGGATTAGATCTGATGCACAAGTTAAACATTCTTGTTACCAACTTAGCTATCAGACATCCTAATCTTGCACCAGTTATTGACAAAGAGATTACGGATGATACACCTGAACCTAACAAAGCTCCTTTCGGTACACCTGAGCAACAAGCTCATTTTCGTAATGCTGTTAAACCATTTGTTGATCAAAATGCCTTAATACCAAAGAATTCATTCTGTACTGTACCAGAGTCAGTTATACGTTTAGAAACTGTTAAAGGAAAAACTGCTTACCGTGCACCATATCGTACTCCTTTTAAATTACTACCAATCATGCGTGAATGTATTGACACTTGGTTAAAGGATGAAGTTATTGAACGTGCATCACCTAATTCAGATTGGAATTCTCCTTTAACATTGGCACCTAAGAAAGACTTGCTTGGTAATCTCACAGGACATCGACCCTGTCTCGATCCTCGCTTGTTAAATTCTATTCTTGTGTCAAATGATAGACATCCTATTCCAAAGATCGAAGAGATTTTCGATCGATTACAAGGATCAACTATTTTTACCACACTTGATCTTCGACAAGCATTTCATCGATTCCAAATCTATGAGCCTGATCGTATTAAGACCACATTCACTTTTGAAGGTCAACAATACCAATTTAGAGGTTGTCCATTTGGTTTGAAACATATTGCTTCCCGCTATCAACGAGTGATTAATATAGTGTTACGTGATTTACCTTATGCACAGGCTTTTGTTGATGATATCATCATATTTTCCAAGTCTTATGAGGAACACATCACACATGTGCAAAACATAATTCAGAGATTAACTAAAGTGAATTTGATCCTTAACCCAGACAAGTGTCATTTTGCGCAGTCTACTGTTTACTTGCTTGGTTTCTGTGTTGATGCCAAAGGGTCTCGACTCGATCCTCGTAAAGTTACAAACGCTTTGACTTGGCCTAGACCTTCATCTGGAAAAGAGATTCAACGCTTTTTAGGACTGGTAAATTATTTTAGAAAATACCTGCCAAATATTTCTGAAGTCACTGCACCTTTGGACAAATTACGTTTCGAAGGTAAACTTGATAAACTTTGGACATCTGAACAAGAAAGAGCTTTTGAAAAGATCAAGGCATTATTGTCTTCTGCGCCACTTCTTCATCATCCAGATCTAGAACAACCTTTTTATGTTGCTACTGATGCTAGTAACTATTCAATTGGTGCTGTTCTTTACCAAGTTATCAAAAATGAGACACGATATATCGGTTTCATGGCACGCTCACTTTCTACATCTGAAAAGAATTATTCTACTACTAAACGTGAGCTATTAGCAGTGATATTTGCACTAAAGAAGTTTCATCCATTTTTGTGGGGTAATCCGTTCACCTTATACACTGATCACAAGGCCTTGACTTATCTCCACACCCAGCCTGTAGCTAACGCTATGATGATTAATTGGCTGGACACTATACTGGATTATAACTTCAAAATCATCCATCGACCTGGTATTCAAAATATTCTACCAGATGCTTTGTCGCGTCTTTTTGAACCTGAAAAAACGCTGGAGGGGGATAATAAAACCATCAAAACAATTGTCACTTCCCAAATTATCAATTCTAACGGATCAATTCTTACATCCAGAATGATGATGCCTGCTGACTTGATGACCCCAGCACCAGAAGACAGACAAAAGCTACTCATGGATACACATTTAGAAGGACACCGTGGAGCTCAAGCAATCGTAACAGCTTTACATAGTGATGGTATTCACTGGACAAAGCTCAAGGAAGATGCACTTGAAATAATACGTAGTTGTCCTGATTGCCAAAAATTCAATATCGCAAAGCACGGATACAATCCCTTGACCTCAATCTATGCTGATGCACCTTGGGATCACATCTGTATCGACACAGCCGGACCTTTCCCTACTTCAGTACAAGGTAATCAATACATCCTTCTGGTAGTAGACGTCTTTACACGATATTGTGTACTCAAAGCCTTGCCCGATAAATCTTCTCTCACTATTGCACTTGCATTAAGGAATATCTTATCGCTCTTTGGTCGACCAAAAATTATCCAAAGTGATAATGGTACTGAGTATGTCAATGAACTCGTCAGACTGTATGTTGAATCATCCGGTATTGATCATCGTCTCATATCAGCTTATCATCCCCGAGCTAACGGTATAGTCGAACGATGGGTTGGCAAAGCAAAAAATATTTTGCACAAAAGATTACAAGGCAGAACTGAGGATTGGGACTTGTATGTTGACAGTACCCAAGAAGCCCTCAACAATACGCATACAGCTTTACACGGCACTAGACCTTTCTCATTGATGTTTGCAAGACGTCCCAATGAAAACAAGGATTATAATAACGTGCTGGACAAAACTAAATCGCCTGAAACGATGAAACAGTTAGAAACTAGAATTAACGAGTTTAATGACACTGTCTTACCTGCTATTCGTGAAAAAATAAAAACTTCACAAGCTGCTTCTCGAGACAAGTTCAACCAAACTCACAGAATTCTAACCGATATCCCCACTGGTAGTCAAGTCACGCTCAAGAATGTAAACCGTGTTGCAAAAAGTGATCCCCTCTACGTTGGTAATTACACTGTCAAAAGAAAAACTCAAGGTGGTTCATATGTGTTGGTTGATGCAACTGGAGCACTCTTACCAAGAGATGTACCTCCATCGCAAATAAAGGTTATTTCCCAGGAAGTATCCTTATCCAATACTGATCAATCTGAATCATACGATGTTGAAGCAGTTCTACACCATAAGGGATCACCGGGTAATTACTTATATAAAGTTCGATGGAAAGGTTATGGAGAAGAAGATGACACTTGGGAACCGGCTAGTCATTTCCATGATTACAGACCGATCCAAAAATATTGGTCACGTCTAAGTGAACAAGAACCAGCGCGCGAGGTTCAACTTGTTCCTAAAAAAGATACGACCAAGAAAAGAAAAAACGTGCATCGCAGTGTAACTAACTCTAAAAGAAACAGACGTTAACACATTGACCTTCTTCCACCAACTTTCATTAACTATACATATACGTTACCAGCAAATTACGCAATTATAAAATATTTACAAGGATAGTAAAAAATGAATTTTTTCTCATACCTTAATATTTTTCAATATGCACATTTGTACGCAGTCACATTTACAGACAAACATCACTTTAGCAATAAATTCCTGTTCAGGGTTTATTATCGCCTAAATGCTTTGTTCCATTCTTGAACACTATACTTTATATGTTTATATAAAGAGCCACTATACGTTATATGACTTAACCCTACCAAGCACCTATTTCTTACAACAAATAGAGCTCATCTTGACATCTCAAACCTCATTTTCGACATTCACTTAAACAAACATATTTTCACTTGCCACATTAATTCCAGAAAAGATAGTTACAACCTGGAAGGGGGCAATGTCATGTTTTGACATGTCAATAAGATACAGTCTTATCATTCTGGACTAAATCTTTACAAATGAGTTTGAATAAGAATAGAACCTGATAATTATCACTGCCCTAAACAGCCAAGTTTCACTTTCATCTCAACAGTTGATTATTAACATCAGTCTATAAAATTTTTCTTATACATGTCAAATCATATCGGTCGTAACTATTTTTGTCATCTAATCTCAGGTCTTGCTCAACTAATATAAATAGCCTTGAAATCTTTCTTTAATAAAAGTATTCGACTTTAGAACTATTGTTCGGTCTCGTTAATTCTTCTTTATCTTATTTTTGAATACTTAAAACACTTCACTACAGTACCTTACTTTGAAATTTCAAGAAAAACTTCTATATAAAGCATTCAATGAACCCACAAGGTTACAAAAATAACAACATTTTGTAAAAATTGAACTTTATATTTTTGCCTATAAAAAGCCTAGCTTTTTATTCTTTTGATTTCACTTTACTTCTCTTGACTTATATATATTTTAACTTCACTTACCTCAACTTACCTTTTTTAACAATATAAATATATTTTATCCAATAAATCAAATATCTTTATCCCTGAATCTTTTGATATAACACCCTTAAAACACAAGCAAGACAAGTCCCTTGAAGCCAATTATCTTCATTGTAAATCCTTTTAATACTCTTATCAAGTTATCTGAATATAAAACAAGTTTGATCTACTTAACAAGATCTGGTGGTCACTTACAAGCGAACCTAATATCAATACTCTACCCAACTCTTATTTTTTTATCTATTTTCATCAACTTTACTCTATTTCAAAACCGTTAACTCTTACAAGCCATTGAAGGAACCCGAAAATTACAATATCAACCGCAGTATAACCGCAGTATCTTCAATAATAATATCAGCTACAATTATCAAACATCTCCACCGCAGCAAACATAAATAATATAAATAGACCTTATAGTTATTAAATAAAGAGAAGCTTTTTACTACTTAATTTATCATCTGGTACCTTTATTAATTATCTTAAAAAATATCTGTTCGTGATCAAGCACGACAATATCTTTTTATTCTATATATGGATATTTGTGTTGCTTTCCTTTTAATGAAGTCCGTATTCAACAAGTTACATTGTGACTATGGTAGCCAGTAAAGAGGTTACACTGTAACGAGAATGATGAAGACATCTATAAAATTTTGGACAGTACAACTGACTTTGAAATCGACTTGCTTCAGTAATTTAACTGTACTACACAACATCGACTCAAGTAAAAATATTAACTCAAGTAAAGATATCAACCTTATTTCCTTTTCTTTTCTCTCTATCGTTTTTATATAAATAGCTCTATATCTTTTATTTCAATTCACTTTAGTTCACTTAAATTCACTTACATTCAAAAACCTATTTTTACTTTGAATACATAGTCTCTTAAAAGACAAAATCTATTTTTCTTATTTTATAACAAACAAGTCGAATTCCCTTGAAGCAAATTACAGTAGGTGAAAAAATATGAGCAACCTCTGTTCGATTTGTCTTCATATCTTTTTATTTTTGTGTGTATATTCACCAGAGCTTTGATATCACACAAACTATTTAAGGCAACAAAGATACATATAATACACTAAAGAGATTGACTGTACTTGAAGTACAAGCTTTGTAAAAAGGGAAAGACAGTCATAAAATAGCCAATGATGATTTTTCAAAATTCGCTATGTTTATTCAATATGTTCTATATCTTCCCTTTGCTTTAATAAGTACTTCTACTTTGGCTGGCATACTATTGATGTACCCCTTGCAAGCATTTGCATTGAGTTTATTTCGCTCTACATCCACAAATTGCTAAAGCTTTCTGGCACCTCTTTCTCCGACTTCATGTGGTGTTAGATTAAGTTTGAACTGATGCCAAACATGCTTTATAGGATTTAAATCCAGACTTTGAGCATACCAATAACTTATATGCCTTACACTGATACCGCGTATCTACAGTGACCCGCAAAACTGTCCCAATGTTTCGTAATTTTCTCTTCTAGGGCTTGTATCACCATAGTTGTTAAGCTAATGTACACCTTATTGTATATCATTCGATAGCCAAAATCTTGTACTACCAAAAAATGTAAAGCAAAAACAAATTCAAACCTCGCAGACGGAGATAGAGGGGATAGAAAACAAGCGGTGCATTGGGACAGTTTTGCGGCACTTTTGAAAAAAAACAAAAAACGATGAAATAGCGACCCACAAGTTGTATAGATGCACCAAACTGCTTACAAATGTGCACTGTACGTCTCGAAGTCGAACTTTACTCACTGCTGAAGTTTTAAACTCCTACTGATTTATTACTCGCTCATTATATCTCAACATGAAACAAGTCTCTCAAGATACCGTTGTTCAAGCAATTTCTTTACTTCAACAAGGTAAGTCGGTTCGGGAAGTGGAAAGGGTTACTGGTTTAAGCAAGAGTACTGTTGGGAGACTCCGAAAATCCCATTGCTTTGGACTTGGAAAGCCAAAAGGCGGTCGACCCAAGTTATTATCTGCGGCTGATGAACGCTATTGTGTGCGCCAAGTGACCAAAAACCGCATATCCAGTGCAACAAAGGTGGCTAAGGAGCTAGAAAAAGACACTGGAAGAAAAGTAAGTGTCGATACCGTGTGCAGAACCCTTCGTAAGGCCGGTCTTGGTGCAATTGAGAAGCCGAAGAAGCCTTTGCTTAGTGCGAAAAACATTCGCAAGAGGCTTTCTTGGTGTATGGCTCACAAGGACTGGACAGTAGATGACTGGAAACGCGTTGTTTGGTCGGACGAGACAAAAATCAACAGATTTAATTCGGATGGACGCACCTGGGCATGGATTCGATCAGGGGAAAGCCTGAAATCCCATCATGTCAAGATGACCGTTAAACACGGTGGAGGCAATATCATGCTGTGGAGTGCCATTACCTATGCTGGGGTTGGTTGGATGTGCAAAATCAATGGTAATATGGATAAAACACTGTACAAAGAGATTTTGGAAGATGAACTGGAGCGTACAATTGAGTATGGAACCAATAACCTAGGGTTAGAAAGACATTAGGTGATTTTCCAACATGACAATGATCCTAAACATACGTCCAAATTAGTCAAAGAATACCTTGAACAGCAATCCTACAACATCCTAGAGTGGCCAGCACAGCCCCCTGACTTAAATCCAATTGAAAATATGTGGTCATTGTTAAAGAGAAGGTTGAATGATTATGAAACAGCACCAAAAGGCATGAATGAACTATACGAACGAGTAACTAAAGTTTGGTATGACTTAATGAAGCCGGAAGAGTGCCAAAAAGTCATAGAAACAATGCCTAAGCGTATAAAGCAATGTATCAAGAATAAAGGACGCTGGACTGACTATTAATGTCAAATAAATAAACCATTTTGTTTTTTTTCAAAAGTGCCGCAAAACTGTCCCAATGCACCGCTTGTTTTCTATCCCCTCTATCTCCGTCTGCGAGGTTTGAATTTGTTTTTGCTTTACATTTTTTGGTAGTACAAGATTTTGGCTATCGAATGATATACAATAAGGTGTACATTAGCTTAACAACTATGGTGATACAAGCCCTAGAAGAGAAAATTACGAAACATTGGGACAGTTTTGCGGGTCACTGTAGATTGTGTACAATTTTTTATTTTTTTAAAAAAAAAAACGTTCTGCGACTCTCTTTTTTGTTTCTTTCTTGAACTATATTTTGTGGTTGTTTTTAGAATAGATAATTTGCAACAACAAAAAAAGAGACAACTTATAACTCCATTACTGCCAAAAATATAAAAAAAAAGAACAAAGCTTACGTTTTTTTATGCCTCTGTCAATTGTCGTATCTTAGACCACTTCCATATCTTGTGCTCTAGCTGATATGTTCTTAATGGAAACTTAAAATGTGAAAAAGAAGACATGTAAGCATTATGGCAAAAAGTCAGTAATGCATTTGTACCGTTAGTTCTATTTATTTTAGCAAATTTAAACAAGATATTTTTTGATTGCTGTAACTTTTTTTTGTATCCAATTGTAGTACTGCTTCATTATAATTTTACTAGTCAAGTTACATTACAAACATTTTATGTTAATTAAACTGAGAGTGATTTGTCATAGTTGTGAATCTTTATTTTTTTGTATTAAATATGGAGAAATAAACTGAAGAATATAAATGCGTAATAGATATAAAAAAGAGTTGTATAAACTATTATCAAATTCAGACCATATACAATAAAGTAATTTGTTTATAAATTACTTCCTCATTGGGTAAAAATATTGATTTGAGTAGGCTGTGTTGTATAATGGTAATAGTTATTAAGAAAAAAGTAGAAACAAAGATCAAGAAACAGTTTGAATACTTTTTGAGACTGATCTTTATTTCAGTTTAAGTTAAAGTAAAAATTATTCTAATTGAAGGCAGGTATTTATATCTTATTGAGTGAGTGGCTTGATATCTTCTATTGTAAGCGTTCTTCTAATATTCAGGTACTTTAGCAAGTATCATCTATAATTATGATTATGAAAACTTTTCATTTGTTCTTTTGTATGTCTGTCATAGATTATCTTTTATTCTGGGAATTCCTCACTGATTTGAATAACGTTATTTTACGCGTTATTTCAATTATGTGAACGATTAGCAATATTCCTGATATTGGATTGGATCTTGTTATTTTAGTTGATACTTCTTCTTATCAAAGAACTCTCATTAATACAAAACATATTCTAAAAGAATATGTTTAATTGGAATTGATTGTATGATCTTATTTAAATAAACTTATATTTTTATTTTATTTAATTATGATCTTGTATTAAGACTTATATTTATTAATGTCTACTACGATCAGTTACTGTTCTACAACATAATCCCCTCCCAGGTATGATCAATACCGTTTAGATCTTTTAGGTTTACCTTGGCTCTTATTCTTCTCATTAATTGTTGTGGAAGAGTAGCTGGTTTCTTTTAAGTCTGTTGGTATTTTACGTTTACTTGACTGAGGATTAGATTCCTTATTTGTATTATTTGACTTTTCTTTTTTATCAAGAATTTTATATTTTGTTTTAATGTCTTCAGGGACAATACCAATTCTTTGCCAATATTCAGTTATGAATTTAAGATCTGCAAAGTGAGATGCAGGTTCCCAGGTATCTTCACTCTCATCATAACCTTTCCATCTACACTTATAAATATATTTTCCTTTAACTTTTTTATGTGTTAAGATGGCTTCAACTTGATAGAATTTATTTGAGGATATTACTTCATCCTGTGATATCATCTTGAGTGCAGATGGTGGATAGTTTTTAGGTAATAAATCTCCCTTTTCATCTTCAAGCACATATGATCCACCTTGGGTGATCCTTTTAACTTTATAAGGTCCCTCATATGGAGCATCAAGTTTATTTGTTTTATAATTTACTGTTACCATTACATAACTATTTTCGGGGATTGATACAAGTTTATGTGACGCATCAAATTTTTCCTTTTGTTTGTTTGTTATTATTTTTGTTCTTTCGTATATAGCAGGAAATACAATTTCTGTCATCTTTTTTATATTTTTTAAAAGTTCTGTATTTAATTCTTCCTTAGTTGCTTCATCTTTTTCCTGACTGAAGTCTTCAAAGTCATTTGGATTACGACCGAACATTAAAGTGAAGGGTGGCGTCTTAGTACGTTCATTATATTTGCTATTTAGGTAGAGTTGTGTAGAAGGAACATATAAATCCCAGTCTGCTTTAGCACCTTCGACTTGTTTCTTTATGGCTTTTACAGCACTTTGTACCCAACGTTCACTTACACCATTAGCTCTGGGATGGTAACTAGATATGAGTCTATGATCATAACCAGCATTTTCAGCAAGTAATTGCATAAGCTCATTTACAAATTCACCACCATTATCAGATTGGAGTACACGAGGAAAACCATAATTAGAGAATACATCGATTAATGTTTTTACAATCGTCATAGATTGTTTATCAGGGATAGGTTTCAATATGCAGTAACGAGTAGCAATATCAACCATAATCAGTAAGTAATTGTTGCCATTCAAGGAAGTTTTCATGGGACCAGCTAAGTCGATTCCCCAACTATCACCAGGTAATGTGGCTGTAATGGGTCTTAAAGGGTTATAACCTTTTTTGATTATGTTAAATTGTTGACATGGTACACAACTTTTTACTAATTCTACTGCTTCTTCTTTTAGATTATTCCAGTAGATACCTTTACGTTTTAAAGCATGGTAAATTGCATCAGAACCAAAGTGTCCTTTTAGATGTTCTTTAAGAAGAAGTTCTTTACGTTCTTCTGAATCCGCTGGTGTTATATATTCACCGTCATTAATACTAGGTAATTTTATAGCTGTTCTGTTAAGCAGACGAGCATTATCCCCTCCCAGTTCATTGACAGGATTCTCAATTTCATAGAGACGAGAAAGCGTATCAGGTAAGATATTATCTATTCCTGGCAGATGAACGACTTTAAAATCATACTTTAATAAAGTATCCAGCCAATTGATCAGCATTACGTTTGCTATTTTTTGCGTGTGAAGATAGGTCAATGCTTTATGATCCGTGTATAGAGTGAAGTGATTACCCCAGAGATATTTATGGAACTTTTTTAATGCATAGACTACTGCTAATAATTCACGCTTAGTAGCTGAATAGTTACGTTCACTTTTAGAGAGACTTTTCGCCATCATGGAAATATATTTTATTTTTCCATCAATCACTTGATAGAGAACAACACCTACACCAACGTTAGAAGCATCAGTGGCAACACAGAAAGGACGATTTAAATCAGGATAGGCTAAGATTGTACCTTCCAAAAGTACCTTTTTAAGATTATCAAAGCATGTTTGATGTTTACTGTTCCATAATTTTTCAAGTGATTTTTCATTCCTCAATGCATCCAGCGGAGCCAAGAGTGTGGACGCTTTAGGGATAAGAGGTCGGAAGTAATTTATGAGACCACAATATCTCATGATATCCTTTCCTGTTTTAGGTATAGGGAAATCTTGTACATTAGCAACTTTGCGAACATCAAGAGATACACCTTTAGGCGATATTCTAAAACCAAGTAAATTAATCTTATTTTGAAAGAATTTACATTTATCAGGATTTAATTTGAGATTTACTTTGGTCAGCTTATTTATTACTGCTTTTAAATGTAGTTTATGTTCTTCAATTGAAGTAGATGCGACTACTATATCATCAATAAAGCATCTAGCAAAGGGCATATTCTCAAGTGCTATACTCATTGTTCTTTGCATCACACTAGATACGTGTTTTAAACCAAATGGAGTACCAATTGGCACGTATTGTACATTATTCCATGAGAATGCTAATTTATGAGCATGATCCTCTCGCAACCTTAAAGAGTTAAATGCGGATTTAAGATCCAAAGTAGAATATACTGAAGCTCCTTTTAATTCTTCAAAGAGTTCAGATATTTTTGGTAAAGGCATTCGGTCAATAGATGATAAAAGAGCATTAATATGTCTAGGATCATGGCATACACGATAACCAGTTATTTCTCCCTTGGCATTTGTCTTCTTTACTACAGTTAAAGCCGAATTCCATTCAGTGTTAGCAGGAGCACGTTTTATGACACCATTATCCAGCCATTCATTAATCTGATCCTGTACAACTTGATGATACACTAAAGCGATCGGGTAAGGACTTCGATAAGATGTTACATTTTCTGGAGTTTCAATTGAGACAACAGATTCTGGAATTGTACAAAAAGAACCTTTAGGTATGCCTTGATTTAATTGAATCAATGGTTTAATGTCATTTATAGCAGATTGAAATTGTTCAGGAGTTCCTGCGGGGCAGTCTTCAAGTTCTGACATTTCCTTATCTACTTCTTCTAAGAGCTCACTATTGTCACTATATTTAGATTGTGCAGCTTGAATATTGTCTACTTCATCAGTATCCCATTTATATGGTAAACCAGTAAGACCGATTCCAAGTTTAGTCATAAAATCTGTACCTATACTCATGTCATGATCATTTGTTAAGTTCATTACTTCGAAGTTATGAGTATAATTTTTTTCATTACATCTGATGTTTAATTCAATTGTACCAATTCGTGTAATAGTAGATTTAGAATCAGCCAATTTTATTACATCTTTTTCCTTAGATGGAACAATAGGAAAATTATGTTCTAGACAAAACTTTTTATTAATTGACGAAAAATTTGCACCTGTATCTAAGATAGTCATTGCTTTTACATTATTTACAAGGATAGGAAAGCTTATAGAATCATCTGTAGTCAGTTTAAAATCACGAGTAACAGTTATGTCTTTATTCTTTAATTTTCAATCAAGAGCCATACGGTTTAAATGACCGTTAGTTTCGTCTTCATCATTTTCAGAGTTTTCATTATTATTTGAGCGGATTGCCATACGATTGACACGAGAGAGGGAAAATCCTTCATTTGCTTTTGCATTATTTAAAGACTTCTTTGCCTCCTTGAATTCTTCACAGCGATGGCCTTTACTCCATTCTTTACCACAGTATGTACACGGCTTGGGTTTACTAGTACCCTTATTGGTGCTTACATTATTCAATTTGATACCATTCATGACTTTATTAGCTCCTGGTGAAGCTTTACTAGTCTTTACAAAAGAGGTACGAGAGACTTGTTCTTCTTCAGATGCTCTGTTGCGCTTGTGTGGATTTTTAATTGAAAAAGCAGAATCTTCACCCGAAGCAAGGACCAAGTCAATTATTTGATTAATTGAACTAGGGAGCTTAGCACCCAAATGAGATGAGATAGCCACTTGAGCCACGGTTTTGACAGAAGGTTTAAGTGATGCAAAATAGGTTACAGCCAGTTGGGTTCCATCTTCCATACCCGCTTCTCTTCTCATCTTTTGAAACCGGTTGGAATATTCCCTATTACTTTCATAAGGAGCTTGTCGCATAGAGCCAACTTCAACCATTAGCAAAAACTTTCGATACGGAGTATCAAAGTGGTCAAGAACAATAGGACGGACTTCTTTCCAGGTGTAACGCTTGTTCATTAAGGCTTCACGGGACCAAGAGACTTGTTCTGGGTTCATGCATAAGGGCAATAATCTTTCCCAATTTGAATTAAGCGACAAACCATGAGCATGTAGTACCGTTTCAAAAGTATTGCAGAAGTCATAAGCAGAATCAAAGGGGTCTGCCTTCTTCTTCCACAGTGCCTCACCACGCAATTGTAACACAGGCAAATCATTAGGGACTACTAAACGCACCGAACCAAGATTATCAGAGCCATTTAATTCTTGTTTGTCTTCAAAAAGAGAAATCATTGATTTATGGGCTTCTTGTGCAGCCACTATCTTCTGTTCAAATTCTTTATACAACGACAAAGCTTGCAATGTTTCTGGACTATCAGGACTGGATTGGTTTGAATTCATATAGGCAGCAAACAGAACCAAAGCTTGTTTTTTCATATCCTTGATCATACCAATGCTTTTGAGAGCAACATCTTCTGGTTTAGGCGTTACAGGAGTAGGTGTGTCTTCTTCCATAGGAGTAACTTCAGAGTGAGCGTATTTACTAGCCATTGTACCCAGTTGGACAGTAGGATTCACAGTAGATGGAGAATCAGTAGTATTGCTAGTACCATCAGCAATTTCACCAAGAGTATTTTCAGACATACGTATTTTAAATTTCAAATAAAGAGCAAAATTCAAAAAGTAAAATGTTGTATAATGGTAATAGTTATTAAGAAAAAAGTAGAAACAAAGATCAAGAAACAGTTTGAATACTTTTTGAGACTGATCTTTATTTCAGTTTAAGTTAAAGTAAAAATTATTCTAATTGAAGGCAGGTATTTATATCTTATTGAGTGAGTGGCTTGATATCTTCTATTGTAAGCGTTCTTCTAATATTCAGGTACTTTAGCAAGTATCATCTATAATTATGATTATGAAAACTTTTCATTTGTTCTTTTGTATGTCTGTCATAGATTATCTTTTATTCTGGGAATTCCTCACTGATTTGAATAACGTTATTTTACGCGTTATTTCAATTATGTGAACGATTAGCAATATTCCTGATATTGGATTGGATCTTGTTATTTTAGTTGATACTTCTTCTTATCAAAGAACTCTCATTAATACAAAACATATTCTAAAAGAATATGTTTAATTGGAATTGATTGTATGATCTTATTTAAATAAACTTATATTTTTATTTTATTTAATTATGATCTTGTATTAAGACTTATATTTATTAATGTCTACTACGATCAGTTACTGTTCTACAACAGGCTGTCCTTTGTTATTATACTTTTTCTCTGTTATAGTCAGTTTAACTGAAACCAAAGGAATTCAATCTGTTTGACTACTAAAGAACGATAGACCTAACAATTGTTGTAATCATGAATTAAATAAACTGAATTTCAAAAATAATAATTATAAAAGAAAAAAAAAAAAAAAAAACGAGTTTGCAAATGCTCTGGGATGACGTCGTTATAACTTACAAGTGTTTCAAAAAGTACAAGAAACTTCCAATTGTACTTCTTTTCTTTCTTCATGTAATCCTGCTACAAAATTCTTACGGCTCATAATTACTTTTACTATTCTAAACACTTTCTAACAATTAAACTGTTATTATTTATCTTGTACCTTAATCTAGTTTTTACAATTATTTAACAAGAATTAGCTTTTTTTAAGGTAAATAGTGATCGTTTGTTGATATACATTGCATCTAATGTATGTTTATAGAATATGAGCTACATTCCGTTTAGTCCTATGCTTTATGAAATATTTAGTAGAAAAAAAGTCTTTATTTGGTAGGAAAAAAAAAAAAAAAAAAAAAAAAAAAAACATACAAGTTCAGTACTCATAATGAAAAAAATCTTATTTTGATTAGCATATTGTATATAAGGCTATAAATCCCTTTAACAATAACGTAACACTGTAGAGATAATGGAAGGTGTCAAATAACATATCATTTTGCAGTGCAACTTGTTAACAGATACAAAACCTGAAGCTTTGTTTAAAAACTCTTAAAACGATTTTTTTTATTACAGCTACAAAACGTATAAAAATAGTTTCTTGTAAAAGGTTTTAAGCATAGAAACATATGCATAGAATTTATTTGGATTATAGTCGAAAAGTGATTTACGTGAATACAGCAATACATAAGAGAAGATTAGATATATATTTTGGATGGAGTTTTGATGGTAATTAAAAAAAAAAGAACATGGAAAAAGAAGTTATTAAATCATAGACATAGGCATAAAAGCATAAAAAAATAAAAAAAAAGAAGGCTACATAAATGAAATGAAGAAAAAGGCATTAAAGATCGGAAAGCATACCATTATGTCTACCACCCGTTCTGGCACTCGTCCTACTTCTCGTCGTCAAAATAAAAAGAGAAGAATATAATTGTTTCTTTTTTTTTTATTGTTTTATCTTTTGTTAAATAAATTCTACTATTGTTTGTTAAATGTCGTTTAGAATTGTCTTGTCATGACTAGATCTCCATGATGGTAATGTTGGTACTTTTTTATATAGCTTAGTTATTATTCTTCAATGCCATTGGTCCTATGACGTTAATTATATGAAATAAACTTGCATGGATTTTAAAGCATTATTTTTTTTTATGGCTCTTTTCTTTGTTTTTTTTTTTTCGTATATTCATTATTACTCTACTTTGTTAACAGTTTTTGATACTTTTAGTTATTGCTGATATGCACCATGTTTTGAAAACAAAATAGCTAAAACTAAATCAGCTCAAACAGTCAACGCATTACAAATGAAAAAAAAAACAATTATTATGTTGCATGGGTATGAAGTTGTTGAATGTTGTATTCCTTCTAACCATTTCTTTTTATCTTTGCTTATAGTAAGCTCTAGTATTCTTTTACTTCAAATATTGCGAGAGCTTCAGTCAAACAAGATGTTTTTAACGAATGGTTCACTAATGAAAAGAAAACTTAGTTATGGTTACATTACAACATGCAACAACCCTTGCTCTTCTTTATATCTTTATTTGTATTTCTTTCCGCTCCTTACCTTGACACCTTACTGACTCTATATGTAGTGTACAACCTAGCTGTATAACCAATACTCTATCATGCTGTAGACCAGTTTGTCGCAACTATTCATCCTCTGCTTTTGTATACTATGCTTGGTGTGTTGTTTCATATTGTGTATGCTGTTGATATTAGGTAAAATTATACTCTATGCTGCTTCAGATAGATTGAACCTTAACCAACAACATATTGTATAGATAGTATGTTTGAACAAGACAAAAGGTATAATTTGTTTGCTTGTTATTTTTTCTTAACTGATGTTTCTTACTTATTAGATTTTAATACTTTGTTTTATTTTGCAATGTGGATTTTGTATGAAGCGACTGTGATGATATTAACGATAACAGCAATGATGATAGAGTATTATTAAGCCCAATAAAGCATAGGCGCACGGACTTGAGGAAAAGTAACAATGGTTGTATAAGACAATTATCCATCATGTGATAAAAAAAAAAGGAAAACAATATTGCTAAATAGAAATAAAATTGCATATGTTTAAATATTAATTATTCTGTTGAATGTAGATTGCAATGTAGATTGTTGAAAGTAATTAAATCTGCTAAATGGGTTGCATTGAATATTGTCGAGGACAGGTAAGTAATGACGTACGATTATATTGGATCTGTTCATTCTGTATTCCTTTTCTTTTATTATTCCTTTTCTTTTATTATTCCTTTTCATTTGTTATTATTTTTTTTTGTTATTACTTTTTTTTTTATTCAAATGTATATTAAATGAATAACATAATAAAATAAATAAAGCATCGTATTATTAAATCATTTAAATTTGTCCATTTATACTGCCCTATACAATAATAAGCCTACCCATTTTACTGGACATAATTGATTAAACATAGCCATACTCTGCTTATATACAGAACAGCTAATGTCTGCCTCGTCCAATTAAATTGTTATACTTTAGACCAATTTTACTCCATTTTACTCCAATTTTGCCTCATCCAATTAAATTGTTATGTGAAAGCGTATGAGAGTTCATGTAGCATCATGTTTTATTCCAATTTTATTCCAATTTTATTCTAAATTATGCTAAATTCGACATTTTTAGCATCTTTATTTTACTAATCCGCGCCTACAATGAGTGTTATGCGGAGATTTTTTGCGCCGTAGTGCCGTGTTACTTTTGGTGACGCGCCGCTTCATTGTTCTTTCTACGATGATACACAAACATAACGCTTTTCCATTGGACCTTACATGCTTGCGTTTCTCTTTGATGCTATTTCTTTATTGGCTTATAGCCTTTTAGCAAAGCTTCCTTATAGGTCTATTTCTCTTTGATATTACTTATTTATTGGCTTATTGCCTTTTTACAATACTTTCTTATTGGTTTATTATGATTATATACAGCTCTGGATGATTTGTATTAGGAAAAAAATAGGCTTAAAATACAGTATTATTGGTCAAAAATGTGGTTTTATTCATTTGTTTTTGGGCTCTTTTGCCATATTGATTATATATTATTGGTTCATTTGATTATTAAATATGATTTAAAAAAAAGAGGGGGGGGGGAGGAGCAGGGAATTTATGGGAATAATGAAACATCACCTTTAAACGGTAGATACAAAAATTTTTTTTTTTTCAAAATTGCACTTACCTTGACCACAGAAGCATCAAACAATAGAATATAGCAGACAAATCAGGCAAAATAAACAAATACAATGAAGCAGCGTCAAAAGAGATCAAAAGCAATATAAAGATAAAGACAGTAGACTAAGCAGGAGGAAAGTAGTCAAAGCTAGATAAAATGAAAGATTAATTACAGTGAAACATGATGTACCCGATTTTCTTACATTAAACCTCTTTAAAAACCAGAAGACGATGTCAAACTATTCAAACAGCTTCAGAATCAAGCCTAGAAAACTAAATTTGATTGTTAATAAAGATAATGAAGGTTTAGAAGCATACTTACCACATAAACAGATACAGAAAAGACTCAAGAACTTATGATAGCCATGAGCATATCTATAAATCTTTAATAAAGAACATTAGAAAAAAAAATTTTAAAGAAAAAGAGAGACTTACAGTAGGTGAAAAAATACGAGCAACCTCTGTTCGATTTGTCTTCATATCTTTTTATTTTCGTGTGTACATTCGCCAGAGCTTTAATATCACACACACTAATTAAGGCAACAAAGATACATACAATACACTAAAGAGATTGACTCTACTTGAAGTACAAGCTTTTTAAAAAGGGAAAGACAGTCATAAAAGAGCCAATGATGATTTTTCAAAATTCGCTATGTTTATTTAATATTTTCTATATCTTACCTTTGCTTTAATAAGTGCTTCTACTTTGGCTGGCATACTATTGATGTACCCCTTGCAAGCATTTGCATTGAGTTTATTTCGCTCTACATCCACAAATTGCTAAAGCTTTCTGACACCTCTTTCTCCGACTTCATGTGGTGTCAGATTAAGTTTGAGCTGATGCCAAACATGCTTTATATGATTTAAATCCAGACTTTGAGCATACCAATAGTTTATATACCTTACACTGATACCGCGTACCTATACAGTTATGATTTTTAATTTATGCTTTACGCCGCTATCACTCTGAAGGTATACATCAGATGTCTTCAAAAGATGATACTCTAATGTGTTCATGTAAATAATGCTAAGTATATGCAGACAAGTCGTTGAGTTTATGTTACTACCATAAAGCTGACATGTCTATGCTGGTCCCTGAGTAGGTATGTGACAACACATGTTCATCCTACCGCTGCAGTGCTTTACTGTAATATCGATGTAATGAGGGAGCAAAATGTCATTTTATACTACTCTATACTATTTTACTCCATCTGATCACTAGATGCTAATCTTTGCTTCAGCTGAGAACGCTACTGGTCGTCACTATTGACTTGACCAGTTGCGATGCCTTTTTGCTCAGGTCATCTGCTTTTTTCAAGGATCCTTTTTTAAAAATGCCTTCTTTTTTTTAGCTCTCGGTGGCACTTTATGGATCTCAGCGCATTTACTCCTGAACGGTACATGAACAAGTAACCAAACTTACCTAACTCCCTGAATAGCTTTTTCGCTATTGTTCGATGACCAGTAATAATACACAGTTCGATATAGTGCTTCATGGCATAATAGACAATAGCATGTCTTCCAGCCGACAGATGTGAATTTCATGGAAAAAGCTTCCTAGTATACCTTTTAACTGTGTGAGAATGAACGTAATATTTATCTGTGATATCCTCTAGCTTCATGCTATTCAGTGATATACCTTCTATTTCTGGATTGCTTTTCCATTGGTATAGATTTAGGCATGATGATGAGAAGTAGTGAGAGAAATTGAGCAAAAAAAAAAAAGAAACCAAGGGCTCTTGAAGTTGCACTTGCTTTTATATGGATACAATGAGGAACGCTCACAGTTCCATACAAGTACGCTATATAGTCTTCCGATATGTTCTTTGTTAATTTAAATGTAAACATATGAATACGGTACATAATTTAAGCTGGTCGGAAGTCAAATTTTTAAATTCGCATTCTTATCTCTCTCTCAAATTCCAGTATTACTGCATGAGACCTTTACTGTTTCAAGACACATGACCCCGAAAATATACCATAGGAGTCCCATGCCGGTAGTTGGCATGCACCTTTTGATATAGCGAAAAAAGTCGGTTTTGCCAAAAGGTTGCTCGTATTTTTTCACCTACTGTACTTGGGGATAACAAATCAAAAAAAGAAAGAAAGAAAAGAAAAGATTCATCTGAGACATCAATCCTTTTATAGATTTTTTGACTTGAATAGGACTGAGTTTATAATTCAACGCAATAGTATTTAAAATGTATCTAGCTTCAATGTTAAGTTTCTTTACTTTTCCTTCAAAGTACCTTATATCAATATGTCTGACCGTATTATCGAAATCAACCCTGCACCTGTCAATGCTCGTGATTCTAGCTCTACCGATATGAGCAATGCATCAAAGGTGATCATTGCAGAGGTCTCATATTTATTTATAGAGATATGGTTTTACTGTAATTCAGTAGTATTAAATTCATCTATGAGTATGTACTTTTTGTATAATTACAACAAAAATTTTTATACAATTGATATGTCGCTTTATGAACTCCTTGTATACAAACAATAAGAGCCTTTAATACTCAGTTTGAAGTTCCAGAGGAAGAACAAGTTTCAATTGATGTTGTTATATTACCGACATTATACAAGTGCCGCTAAACAAGATTAAATTTTTCATCAAGTAAAATCAATTCAACTTTTGTGATAAGATATTTGAATCTTTTCCCATCCTATTCAGTATTATATTGATTAGTTTACATAAGTGCACTACTTTACAAAAAAGAAATGATGGAGTTTAGTTAAGTGTACTGCGGTAATCCAAAAAAAAAGAAAAAAAAAAGGCAAATTAATGATATTCTTAATCAAAGATAGGACAAAAAGCTCATAAGTAAAAGCATAGATATTGAATAATAAATTGTAATTAGCACACAAAGGTAAATGAAGTAAAGCATTTTTAGTTGACGTCTCAGCTAGATTTTTTTTTTCAAAGTACTTAATCAAAAAAAAAATTACAATTTCAGTGCAATTTCTAAAACCGCTTTCTATAACCTAAAGTAAGTCTCTGTATGCTCTATGAATAAAACGAAGATCCTGTAAGTAGGTTTGTTCAACTTAAGACAGTTTGTAAAAGTAAGTATTCTTTTGCAATGTCACTTTAACATTCTTTTTTTTTAACATGCAAGTAATTCCGACATTGCAATTCTCTAATTTCAACATTACTTTCTTTTTTTTCTAAATCTATCAAAATGTTCGATTTTATTTCATTAACAATAATCCTTTCTTATAGTCTCTGTTATAAGGAATCTCAAGACATGTAAATTCACTTGATGTTGATATTGTTGTTTCTTTTTGCAATTAAAAATAAAAATGATTACCAAACCCATTCCCTTCTATTTTCTGCTTAGCTTTAGTCCTTTAAACATTGCACTATCATCTTTGATAGATGCTATTTTCCTTACGGTCAAAAAAAGAAATACCATTTTCTTTTTTCTTTTTTCTTTTTTCTTTTTTCTTTTTTTTTCCTTTTTCTTTGTTCATTTTTGTTTCTAGCTTTTATCTTTTATTTAACGTTTATATTTATTACTTCCCTATAGACTATTCTTTTATTTCAATTGTAGATAATTAATATTACACTTCGTTGGATAAAAGCATTAAACTCATGTTCCCTTTCACAATTTAAGTAATGTTGCTCTCTATCTTTTCATTATAAACGTACAAAATTATTTTTTTTGGGTAGATGTACTAAGTACTTTCTTTTTTTTTGCAGTATAGCAAATCAAGTATGCTTGGCAAGAGGAGGTCGCAGCTCAAGCAGTTAAATTTCCGAGCTCACAGTCCAATGGATTTACGTTATTGACCTTTGTTGAAATTAAAAAATCATACACTGAATTTGAAAACTTTTCATTTTCCCAATTTATAAGTTTGCATGGATTCATGTAGTACAAAAGAGACAAAAATTTTTTTACAAGAAATACAATTTCTTTTTATTCAATATACAGATTATAAACATATACATATCGTTATAGATATAACATATATTTTTTTCTAGGTTTTTTTTGATACAAATATTATATCTCTATCCTGCAAATTCAAATTTGTATTATTTTATTCGAAGTTCAACTGTTAAAACACCCGAAGTATAATAATTTAGAATATAGGGTTTGGGTGCAGTGGCGCACTGCAAATAATAGTGCAAATTCGTTACCTGATTGACTAGCAATCTTGCGAAATAATTTACATTCGTGTACAATCAGGTAAGAGATTTATCCACGCACAGCCTCCTGTCTCTGCCACAAATCGTGTAAGTTATTGTTCGCCCTTTGGTTATGTGATGGTGCAAGATTTGTGGCCAACACAGGAGACTGTTGGGAGACTTTTTCGTTAACTGATCTTGCAAGATGGATCTTTCATCAGTTACGTTGTGGCTCTTGTTTATTATCAATTTGATATCTAATGGTGCTTGGCAGCCAATCACGCTTTGTAAAACACTACTTTATTTGTCTTTTCGCTCTTTTATAAACCACTCATATTGCCTTATATACTTCTTTATAGACCACTCATATAGCTTATATACTTCTTTATTGACCATTCATATTGCAATAAATATTGCTTTATATATACAAAAAAAAATAGGGATTTGGTTTATAAAAAATAGCTTTTTTTTTATTTGAATAAAATAATAATAACAATACATAGTATTTCTTTACTTGTAGCGTTTCAATTGTGTATTTGACTTACCTAATGTCACCAAAATAACAGCATCTAATCTAAAAATACATCAATTAATCTCGTGGAACTCAAGAAGTTAAAAAAAAAAAAAAAGAAAAAAAAAAAAGCCAAGCTCAAGAATTCAAAGACACAAGGATTCAAGGATTCAAGGATTCAAGGACTTGGGCACTTAAAGCAAAGACAGAAAAGAGATAGAAGAGGCCAAAGCAAAGCAGCATTCATCTATGACAATTATTAGCTATCGTGTATATGTAGTAAAAGTAATAGTACCTTTCTTTAGACAGACCATGGGAAGAAAACTAGCTAAGCGTATACTCACAAGTAAAAAAAGCAGCAGACATCTATAATAATTATTAGCTATTGAGTATATATAATAAAAGTGATAGTACCTTTCTTTAGATGGGCTAAGAGAAAAACCTTGCTAAGCTTTACCAACAAGCAAAAAAAAAAAAAAAAAAAAAAGGAAGCAGCACTCCTCTATAATAATTATTAGTTATCGAGTATATAGTAAAAGTAATAGTACCTTGCTTTAGATGGACCATGAGAAAAAAAAAGAAAAAGAAAAAAAGACACCAGCCAAGCTTATATTAACAAGTAAAAGAAGAAGCAACTATAATCCTGGGAAAAAGACTTTATAAAGACCATTTGAAACATCAAGAAAGCAACCAATACAATTTTACTAAAGTACAAGTACCATTAGAACAATAATAGAGTACATATAATATTAAGAACTTACCTTTTATAAAAAAGAGAAGAAAAAAAAAGAAAAAAAAAAAAACAGAAGTGCGTTTTTTGTAGCCTTATTTTACCAATGTTACACTTATTCAATGTCTATCCATATTAGAAATCAAAAACTGTTGCTTTTCATATAGTTTACATTTAATGGTATCCCAAAAGGTAACTGATACATTGCTTGAGCAAGGTTTATTACTTGAATGCAATATGTTTAGCATGAAGGGTATTATTTTATTTTATTTTTTACTTGAAATAAAAAAAAAAAGTCGGTATCTTAACAAATTATAGCAGTACAACAATATCTCCCTTGTTTTGTTTCATGGAATATACTAGATGTCAAAGGTACAAAAGATAAAAAAGAATGCTCAAGTATTGATCATATGTAAGTTTACAAAAAAAAATAACAACCAAGTCTAATGTCAGTTTCTTTTTTTTTTTAGATTAGGAATTCCTAATGGGACACATTCGGATGATGAACATGAGCCTCATGAGCAAAGTTGTTCTTCCCAACATGATAAAACCATAAGAATACCAAACTTATATTACTGCTTGCTGCTGAGAAACTCTTTTTAGTAAAGGAAGTTGGTAATGTTAACATCTCTAATGGCTGATGGCTAATGGCTAATGGCAAATTACACCTATGTGCAAACATAAAGTAAGTAATGAACTAGTATAAGCTTAAAAACATATATTCTTTTATATTATTTGTCATGAAAAATAATAAAGCAATCTATTTACTTAAAAACAAAAAAAATGTGCTTGTATTTGTTAATTATAACTGCCTTGTAATAAAATGTGAGCAGAGCTTCTTTATTTTTTATTCTTTTTAGAATACACATGTATCCTTTTGTTATAATGCAAGAACATTTGCATTTTTATAAAGTATATTTGCTGTTAAATTATTGTTTTCATTTGAATAAGGAACCTTTTATTGCTATATTCTTTTTTTTTTTTACTCAGTCTTTTTCTTTAACTTTGTCATTTTTTTTTCTTTTTTTTTTTTTTTTTTTACTTTTAATTTTTCAGTTTCTTTTTTTTTTTTTTACTAGACGCAACTATTTTGTTACGCCCTGTTACACATTTCTAATGAGCTACGCTAAAAAGCACAGACTGCCTTCCTAATATGTATTCTCCTGAACAAAATAATCGCATGGTGCTTTTGATTTCCGCATTTTGCCCTCAAAAATAAAAAAAAGAAAATATCGGTCTTTAAACAATGGAGAGAAATACGCTTTCCAAAAAAAGATCATTTGTAAAAAAAGACACATTTTTAAAAATGTGAATAACTCCATGAATATTTACCCTACAAAAAAAATAATAACATCGTTAAATTTCTATATGTTTTTCGTATCTAAATCTTTTTTCAAAATTCGAAAATGATCAATACAGCAAGATTTAATTTTTTTCAGGAAAAAAAATAACAATCCGTTACCCAAAAGAAGAGCAATCTTGCGTAATCCGGTACTTAATCGGAACGATTATTTGCAGTGGCGAACCGAGTTGAGGTTATCTTCCACAATTACCAGTCACCTGCCACAAATGTGAATTACGCGGTAGTTTAGACTATGAAAGTGAAGGACTTGCGGGTAGTTAAGAAATAAGGAAAACCGTTAACCAAGAAACCGGTAAGTGTTCGTTTGTTAGATTTTAAGAATACCAAAGAAAACAGCAGTTCACCAGAGAAAATAACCCTGTCTATCCAGACAGAAAACCAAAGACAAAAAATTAGGCCTTCGAAAAAAAGGTATTGTTTATTGATTCGCATAAGTTATTCTTTTATACATTATTGAAAATAAACTAAATTAACAAATGATATCAAACATAACACAATTGAAGGAAATGATGTAAATGGGAATGAGTGAATGTAAACTAAACTTGTGGCATAAGGAGATTTAGAACAATATAAACTATTTTAGCGTCAAACATGTCAGGGAAATACTAGAATAAAAATGGTAAATCAAAGGAAAGAAATTTAAGCTTTGAGCAATGATCAATGCTGTTGAAGCTCCGCCGAGACAACACCGAAATCAAACCCAGATTTCTTACACCCCGTCATCGACTCGCTACCGACCCCCCAGGTCACCAACAGACATCTTTCATTTTCTCGAATTTCTTTCACATTGACTTACTCATTCCATTCGGCCATGACCAAGTTGAGCTAGACCCAAGAAGAAGACGACCCAAAGCTTCACCTCTTTAAGGCGAGTATTACTGCACCAAAAAGGAACTAGTTTAGTTATCCAGAACTTCTTTAAAAAGAACTAAAAATTTTGCCACACAAATTGAGTTTATTATCTCACATTTCCGGGTACTGTCACAAATGTCAGCCAACAATTATGTGTGCCTTTTTAGGAAACAACTAAAAAGCAGTTATTGCGAAAGAAAGGTACTTTTATTAATATTGATAAAGTCATAATAATATAATCAATGACAGTCACTATTTGCATGAATGTTATTGAGTCTAAGTCTAATATCTGGTCTTGAACCTCTACAATGTTTTCGAGACCCAGTTGACACGGTAGGTTTGAATCTTCTAACCTTCGACACGACATCATTTCCCCCTAAACTTTGTGATCGACCTCGATCAACAGCAAGATCAGCGACATCAGAAGAGCCAACAATAGCAGAACTGCCAGCAGCACCAGAAGACAAGCCCATCTCTGCCCTCCAAGCAGCACGAGACACCGTTGGATTGTACCAGGGTTCCTTGATTTCCTCAGCCTTGACCTCTTTCAAACGGTCAACATGGACCCATGAAGTATACGGTTCCCCTCCTACTGATACTAGCTTATAGATATTTGTTTCTTCATTTTTGTCCACAACAAGGAAAGGCCCCATCCAGTTATATTCCAGGCCATACTTTTGCTCATTCCGCAACAATACATGGTCTCCGATTTCAAAATCCACCTTAATGATAGCAGCATCCCACCTCTTCTTATCGTACTCGGAAACAGCCAACATTCTTTTTTAGCTGCAGCACGAACTTGTCCAAGATCCTCCAGTTCCCTAGCAGTATGTTCAGCCACAGTCCTAGGGTCATTAGCCACATCAGAGATAAGGTAAGGCCGCAACAAGTCCCCAGGCAAAACTGGTTCACGTCCATATACTAAGAAAAATGGTGAATAACCCGCCGAACGGTGCTTACGGATCCTGGCAGCAAACAGAGCAGCATCAACGAATTCGTCCCACATGTGGATCGCACCATGTACATATTTTCTTAACATAACTTTAGTACACCATTCAACCGCTCACATTTACCGTTTGTCCTTGGATGGAATGCAGAAGTCAATTTGTGAGTCACCTTGACCCTATCTGTATACTGCTTGACAAGCTTGGAGGTGAAGTTTGCGCCCCTATCTGTGACAATTTCAGCTGGGCAACCAAAACGCATGACAATCTCTTCGTAAATGAAGTCAGTAACAGCTTCAGCAGTAGCAGCAGGTACAGCACGAGCAATTGGCCAATTAGTTGCAAAGTCCACAGCAGTCAAAAGCCACCGATTTCCTCTTTTGGTAGTGGGTAACTCTCCTACGAAGTCAAGGTGCCATCGAGCAAAGGCGGAAGGAACGTCGGATGGAATCATTGCAGCATGGTGTTTGTCTTTTCCGGCACCAGCAGCAAGCTGACATTGTTGACAAAATGACAACCAGTTGTTCAAATCCAATCGCATCGTTGGCCACCACCAACGCTTCTTCAATAGGTCAAACACTGTAGCCTGCCCAACATGTCCGAAACCTTCATGGAACTGAGATACCAAGTCTGCTCGTCTTGAAAAAGGGCAGAATTGAACCAGTGACACACTTGGGCCAACCTTTACTTTTCTCCATACCTGACCATCTTAGACAACAAACTTGTCCCTCTCCCTTGCTATCCGTTGCTTCATGGCATCAGAGATATTTTTGGGCATTTCAAGATTGTAATATAAAGGCCAGTCAGCTTCAGATAATTCCTTTGCGACATATACAGTAGGTGGAAAAATGGTCCGGATGTTTTTAAATTATTCACAAATATCGCTATAGCTTTACCAAATCTCAATCAAATTGAACAGAACAAACATTATTTTGAAGAGAAAACATTACTTTATTTTTAGTAAAAATTTGATATGTCACACAAAAGTTCAAAGGGAGATACAAAAGATCAAATATTTCAGCAACATCCGGACCATTTTTCAGGGTGCCCTATAGAATTTTAATTACCCAGATTGTTCAATGCTGCTGACTCAGAAGCCGTCACTTTTGTTTCAGATGATTAATAATACATTAGATTCATATTAATAATCAAAAAAAATATAAATATCTACTTTTTTTTGCTGATTTAGCATGCTTTCTTCTTCTTTCGTTATTATTGCTGTTTTATACAAATATGGTTCACTCTTTGCCTTTGGATGTACAAGATAACATCAAGTCCTTACTCAAATCCGGTCATTCTTACTCATCCATCATAAAACGAGTGCCTGGAGTCAAGAAAAGCACCATCAGCGACTATAAGCGAAGGTGGTTTCCTAACATGGGGCCCCTTAAATCAGGCCGCAGGTCCGAAATTACTGCTACAACCAAGTCCTACATCAGACGGTCAGTCATAACAGGTAAATTAAAGACGGGGAAGGGTGTACAATGATATCTATGTGACCTTGGATGCGCAATTGGCTACTCTGCTTGCTTAAAACTTTTAAAATCGATGGGATTCCAGGCCCGTATTAAGAAGCGCAAGCCGTTTTTAAAGGCTATACATATGAAAAAGCGACTTGCATGGGCCAACGCCCACAAGGATTGGACAAAAGATGATTGGCATCGTATGGTATTCTCTGACGAGACTAAGGTAAGCGTTTGGGGATCAGACGGTGTGAAGTACTACTGGAAGAGAGTAGATGACAAGCTTCGATTCCACCATCTTGACTTAACAATAAAAGGAGGCGGAGGCAGCGTTATGATGTGCGGCGGTATCACATACGATGGTTCTGGGTATGCTTGTCGTATCTATGATGGAACAATGAAGAAAGAGGATTACGTACATATATTGGACACAACGCTAATGGACACCCTAAATTACTACAATTATGACCCTAAAAGCATCTACTTCCAGCAGGATAACGATCCGAAACATACGTCGAAGGTCGCAAAAGCTTGGTTTGAAGAGAACAACTTCGACAGCAAGTCTATTTACAGTTGGCCTGCTCAAAGCCCTGATCTAAACCCGATTGAACACGTTTGGCATCACCTGAAGCTAAAGTTAAGTGCGTATGAAACCAGAGCTAAAGGCGTACATGAACTATGGGATCGAATTGAAGAACAATGGGCGAGCTTTACAAAAGATGATTGTAGAAAGTATATAGACAGTATGCCAGATAGAATCAAAGCTGTTATTCAAGCAAAAGGGGGATATACGGACTACTAACAGATATTATGGAACACCCTGAAAAATGGTCCGGATGTTGCTAAAATATTTGATCTTTTGTGGCTCTCTTTAAACTTTTGTGTGACATGTCAAATTTTTACTAAAAATAAAGTAATGTTTTCTCTTCAAAATAATGTTTGTTCTGTTCAATTTGATTGAGATTTGGTAAAGCTATAGCGATATTTGTGAACAATTTAAAAACATCCGGACCATTTTTCCACCTACTGTAAGTAATCAGGCTCCATGTTCAACGTATTACCTGAAGTATCAGCATCACAACAACGGCTCAAAGCATCGGGCACACCGTTTTCCTTTCCCGGTTTATACTTGATGGTTGGGCTGTACGTTTCAATTTCTGAAATCCATCTTACCAATCGAGGAGTTGGCTTGGTCTGTGAGCGTAAGTACTGCAATGGATTATGGTCAGTGTATACAACGTAATCAGCACCATCCACAAAACATCTCCAAGTACGCAAGGCATGGAGGACTGCCAGCAGCTCCCGCTCTTGTATTGGATACCCCTTTTCGGTAGATGACAGTTTCTTCGACTCGTAGGCAAGGGGATGAAGCACATCATTGTCATCCCGCTGTAGCAGGACAGCACCAACACCAAAATCAGACGCGTCAGTCTCAATAACAAAAGGCTTACTCAAGTCAGGGTGCTGTAGTACAGGCGAGGAAGTCATCAAGGCCTTCAGCTTGTCAAAAGCATCTTGACACACAGCTGACCATTCAATTGATCTACGTTTTGCACCTACCCCTTTTGTGAGGTCGGTCAATGGAGCAGCAACAGATGAGAAGCCAGGTATAAACCTGCGGTAATGGGAACAGAGACCAACAAACTGACGTGCTTCTTGAACATTGGTAGGCTTAGGCCAATCTTTGACAGCCACAATCTTCGATTCAGAAGGCAAAATACCTTCAGCTGATACACGATAACCTAAGAACTCAACGCTTGTTTGGTTAAAAATACATTTCTTTGGATTGGCAAAAAGTTTGTTTTCACGAAGCTTGTGTAAAACCAAACGCAAGTGCTCCAAGTGCTCCTCTTCAGACTTGCTGTAGACCAAAATGTCATCAAGGTAGACCAGTACAAACTTGTCCAGGTAATCTTCAAGGACAGCATTCATCATCTTCTGGAAAGTAGGTGGGCTATTTGTCAAACCAAAAGGCAGCACGAGAAATTCAAATGAACCATATCTTGTGTTGAACGCAGTCTTGGCAATGTCCATGTCCTTAATGCGAACTTGATGATATCCACTCTTTAGGTCAATGCTTGAAAAATACTTGGATCCACCAAGTCGTTCTAAACACTCATCAATTCTTGGCAGTGGTGTATTGAGACGACGAGTCAGCGAGTTGACAGCACGGTAGTCGATGCACATACGGAGGGTCCCATCCTTCTTCCTAACAAATAGCACCGGTGCACCCCAAGGAGAAGAGCTCGGACGTATCAATCCTAGTGACAACAGTTCCTTCAACTGCGTTTGTAGTTCATCAAGCTCCCTGGGACTCATCTTGAACGGAGGCCGACTAATAGGTTTGGAGTCACCAGTGTCAATGACATGCTCAACCATACGGACAGGAGGTAGTCCTGGAGGTAAATCATTTCTAAAGACATCGTTAAACTCGTTTAATAGTTCCCTTTGCAACGTCACCCTTGCGGTGCACTGTTCCTTATCTTCTTGGACAGAATTGGAGAAGTGCAACAAATAAATTTCGTCAGTTTTTTTCTTTTTAATGATACGTTGCACTTGTTTCTTTGAAATCAAATAGACCAGGTCTTGAGGCACCGAAGCAGCAACTTGAATTGGAGACAAACTCACCTCCCCAACACCATTGCGAGCAGGTAATAGCCATGTACTGTTTACCCAATCAGGAACTGGACGAGCATCACGGAACCACTGTTGACCCAAAATGACATCAAACTTCATTTCAAACACATAAGCTTGCACCTTATACTGTAAACCTTGAGCGATGAGAGAAAATTCAACCTTGTGTTTAATATTGCTGACATGACCTCCAGCCGTTTCAACTTGACGAGCTTGTCGTAATGGAATGACCTTCATACCATCATTAACCAGACGAGGCGAAATGTAGTTGGCACTAGCACCAGTGTCCAACAGAGCCTTGACTGCATGCACTACATTATCCACATTTATACCAAACTCGTACAAGGGAAGGTCAGTTTCTTTATTTTCAATGTTTAAAATATATGATTGATCCTTAGCTAAGTTGTCGTTATCCATGTCACAGTCAAGGTTAACAGAAGTATGAGAGAGAGGTGCTTGACTTGATTGGTGCTTCAGAGGTACCACAGAGTTTAAGTGACCAGTTTTGTTGTTATTCATATTGTTCCTTGTAAAACGACCCCCACGTCGGTTATCAGAGCCATTCTTACGCCATGTAGGGCACTCAGATTTAATATGACCATAGCCTTGACACCCAAAGCAGCGTACTTGTTGACGACCTTGTTGGTATGAAGAGCGCATATTTCTATTTGATCGTGAATAAGCAATAGCATTTAGTGCCTGTCGAATAGTATCCAGATCCATGGGATCATCTTGATAAGGGTCAGAGTGAGCAGGGATTGTTGATTGTATTACGTTCCTATTTCCCACCGCCATTTGTTCTTGGCTGTAAGGCATAGTCAGTTCACCCGCAGCACTTTCAATCGCCAACGCCATGGATTCCGCAATTTCTAAAGATGAAGGAAAACGAGCACGAACAGCAACACGAATATTCTTTTTAAGGCCACGTACAAATTTATCCAGTGCGTCCCCTTTTGAAAGGTCAGCCAATTGAAGCTGAATTGAACGAAACTCTGTAATATATCTTGACACAGACCCATGTTGATAAAGCGCAGCTAACTTATCACGAGCAGCCAATTCACTATTCAAAGGTTTGAATTCACGAGCAAAAGCAACGCAGAAAGCATCCCAATGCTTAGGAGCCATGGAGGAAGACTTAGTACGAGACCACCATAATTTAGCATCACCACGAAGTAGAGTAACAGCATATAGCATTTTCTCAGAGTTATTTAGTCTTGTCAATTCAAAGTAAGTTTTAAGGCAATCCAGCCAAGTAGTAACCGCTAAAGACGAACGCTCTCCATAAAATAAATCAGGCTCACGCACCTTTATCCTATGCGTAGCAAAAGTACCATCAGACAGAGCAGACAACAATTTTTTGACAACTTCATTATTTAAAGTAACACCTTGATCATCATTACCAGTACTTTCTCCAATAGAAGCATCTTTATCAACACTAGAACTAGCATCCATATACCTAGCAGACCATCCCATTCCTTCCTGTTGTTCAGACATTATCAATAAACAGACAGATGCTACCAATTGTCAGCCAACAATTATGTGTGCCTTTTTTAGGAAACAACTAAAAAGCAGTTATTGCGAAAGAAAGGTACTTTTATTAATATTGATAAAGTCATAATAATATAATCAATGACAGTCACTATTTGCATGAATGTTATTGAGTCTAAGTCTAATATCTGGTCTTGAACCTCTACAATGTTTTCGAGACCCACACTGCAAATAATCGTTCCGATTAGGTACCGGATTGCGCAAGATTGCTCTTCTTTTGGGTAACAAATTGTTACTTTTTTTCGTGAAAAAATTAAATCTTGCTGTATTGATCATTTTTGAATTTTGAAAAAAGATTTAGATGCGAAAAAAATAAAGAAATTTAACGATGTTATTATTTTTTTTGTAGGGTAAATATTCATAGAGTTATTGATGTTTTTAAAAAAATGTCTTTTTTTACAAATGATCTTTTTTTGGAAAGCGTATTTCTCTCCATTGTTTAAAGGCCGATATTTTCTTTTTTTTATTTTTGAGGACAAAATGCGGAAAACAAAAGCATTCTGCGATTATTTTGATCAGAAGAATACATATTAGGAAGGCAGTCTGTGCTTTTTAGCTTAGCTCATTAGAAACGTGTAACAGAACGTAACAAAATAGTTGCGTGGTTAATTGTACCTTTGCTGCCGTCGGAATTTAAAATTTCCAATTTCCTTATTAGGAAACACTGCACATAATTGCTATATATATAGCATTATATTTGACAGAATATAATGAGATATTTCGGGTTTACGTCAATATATTTACAGATTCCATAAAATATGTACTTCGTATATTTTGCTCGAAATGTTAAGATATGTATATAAAATACCGTGTTACTTTTGGTGACGCGCCGCTTCATTGTTCTTTCTACGATGATACACAAACATAACGCTTTTCCATTGGACCTTACATGCTTGCGTTTCTCTTTGATGCTACTTCTTTATTGGCTTATTGCCTTTTAACAAAGCTTCCTTATAGGTCTATTTCTCTTTAAAATTACTTCTTCATTGGCTTATTGCCTTTTTACAATACTTTCTTATTGGTTTATTATGATTATATATAGCTCTGGATGATTTGTATTAGGAAAAAAAAGGCTTAAAATACAGTATTATTGGTCAAAAATGTGGTTTTATTCATTTATTTTTGGGCTCTTTTGCCATATTGATTATTAAAAATGATTTAAAAAAAAGGGGGGGGGAAGAAGCAGGGAATTTATGGGAATAATGAAACATCACCTTTAAACGGTAGATACAAATTTTTTTTTTTCAAAATTGCACTTACCTTGACCTCAGAAGCATCAAACAATAGAATATAGCAGACAAATCAGACAAAGCAAACAAATACAATGAAGCAGCCTCAAAAGAGATCAAAAGCAATATAAAGATGAAGACAGTAGACTAAGCAGGAGGAAAGTAGAGTCAAAGCTAAATAAAATGAAAGATTAATTACAGTGAAACATGATGTACCCGATTTTCTTACATTAAGCCTCTTTAAAAACCAGAAGACGATGCCAAACTATTCAAACAGCTTCAGAATCAAGCCTAGAAAACTAAATTTGATTGTTAATAAAGATAATGAAGGTTTAAAAGCATATTTACCACGTAAACAGATACAGAAAAGACTCAAGAACTTATGATAGCCATGAGCATATCTATAAATCTTTAATAAAGAACATTCAAAAAAAATTTAAAAAAAAGAGAAACTTACCTGGGATAACAAATCAAAAAAAAGAAAGAAAGAAAAGAAAAGATTCATCTGAGACATCAATCCTTTTATAGATTTTTTGACTTGAATATAACTGAGTTTACAGTTGAACGCAATAGTATTTAAGATGTATCTAGCTTCAATGTTAAGTTTCTTTACTTTTTCTTCAAAGTACCTTATATCAATATATCTGAGCGTATTATCGAAATCAACCCTGCACCTGTCAATGCTCGTGATCCTAGCTCTATCGATATGAACAATACATCAAAGGTGATCATTGCAGAGGCCTCATATTTATTTATAGAGATATGGTTTTACTGTAATTCAGTAGTATTAAATTCATCTATGAGTATGTACTTTTTGTATAATTACAACAAAAAATTTTATACAATTGATATGTCGCTTTATGAACTCCTTGTATACAAACAATAAGAGCCTTTAATACTCAGTTTGAAGTTCCAGAGGAAGAACAAGTTTCAATTGATGTTGTTACGTTACCGACATTATACAAGTGCCGCTAAACAAGAATAAATTTTTCATCGAGTAAAATCAATCCAACTTTTGTGTTAAGAGATTTGAATCTTTTCCCATCATATTCAGTATTATATTGATTGGCTTACATAAGTGCACTACTTTACAAAAAAAAATGATGGAGTTTAGTTAAGTGTACTGCGGTAATCCAAAAAAAAAGAAAGAAAAAAAGGCAAAGTAATGATATTCTTAATCAAAGATAGGACAAAAAACTCATAAATAAAGGCATATATATTGAATAATAAATTGTAATTAGCACACAAAGGCAAATGAATTAAAATATCTGCAGTTGACGTCTCAGATAGATTTTTTTTTTCAAAGTACTTAATCAAAAAAAAAAAATTTCCAATTTCAGTGCAATTTCTAAAACCGCTTTTTATAGCCCAAAGTAAATCTCTATATGCTCTATAAATAAAACGAAGGTCCTGTAAGTAGGTTTGTTCAACTTAAGACAATTTGTAAAAGTAAGTATTCTTTTGCAATGTCACTTTAACATTCTTTTTTTTTAACATGCACGTAATTCCAACATTGCTTTTTTCACATGCAAGTAATTCCGACATTGCAATTGTCTAATTTCAACATTACTTTTTCTTTTTTTCTAAATCTATCAAATGTTCTATTTTATTTCATTAACAATAACTCTTTCTTATAGTCTCTGTTATAAGGAATCTCAAGACATGTAAATTCACTTGATGTTAATATTGTTGTTTCTTTTTGCAATTAAAAATAAAAATGATTACCAAACCCATTCCCTTCTATTTTCTGCTTAGCTGTAGTCCTTTAAACATTGCACTATCATCTTTGATAGATGCTATTTTCCTTACGGTCAAAAAAAGAAATACCATTTTCTTTTTTCTTTTTTCTTTTTTTTTTTTCCTTTTTCCTTGTTCATTTTTGTTTCTAGCTTTTATCTTTTATTTAACGTTTATATTTATTACTTCCCTATAGACCATTCTTTTATTTCAATTGTAAATAATTAATTTTACTCTTCGTTGGATAAAAGCATTGAACTCATGTTCCCTTTCACAATTTAAGTAATGTTGCTCTCTATCTTTTTATTATAAACGTACAATTTTTTTTTTGGGTAGATATACTAAGTACTTTCTTCTTTTTTTGCAGTATAGCAAATCGAGTATGCTTGGCAAGAGGACGTCGCAACTCAAGCAGTTAAATTTCCGAGCTTACAGTCCAATGGATTTACGTTATTGACCTTTGTTGAAATTAAAAAATCATACACTGAATTTGAAAACTTTTCATTTTCCCAATTTATAAGTTTGCATGGATTCATGTAGTACAAAAGAGACAAAAATTTTTTTACAAGAAATACAATTTCTTTTTATTCAATATACAGATTATAAGCATATATATATCGTTATAGATATAACATGTATTTTTTTCTAGTTTTTTTTTGATACAAATATTATATCTCTATCATGCAAATTCAAATTTGTATTATTTTATTCGAAGTTCAACTGTTAAAACACCCGAAGTATAATAATTTAGAATATAGGGATTGGGTGCAGTGAAATCATCATTTTTAGGAATTTTGCTGTGGATATCAATAAAATATAATTGTATTGACAGTTGCTAATATGTATGTTATGTCTAGTTTCGCTATACGGTGAAGTGATAACAGAAACCAATTAATAGAAGACTGTAAAGACTATTAATGTACAATAACAACAAAGTTAACAATATAAACTAGTTCTTGACTTCAATTGCTTGAACGTGCAAAAAGAATTTACTCGGCACCCAAAATTAATTTTAGCGGGAAGAAAGCCTTTTTTTTATTACTTTACAACAATAGATACTTTGGAATAACATATTAATATAAAGGTAATTGGGGAAAATATACAATTGTAAAGAGGATTATGGTGATTTTTGATAAATAAAGTATATGATGTATCAATTGAGTATTCGTCTTCATGTTGATTTTAATGGTGTTCTTTTCTGTTTAGTGTGCTGGCACATTGGGTGAATAATGTGTCCAGAGATCGTCTTCTTGATGTATCCTATGAGGGATAGAAAATAATAGGTAAGAAAAATAATGTCGGCCAATTGTGACGTGTGTCTTTTCAATTCCCGATGCGGTGAAGCTGATTATTTTCCTTTCCCCTTATTTTCGTTTACATTTTCTTCAATAACGTCTGTTAGAGTTATCCAACCACACCGAAAAGCATACCATTCGAATCGCCATGAGAAGGAGCATCTTTTGAATACAAAATAAGCTTTAAAAATCAAAAAGGAATCAAAGGCGATCATCGACCAAAATCCGACTTTGTCAGTATTATGCATGTTATTGTCCAGATTGGTTGAGGTGTCAACTTCCGAAGCGAGAGGTCACTGGTTCGACCTTTACATATACCTTTTTTTGAAATTTTAAGCAGTCATTTTTTAAGTCTGAGTTTTTTCTTTTTGTGGCTTAACTATTTTGAAATAATTTTTTTTTCCATTTCGCGTTTTTCCTCTTTTTTTTCTTCCCTTTTTACATCTTTCAAATTAAAGTTAGTATATCATGTCTTTTATCAACATTTCAACTGCAAACTACACCAATCCTGCTGGTATTCGTCGTCAAAGGCCAGTTACTTCACCAAGCAACCCTATTATTATTGTTGATTCTGATGAAGAAGTAGAAGAAATGCATTTAGAAACTGAACAAACTTCAAATTTGGACGAAGCATTTATTTCAACGAATAACGATGATAATGAGGAATTATTGGAAATAGAAGATTTTGAAGTTGATGAAGAGTTACATGACAGTAACATTTTGCCAGATAATTGGAGCAGAGAGCAAAATGTTCCTATTATGTCCACCAGAACGTTTTTTTTAACTTTTGGAACAGAAGAAGCGTGTATGCAGTAAGTATAAAAGTATAACAAAATACTCTTGTATGCAATTTTAATAACTTTATTTTTTTTTTTATAAATTAGATTTTTTATTAATAATGGAATTTATTATGGAAGCAACACTGTTTACTGTTGCAATGGTGCTGAAGGAAGTATTATGTACTTGGAACGAACGGGAAGTATTCCACGTTGGAGATGTAATGGCGTCATAATTAACCAGGAAACCGGTGAAAAATGTTGTAATGGACGTCAAATAGCCGTACGAAATGCTTCCTTTTTTAGTCATCGCAACTTACCAACCTATGACACACTTTCGATTCTTTACTTTTGGTGTTTGAAAATACGCCGCATGGCAATTTCTACCATAATTGGATGCGCTCCTAAGGCAGTACGTAAAACATTAACAGGTTGGTACCAAGTTTTACAAGAAGATTTGCAGCAAAATGGTTGTAAAATTGGAGACTATGATGCGGATGGAAATCCAATCGTGGTAGAAATTGATGAATCAAAGTTTGGAAAAAAAAAATATCATCGTGGACACCGTGTGGAGGGTGTTTGGGTGGTTGGTGGTGTGGAAAAGACACCTGAACGAAAGTGTTTTCTTGTTGTAGTTAATAGCAGAAACACGGAAACGACGGATACAATTATTCAAAATTTTGTTACAGATGGATCCATAGTACATACAGACTGTTGAATGAACTTAACACATCGAACTGTCAACCATAATGTAACATTTTGTGATGGCAATCGGCATACTAACACTATCGAGAGTAACAATAACATTACTATATACAAATGCTTATAGTTCAAAATCATTCTGAAATTTCTTTAGGAACTTGGAATGGAATAAAGATGAATGTAACTCCTGCCCTCAGAATGAAGAAAATGATGCCTTGGTTGCTTATTGAGTTTATTTGGCGAAGAAAGCATCATAACGATATCTTTGGCGGTATAATAAATTGCCTTAAGAATGTTAGCTTTGATCGCGCTCAACGTAATCCAGCCTGGCTAACAGAACTTGCTGCAGAATAATAATAATCATAGAAAATAAAAGTAAAAACGTTTGTTAAAATGTTAATATTATTTGGAGCAAGTATTATTAATAGTTTATTAAAAAAATAGCCAAAGTGTTAAGACAATCAATTAAAAAAAATTTGTAATGCTATTCGTTTTTGTGTGTTTATAGTATGAACACAAAATAAAACGGTACATAAAAGCATTAATTTTAAAAAAAAAAACAGCTATAAAATTGCAATTGCAACTTTCTAAAAAAAAAAAAAAAAAAAAAAAAAAAAGGACGCACCGTACGTTTCGAACAGGCGACCTCTCGCTTCGGAAGTTGGCGCCTCAACCAATCTGGGGTTCTTTCGTGTTTCTGATTGTTACACCAACTTTTGTCTGGCTAAACAATCACCCGCATACACTCACACTGCAAATAATCGTTCCAATTAGGTACCGGATTGCGCAAGATTGCTCTTCGTTTGGGTAACAAATTGCTACTTTTTTTCGTGAAAAAAATTAAATCTTGCTGTATTGATCATTTTCGAATTTTGAAAAAAGATTTAGATGCGAAAAAAATAAAGAAATTTAACGATGTTATTATTTTATTTGTAGGGTAAATATTCATGGAGTTATTCACATTTTTAAAGAAATGTTTTTTTTTTACAAACGATCTTTTTTTGGAAAGCGTATTTCTCTCCATTGTTTAAAGACCGATATTTTCTTTTTTTTATTTTTGAGGGCAAAATGCGGAAATCAAAAGCACCGTGCGATTATTTTGTACAGAAGAATACATATTAGGAAGGCAATCTGTGATCTTTAGCGTAGCTCATTAGCAATGTGTAACAGGGCGTAACAAAATAGTTGCGTTTAGTAAAAAAAAAAAAAAAAAAAGAAGCTGAAAGATTAAAAGTAAAAAAAAAAGACAAAGTTAAAAAAAAGACCTAGTGAAAAAAAAAAAAAGAGCATAGCAATAAAAGATTCCTTATTCAAATGAAAACAATAATCTAAGAACAAATATGTTTTATAAAAATACAAATGCTTTTACATTATAACAAAAGAATACGTGTATATTCTCAAAAGAATAAAAAGTAAAGAAGCTCTGCTCACATTTTGTTGCAAGGCAGTTATAATTAACAAATACAAGCACAATTTTTTTGGTTTCAAGTAAAGAGATTACTTTATTATTTTTTATGACAAATAATACAAAAGAATATATGTTTTTAAGCTTATATTGGTTCATTACTTACTTTGTATTTGCAGATGGGTGTAATTTGCAATTAGCCATTAGCCATCAGCCATTAGGGATGTTAACATTGTCAACCTTCTTTATCAAAAAGGGCTTTTTAACAACAAGCAGTAATATAAGTTTGATATTCTTATAGTTTTATCGTGTTAAAGCGAAAAACTTTGCTCATGAGGTTCATGTTCGTCATCCGAATGTGTCCCATTAGGAATTCCTAATGTAAAAAAAAAAAAAAAAAAAAAAAAAAAGAAACCGACATTAGACTTGGTTGTTATTACTTTTTTATAAGCTTACATTTGACCAGTGCTTGAGCTTTCCTTTTTTTTTGTTTTATGCCTTTGGCATCTAGTGTATTCCATGAAACAAAACTAGGGAGAAAAAAAAAAAGATGTTGTTTTACTGCTATAATTTGTTAAGATACCGACTTTTTTTTATTTCACGTAAAAAAAAAATAAAATAAAATAAAATAATAACCTTCCTCCTAAACATATTGCATTCAAGTAATAAAACTTGTTCAAACAATGTATAAGTTATTTTTTGGGATACCATTAAATGTAAACTACATGAAAAGCAATTGTTTTTGTTTTCTAATATAGATAGACAGTGAATAAGTGTAACATTGGTAAAATAAGGCTACAAAAAGCACTTCTCTTTTTTTTTTTCTTTTTTTTTCTTTTTTTCTTTTTTTTTCTTCTCTTTTTTATAAAAGGTAAGTTCTTAATATTACATATGTATTCTATTCCTATTCTAATGGTACTTGTACTTTAGTAAAGATGTATCGATTGCTTTTTTTATGGTTTAAATAGTCTTTATAAAGTCTCTTTCCCAGAATTGTAGTTGCTTCTTCTTTTATTTGTTGGTATAAGCTTGACTGGTATCTTTTTTTTTTCTTTTTTTTTTCATGGTCCATCCAAAGCAAGGTACTATTACTTTTGCTACATATACTCAATAGCTAATAATTATTATAGATGCCTGCTGCTTCCTTTTTTTACTTATTGGTAAAAGCTTAGCAAGTTTTCTTCCCCTTGTCTATCTAAAGAAAGGTACTATTGCTTTTACGATATATATACGATGGCTAATAATTATTATAGATAAATGCTGCTCTGCTTTGGCCTCTTTCTGTTTCTTTCCTGGTTTTTACTTTGGTTCTTAAGTACTGATGTACTTCCATCTTTTGCTTTAAGTGCCCTGGTCCTTGTGTCTTTGAATCCTAGAATCCTTGAGCTTGCTTTTTTTTTTCTTTTCTTTTGAGAACTTTTTGAGTTCCACGAGATTAATTGATGTATTTTTAGATTAGATGCTGCTATTCTGGTGACATTAGGTAAGTCAAGTACACAGTTAAAACGCTACGAGCAAAGAAATATCATATTTTGTTATTATTATTTTATTCAAATAAAAATAAAGCTATTTTTATAAACAAAATCCCTATTTTTTTGTGTATATAAAGCAATATTTATTGCAGTATGAATGGTCGATAAAGAAGTATATAAAGCAATATGAGTGGTTTATAAAAGAGCAAAAAGACAAATAAAGTAGTGTTTTACAAAGCGTGATTGGTTGCCAAGCACCATTAGATGTCAAATTGATAATAAACAAGAGCCACAACGTAACTGATGAAAGGTCCACCTTGCAAGATCAGTTAACGAAAAAGTCTCCCAACAGTCTCCTGTGTTGGCCACAAATCTTGCACCATCACATAACCAAAGGGCGAACAATAACTTACACGATTTGTGGCAGAGACAGGAGGCTGTGCGTGGATAAATCTCTTACCTGATTGTACACGATTGTAAATTATTTCGCAAGATTGGTAAACGATTTGTTACCCAATTTACACTATTATTTGCAGTGCAACCTCCCAAATGATAGGCAGATGATTTAACCATTTGCACTATCTCCACATACCTGCGCGGATGGTTAAGTGGTATAATCTTCGCCTGCCACGCGAAGGGCCCGGGTTCGATTCCCGGTTCGCGCAAGTACTTTACATTTTTGCCTTTTTATTGTTGCTGTTGTCATATCTTTTTATTTTATTGTAACGAAGATTACAAAATTAACATCAGGAATGACTGCGGTTTGTGATTTTTTAGTTTTGAACCTTATATTGAAAGAAGACAAACAGTAAATATTTTGTCTTGTACCACGCCAGTTAGAAAATGAACTTCTGCGTAACAATCTATTTGAAAACGGAGTATCAACTCTTTTGCTTGAAAACCAAAAACAACACAAAATCATAAAATCCAAAAACATATAAATACCTCATATCTTATCCCTATTTTTACTTCACTTTACTTTTCTTTATTACAGAATATTATATCTTTTTATCTTTTCTTTATTTTATAAACCAATAAAACCATCAAGCGTTCAAAAGAAACCCTTTGGTCTGTGTTCTATTCAAAATACTGAAGTCCCTTGAAGCTAAATCAACTTCATTGTAAACCTATTCCTAAACCTCAAGAGTTTAGCCTATTTTAACAAGTTTGATCTACTTAACAAGATCTGGTGGTCACTACCGACAATACTTATTTACTTACAAAAGTAAACCCGCAAACAAGCTATATACATAAAAAAGAAAAATTTACAATATTGTAACGAGAATGATGAAGACATCTATAAAATTTTGGACAGTACAACTGACTTTGAAATCGACTTACTTCAGTAATTTAACTGAAATACACAACATCGACACAAGTAAAAATATTAACTCAAGTAAAAATATCAACCTTATTTCCTTTTCTTTTTTCTCTTTCATTTATATATAAATATCTCTATATCTTTTATTTCAATTCACTTTAGTTCACTTAAATTCACTTCTATTCAAAAACTTATTTTACTTTGAATAAATAGTCTCTTAAAAGATAAAATCTATTTTCTTATTTTATAACAAACAAGTCGAATTCCCTTGAAGCAAATTATCTTCATTGTATCTATTTTATATTTTATTATATTTCTTTACATTTTACTTTACAAATCAAGTTTGATCCACTTAACAAGATCTGGTGGTCACTATATACAAGCAAGCCTATAATTCAAATTACTTACCCTTATTGGATCTCAATTGACCTAATACTTTATCTCAACAACTTATATCGAACCTATCGAAACCCGAAAACATAACGAACCTTACAATATCGAAATCAGACCTTATATTGAAATCAAACCTTATATCAAAATGAAACTTTATTTTTATTTATCTTAAATATATTTTATCCAATAAATCAAGTATCTTTATCCCTAAATCTTTTGGTATAACACTCTTAAAACACAAGCAAGACAAGTCCCTTGACGTCAATTATCTTCATTGTAAACATTCTTAAAACTCTTATCAAGTTACTTTATTACAAATAAGTTTGATCTACTTAACAAGATCTGGTGGTCACTTACAAGCGAATTTAATATCAATAATTTACCCAACTCTTATTTTTTTTATTCATTTTCATCAACTTTACTTTATTTCAAAACTGTTAACCCTTACAAGCCATTGAAGGAACAAAAAATTACACAATTGTGACGAAAATAGAAATTCTTTTAATCAAACTGTACCACTTGACGAAGAAAGTTCGGACATGAACTAAGTTCACGCCCTCAATATTTTGATAAACTCAATGAAATTGAAAAACTCAACAAAATTCACAATTTAAACGAAAGCACAAAAATCTAAAAACATCACAAAATCAAGAAAACCAAAAACATAAACATCAACAATTTATCAAGCATTATTACTATTGTAAACATACAGTGGTCAGCAAAACCGTTCGCACGAAACGTATTTTTTCTTTCTGCATCTTTTGCGACATGTTACGCTTACGAAGCCATAGCTATAGTACATACAGTAGGTGGAAAAATGGTCCGGATGTTTTTAAACTATTCATAAATATCGCTACAGCTTTACCAAATCTCAATCAAATTGAGTGAAACAAACATTATTTTGAAGAGAAAACATTATTTTATTTTTAGTATAAATTTGATATGTCACACAGAAGTTCAAAAAGAGTCACAAAAGATCAAACATTTCAGCAACATCCGGACCATTTTTCAGGGTGCCCTATAGAATTTTAATTACCCAGATTGTTCAATGTTGCTGACTCAGAAGCCGTCACTTTTGCTTCAGATGATTAATAATAAATTAGTTTCATATTAATAATAAGCAAAAAAATTAAATATCTACATTTTTTTTGCTCATTTAGCGTGCTTTTTTCTTCTTTCGTTATTATTGCTGTTTTATAGAAACATGGTTCGTTCTTTGCCTTTGGATGTACGAGATAACATCGAGTCCTTGCTCGAAACTGGTCATTCTTACTCATCCATCATAAAACGAGTGCCTGGACACTACGGCGCAAAAAATCTCCGCATTTCGCTTCTTGTAGGCGCAGATTAGCAAAATAAAAATGCGAAAAATGTCGAATTTAGCAAAATTTAAAGCAAAATTTAAAGCAAAATTGGAGTAACATTGGAATAAATATAATGCTACATGAACTCTCAAACGCTTTCACATAACAATTTAATTGGATGAGGCAGACATTTGCTGTTCTGTATATAAGCAGAGTATGGCTATGTTTAAGCAATTATGTCCAGTAAAATGGGTAGGTTTATTATTGTATAGGGCAGTATAAATGGACAAATTTAAATGATTTAATAATACGATGCTTTATTTATTTTATTATATTATTCATTTAATATATATTTGAATAAAAAAAAAAGTAATAACAAAAAAAAATAACAATAGAAAAGGAATAACAAAAGAAAAGGAATAAAAGAAAAGGAATGCAGAATGAACAGATCCAATACAATCGTATGTCATTACTTACCTGTCCTCGACAATATTCAATGCAACCCATTTAGCAGATTTAATTACTTTCAACAATCTACATTGCAATCTACATTCAACAGAATAATTAATATTTAAACACATGCAATTTTATTTCTATTTACCAAAATTGTTTTCCTTTTTTTTTTATCACATGATGGATAATTGTCTTATACAACCATTGTTACTTTTCCTCAAGTCCGTGCGCCTATGCTTTATTGGGTTTCATAATACTCTATCATCATTGCTGTTATCGTTAATATCATCACAGTCGCTTCATACAAAATCCACATTGCAAAATAAAACAAAGTAGTAAATCTAATAATAGAACATCAGTTAAGAAAAAATACAGCAAACAATTATACCATTTGTCTTGTTCAAACATACTATCTATACAAGTATGTTGTTGGTTAAGGTTCAATCTATCTGAAGCAGCATAGAGGTATAATTTTACCTAATATCAACAGCATACACAATATGAAACAACACACCAGCATATATACAAAAGCAGAGGATGATAGTTGCGACAAACTGGTCTACAGCATGATAGAGTATTGACTTATACAGCTAGGTTTGCACACTACAGATGAGTCAGTAAAGTGTCAAGGTAAGGAGCGGAAAGAAATACAAATAAAGATAGAAAAGAAGAGCAAGGATTGTTGCATGTTGTAATGTAGCCATAAGCTAACTTTTCTTTAATTAGTGAACCATTGGTTAAAAAAAATCTTGTTTGACTAGAAGCTCTCGCAATATTGAAGTAAAAAGAATACTAGAGCTTACTAGAAGCAAAGATAAAAAGAATAGTTTAAAAGGAATACAACATTCAACAACTTTATACCCATGCAACATAACTTTTTTTTTTCATTTGTAATGCGTTGACTGTTTGAGCTGATTTAGTTTTAGCTATTTTGTTTTCAAAACATGGTGCATATCAGCAATAGCTAAAAGTATCAAAAACTGTTAACAAAGTAGAGTAATAATGAATATACGAAAAAAAAAAAAGAAAAGAGCCATAAAAAAAAATAAAAATAAAATAATGCTTTAAAATCCATGCAAGTTTATTTCATATAATTAACGTCATAGGACCAATGGTATTGAAGAATAATAACTAAGCTATAAAAAAGTACCAACATTACCATCATGGAGATCTAGTCATGACAAGACAACTCTAAAACGACTTTAACAAATAATAGCAGAATTTATTTAACAAAAGATAAAAACTGTGGAATAGGCGTGTTGTTTCTCTCGATTAATAAAATTAAGAATAAATCAAATATCGATGAGTCTCTTGAACCTCTTTATTGATAAGGACGAGAGAGAGAGCCCATTCATACAAACTACGTCTTAGAATATAACAATATGATTTAGGGTCCGAGGTAGGTACGGTATAAATTGTGGGGCTGTTTATCGTACATAGCACGAAGTGCTATATATGATATACAGTCAAATTATTAATTTTAAGAACCTTTGAGTGATCTCACACGACATTAAGGAAATTATTAGAGTAAATACGACAAAAACAATAAAAGAAAAAGAAACAATTATATTCTTCTCTTTTTATTTTGACGACGAGAAGTAGGACGAGTGCCAGAACGGGTACGACCAAAGGAGAAGGAGGAGAGGAGAAGCAGCAGAGAACGAGAAGGTAGTTGCGGAAGTTGTACTAAAGTTAATAAAATTTAATCGTTACAATGATAGAGTATATTTGTTTTTAAAATTAAACATACATGCTAACTTCATTGCTATTTCCTTGTTCTAATTCGTTGGAGGCATCAAGTTCAGGAAGTAGTTCAAGATCAAGATTTTCCTCAGGATGTATATCTGTTACGTAGGTGTTCGGCTCTACTACGTTTTTGCAGTGTCTGGTTGTTGGTTTTTAACCAATATAAACATAATGATTAATCAAATGAACGGTTTTGTATAAAAAAAATACCTTTTTGTTGTGATAATTGTTGTATGACTTTGCTAGCAAAACTTGAGCTCCCCAGCTATTAATACATCTACTTAAAGAGATATTTGCTCGTAAAGCAAGTTCTTCAAGCTCTGTGTATGCTGCTTTTTTATAAACAGCCGGAATGTCCTTCCACGATAGTTTGTTTTATCGATACGAGCATCGGCAAGAAGCTTATTGCTTAAGCTCGTACAAACAACTTGCGTAAATCTATTTAGCTGAGAGTGATATCTTTTGGTTAACAATGCTTTTTGATCCAATGTTTCATCGGAATCCTCTGGCTTATCCACGAGTCCATTGTTTCTCTCAAGAACGCGTCTATGCAGGCTGCATTGCTATGTCGCCCATCACCCAAGCTTACTGGAAATCTGGAATATCTCTACGAACGATCTCAAAAGCTGGTAGATTCAATTGGGGAAGTTGTGGTTCGTAGTAGCTGCTGTAATGTATTTTAAGTAAAAACATCCAATTAACTCACTTCCTTTTTTTTTCTTTTTTTTTTTTTTTTTACTTTGTGAAGCAGGATAGCTTGTACGAGCGTTTCGCTCAATCATCAGCTTCAAGTCGTCCATTTGTTGCCGAGCCTCATCTTTCCAGGCTTCGAATTCGCTTCTGAATTCGCTTCTGAAAGCGTCGACTGTTCTTCGATAATTTCGGATTTCGTAAACAATTTGATCAACGTTGTAAGGCATAGCAAAAAGATGTAAAGTTTTAAAAGGTATTAGTTTGATAGAATCAAAATAAACAATGATTATATAACTGCCTAGAGCTTATATACTTTCATTGTCTATGCATTAACGAATGTACCACGGAATTCCGACTAAATGTTACGTGGTATTTGTTCTTGCCCTTTAATCATTTGTTGAACTAGCCAAGTGATATCCACATCTCTACTGATAAAATTGTTTAATGTAAACAATGTGTTTAGTTACTCTTTGATTACATTTTCAGTACGACACAGGGTAAGAAGGAGAAATATGCTACTGCTATACTTCAAAAATAAAGATGTAGACTGATATTAACAAAAACAGAAAAATATGCTTTAATAATTAGCGAGCTTGTTTTATCTATATTACTTTCTATAAACCCTATTATTAATTGAAGAAAAGTATATCCTGTAATATAATCAATTACTGTATTAAGGAGAAGTTACTTTTTTAGTTTGTAGTAGCTTGATAAAAAATATCACCATTCCGTGTAAGATATTCATAAGAAATATCGCTTACAGATATTTATACTATAATAGAAATTTGAAAAGAAAATTCAAAAACCATTTACATGATAATTTAAAAGAAACATAATACTATGACATGTTCTTCTTAAAGTTGTAATCATTACATTGTGCATAAGCGGTCAATAGTCAAAGAGAAGAAACTACAGTGTAATTTCTCAAGAGATAAGATTTAATGTTTTAACCTCATTTGTTCATTGTTTTTATACCGACTTTAACCGACATACTATAAACAACTCTAATCATTTCTAAGCTACAAGATGTCTAGGTCAGCTTTGTTATTAATCTTAGATCATAATGTTCATTACATTGTAATATTTATTATCGGTACTCATGTTAAGAATTTAAGGAGTTGATATTTGTATATATTACTACATCAGACTATACACAGCAGTTTTAGGTGACAAATACTAACAGATTTATTATTGTTTTTATTTTTTTTAAAAAAAATATAGCGAAATAAAAGAAAAATGAGCTTTATACTTAACTTTAGCCTAGATAGCAATTGTCTCTGATACCAGCAATTCTATATTAACTTCTGCTTTTTCTATAAGTACTTGTATTTTAGTATTATATTTTCTATACTAAAGGCTATCTGCTATTTACATTTGTAAATTGTAAGATATTAATCAACGTTTGTTTACGCCCTATATTAATTTCCACGTTTTGTTTTATTGTTTTTTTTTTTTTTTTTTTTTGGTTTTTACCTACTATGTTCCAAAAATAGCAATGCACATGTATTAGATATACGGACCATCTCTAATAATCAGCAATACCCCATACAGATCCATTGACTAATTAGGTAGATTTAGTCAACTAAAGCCAGATAGGCATCCTCAGGAACCATAATCTTCATCTGATTTCTACAATAAATACTTCGTACTCTTGTTAATTTCGATTTAAACAATAGTACACTGAGAAGTATAGATACCTTTAATTATTATTATCTGCTCTTCGTCTCTCTCTTTTTCTCTTTTTTTTTTTCTTTTTTTTTTTAATTACCATCAAAACTCCATCCAAAATATATATCTAATCTTCTTATGTATTGCTGTATTCACGTAATTACCCTTCGACTATAGCCCAAATAAATTCTATGCATATGTTTCTATGCTTAAAACCTTTTACAAGAAACTGTTTTTATACCTTTTGTAGCTGTAATAAAAAAGAATCGTTTTAAGAGTTTTTAAACAAAGCTTCAGGTTTTGTATCTGTTAACAAGTTGCACTGCAAAATGATATGTTATTTGACACCTTCCATTATCTCTACAGTGTTACGATGTTGTTAAAGTAATTTATAACCTTATATCCAATATGCTAATCAAATAAGATTTTTTTCATTATGAGTACTGAACTTGTATGTTTTTTTTTTTTTTCTACCAAATAAAGAGTTTTTCTACTAAACATTTCATAAAGCATAGGACTAAACAGAATGTAGCTCATATTCTGTAGACATACATTAGACACAATGTATATCAACAAACGATCACTATTTACCTTAAAAAAAAAGCTAATTCTTGTTAAATAATTGTAAAAGTATGTTGTTCAACTTTCTTCTATAAATCATTAGAATCAAAGGTAAACGGAGTTTTCTTTACCATAACTATTTACTTTTACACTTTCACGGAGCCATGTATTAATCGACCATGGTATAATTATAATTCAGGATAAAAGAACGATTTTGATGCAAAGGGGCAAATAACTAGATTAAGGTACAAGATAAATAATAATAGTTTAATTGTTAGCAAGTGTTTAGAATAGTAAAAATAATTACGAGCCGTAAGAATTTCGTAGCAGGATTACATGAAGAAAGAAAAGAAGTACAATCGGAAGTTTCTTGTACGTTTGAAACATTTGTAAGTTATAACGACGTCATCCCAGAGCATTTGCAAACTCGTTTTTTTTTTTTTTTTTTTTTTTTTCTTTTATTATTATTATTTTTGAAATTCAGTTTATTTAATTCATGATTACAACAATTGTTAGGTCTATCGTTCTTTAGTAGTCAAACAGATTGAATTCCTTTGGCTTCAGTTAAACTGACTATAACAGAGAAAAAGTATAATAACAAAGGACAACCTACTCAAATCAATATTTTTACCCAATGAAGAAGTAATTTATAAACAAAATTACTTTATTGTATATGGTCTGAATTTGATAATAGTTTATACAACTCTTTTTTATATCTATTACGCATTTATATTCTTCAGTTTATTTCTCCATATTTAATACAAAAAAATAAAGATTCACAACTATGACAAATCACTCTCAGTTTAATTAACATAAAATGTTTGTAATGTAACTTGACTAGTAAAAGTATAATGAAGCAGTACTACAATTGGATACAAAAAAAAGTTACAGCAATCAAAAAATATCTTGTTTAAATTTGCTAAAATAAATAGAACTAACGGTACAGGTGCATTACTGACTTTTTGCCATAATGTTTACATGTCTTCTTTTTCACATTTTAAGTTTCCATTAAAAACATATCAGCTAGAGCACAAGATGTGGAAGTGGTTTAAGATACGACAATTGACAGAGGCATAAAAAAACGTAAGCTTTGTTCTTTTTTTTTTTATATATATATTTTTGGCAGTATGGAGTTATAAGTTGTCTCTTTCTTTGTTGTTGCAAATTATCTATTCTAAAAACAACCACAAAATATAGTTCAAGAAAGAAACAAGAAAGAAACAAAAAAGAGAGTCGCAGAACATTTTTTTTTTAAAAAAATAAAAAATTGTACATAATCTACTTTCTTTGTAATTGCTTAAAAAAACCAATGAAAAGGAATCTTTTTTACGACCATTACAATCATAATGCAGAAAAATGCAAGTTGTGTAATATCGGTTCGTTACGTCTTTTAACAGCAAAACTCAGGTTTAATATAGTTTAAAAAGTGATTTTGCCAAGTAGATCCAGCCCATTTCAACATTTACCTGCAAAAAAAAAAAAAAAAAGTGGAGCAATAAAAATGAATGGAGCGTTTTAAAAAAAAATGCGGAGAACAACCAAAAAATAAACTCAAAAATACACCAGAAGCACTGAAAAAAAATGCTTCAAGCAGTATTCGTATCCTTCTACAAGCATTCTTTGCGCCATAGTGTGAGTCAAGAAAAGCACCATCAGCGACTATAAGCGAAGACGGTTTCCTAACCTGGGGCCCCTTAAATCAGGCCGCAAGCCCGAAATTACTGCTACAACTACAATGGCCAGCAAAACCGTTCGCACAAAACGTAGGTTTTCTTTCTGCACCTTTTGCGACATATCACTCTTACTAAGCGCTACCTATAATACATATTGCCTAAAAGTACAAACCCATGGCTTTCTGATGACGTATAATACGTCACCCTAAGCGCACCCTAACCAGTACTACGGACAATCAAAACTCAAAGGTACATTCGAACGGTTTTGCGGCCGTATGTTTTGAAATCAAAATGTGTTAGAATAAGTTTATTTAATATCCAATACAAAGGCCATCAGCCTCAATAACTGCACGGCATCGCTCTGGCATACTTTTAATAAACTTTTGGAGTCCTCCAGCCGTGATTTGGTACCAAGTGTGTCCTATACGGTCTCATAGCTCATGTATACCACATGGAGGACAGTGTCATGTTTTGACATGTCAATAAGATACTTTCTTATCATTCTGTACTAAATCTTTACAAATGAGTTTGAATAAGAATAGAAGCTGATAATTATCACTACCTTGAACAGCCAAGTTTCACTTTCATCTCAACAGTTGATTATTACTATCAGCAGCTTATAAATTTTTTCTTATACATGTCAAATCATATCGGTCGTAACTATTTTTTGCCATCTAATCTCAGGTCTTGCTCAACTAATATAAATATCCTTGAAATCTTTCTTTAATAGAAAGCATTCGACTTTAGAACTATTGTTCAGTCTCGTTAATTCTTCTTTGTCCTATTTTTTATACTTAAAACACTTTAGTTATGAAAATGATCCTAAGCGGCCTGTCCTGGTGCATTTGAGTGTGGTTCGGAATGATCCCACAACTTTTAAACGCTACTTAACTGGATACTCAGCTCTGGATCTTAAGGAAGCAGAAGAAACAAAATCTGAACTTGGTAAACACTGAACGATTATATGTTAGTCGACATATTTTGACGCTAAAATTTTAATTCAGCTTCAGGACGACAAGTAATCATGTTTCTGAATGAGGTTTATAAAACTACCAATCCTCAAAATGAAGCAGTCAATTGCCTTCAAGAAATTGAAAACAAAGAAGTTTACGAGTCAGTCATTTCGAAAACTGAATGCATGAGCAAGAAGTCTGAAATAGCATTTGCAACTTGGTGTTCTAAAAGAAAGGTTAATTTTATGGGTGTGCCATTTACTAGGAAAAGGATTAGAGAGTCGAATAAGCGCTGTAGGAAACTTTACGTAATGAAAAATGAATTTAGAGGTAACACACTATTGGCATTTTGAAGAATTACCATTATTTATTCTCTGTTGTTAGAGGGTATTGTAGAAACCATCACTACTTCTATTCCACGCTATCAAAACTACATAAACTTTTTAAAAAAACAAGGACGCACCATCATTGGGCATGCCAGGAAGTCTATTGATAGCAATGATGAAAAAAAAACAGAAAAATACTTTTAAATAGCATGGTGCAGCGCTTAAAAGAAAGATCTTTATGTGACATGGTCTTTGTGTCATGGTCTTGTTCGGCCGACGCTAATTTTTCTTCAAGAGATATGAATGACAGCACTGATTTGCTAAATGAATTGACAGGTGTAGATGGAGACACTCAATGTAAGACGTATTATATTTGTAAATATGTGAATAATTATCAACAACATGACTAATACTAATATTTTTCTTAGCGATGATTTCTTATATCAATTCATCTGAAACAGACGTTTGTCTCGTAGCCATAGATTTCGCAGGACTGTCTACAAACATAGGCGATTTACAAAACTTTTTTAAGTAAGCTAAATTGCATACAAACAAACCAGCTTTAGTCGCACTTCTAATACTCTTTGCTAGTATTCACAAAAAACTAACGACAGTTATAATTGACACATTACTTTATGACAACAAATTTCACGAATTCAAGAGAGAGGCTGTATTGAATGATCCAACAACTTTATCGTCTTTTGATTGTAGATCAAAACCAGTTCAAAGATCCATGAAAGTCTAAATACTTAACTGTTATTCTATATTTATCATTAAGCTTGGCAGATATTCATATAATACTCAAGTTTTGAAAAATGTTTAAATATGTAACTAATTATATCTTACTTTAAAATTTTTTAATAATTTTATTAAATAATATTTTAATTTGAATGCAAATTATAATTATGAATTAAATATTATTTAAAATAGAACAAGTAACCAACATTTCAATTATGGATAAAAAGGCAACATTGTATTTATGCCTTATGATTAGTGTAACATTGATATAAAATAGTAATTCTAAATGTTCTTCTTTATTTATACCAAAAAAGTCATCCTATTCAAAATTTGCATATTCTTATGACTTTAAGCTAAATCCAGTCCCTATTAGGCAATATGACTATAGCTAGGTGATACTACGGGGGTCAATAATATATTGGATGATAATTATAATAGAAACTAGTGGAGTCAAATAAAATATCACACCCGTCGAGATTTTTCTCAAATTTTTGAAAAAAAAAAAAAATTTAAAAAAAAAATTCACTTCAAACTCACACCCTTGATTTATTCATATTTATACTATATTTGGTAACTGTTTTTATCTGAGTTTGCCCCCCCCCCTTTGCAGGAATCCCAGTATACTGGCTGTTCCAGGAAGGCTAGACCAGGCATACTGCCCCAGACATACTACCCCAGGTTTGCTGCTCCAGGTAGGATTTCCTGCTTCTGGCAAAAGCTATACCGGAATTCCTTCACCAATACGATATTCTGATGACTCTGGCTTGAACTTAATACCTTTTGACTTTCTCTGTATGGCTCTTGACAGATATATAAAGCACGGTGTAGCCACAAGAGACCACTATACAATAAGAGACTTAGTATTATTAATAATATTTGCTATATTTAAACACTTACTTTGTAAACGACCCAGTTTGATTACTGCTTTGTGCTTGATAAGAAAAAGTTTAGTGATGTAACAACATATAAACAAAAGTATTAAAATGTACCTTCTCAAAAGAAAAAAAAAACTATATGGTCATCATAAGTTTAGCTACACACTAGAAAACAAACCTAAGCTAAAGGCGCTATTAAAATTAGATGTCCAAAGAAACTATTTACTAACATTTACATGAGACATACTAGCTAATAAAGATTCAAATAAGGAGGTGGTGTTCACAAAAATTTAAATTTAAAAGAAAAGAGATAAAATATATTTTTTAAAAAATATTCTAAGTCCTTTTTTTACTACAATTTTACAATGGGAAAAACAAATCCAAGACCTTACAAGGAAGTAAAAATAAACCTTCAATTAGTACATCGTTGTAATCATGCAGGCTGTACTAAATCGTATATGAGTCGCTCGGCACTCAAAGCTCATATTCGACATAAACACAGAGTTAATACTGATGATATTCAGGTATATGCAGCATCTATTGCAGACGATCATGTCAGCTCTCCTGATGATATGGACTACAGCGCTTCATGGGACGCAATATCCGAGTATGAATCAGAAGATGAAAAAAGTGAACAAGGTAATGTATTGGAGTACAGTGATGATGAAGATGAAAGTGAGGATGAGGAAAATGAAGAAAGGGAAATCATCGACAATATTATGGCCAATCGTCAAAATATTCTTGATTTAAATGACAATGACTGGGAGCAAAACATCAGCGATGGAAATCCTTTTGAAAACACCCAGACTATGATCATGAAGTGCCTTTTTAATGGGTACTCAAGTCTTTTATCAAGAAGCCAGTTAAAAACTTTGCTGTATGGCGTTAACAAAATTGTTGATTTGGCTGTGGAAAGCACCAAGGCCAACAAACCCTTCACCATGCCTTCAGCAAATACAATTATGAAGTCTGAGACAGGCAAAAAGTATGATGGGCCATCAATCACTACCACCACTATTGAACATACGGTGATAGTTAAAAATAAAGAAAAAGTAAGCAAGTGCAGTGCCAACATGCCCTCTGAGCACTTAAAGCTGTCATTGACCAATCCTCGGATCAGTAAATACCTCAGTGCTTTACCAGACCGTACTGAGGGAGTATCGAAAAATTTGACAACAGGTGAAAAATGGAAAAGCCATCCTCTGTTCCAGCCACCCCAAATTACTATTCGTAATATAGACTTCTGGATTGGTGATGTTGTTGAGTTAGATGATTCGCTTTACTATTTTTTGATCCAATCTTTTTTTGTAAAGATGGTATTAATCAAGTAGATGGATATTTTGTTGTGAAAAAGGATGACATGTATATGATATTACCAGAGCTTAGTATGGTCCCGCAAGATAAAATGAGTGCTGTACTGGATAAACAATTGATTGCTTCTAATAACTGCTTTTCAATGTTCAATGGCTCCCCTTGTCCTCTTCCAAACCACTTGCAAAATCTTTTATTTCAAGTCAATGATTCGAAAGTTAAAAAATCCAACAAGATTGATAACAAATATTTGAAGGTTGTAATTATCCCCATCATTTTTTTTACTGATGACACTTCTGGAGGCTCTTCGAAACAGCATATTCCATATGAAAGCTGGTCAATGACGTACGCCGCCCTTCCTCTTGAGGAACGTGGCCGCAGAGAAAATACAATGTTCATAGGCTGCGCTCCGAAAAGTGATGGTATTAATGCTATGCATTTTATTCCTGCTCTGGTTGCCGACATGAAAGCTCTTGGGAGTATGTAAAAGATACGATGCAAGGGGATTCCGGTCCGGGTACCTGTCCTACGTAAGATCTAATTATGGTAATCGATGCGCCCGAATTTTCCGGATCGAATGGTATAACTTTAATGACCGCCACATGTAAACTCAGCTCGTAAATCGCATAATATCGATAAAAAACTACCTTTGACGGACTAAAAAAGAAGGATTGCGTGCCCGCTGTTTGTTGCACAAAGACATCCATTACCTCAAACGATTCAAATAATTTTTTCGCTTCTAACGATGGTATTTTCGAAGCAACCACTGTACCACCCGATAAGCTACGGTCATTCAAAGACGAAAAAACTATTTGGCTGACCGTCAAGTAAGATTACGGCGTGATTGCAGACCGGATACTGCCCATATTTGAGACTTACGCCCAATTATGGATCCATTTAATTATTCTGCACCAAATGATGATACATGTGAAACGATTACAATAGTATTTAGGAAGTATGAACTTCCAAACACTAAAACGCCGCATCGATTAAGTGTTCTAACTATAAAAGTAGGGACAAAGAAGAATTAACAAGACCGAACAATAGTTCTAAAGTCGAATACTTTTATTAAAGAAAGATTTCAAGGCTATTTATATTAGTTGAGCAAGACCTGAGATTAGATGACAAAAATAGTTACGACCGATATGGTTTGACATGTATAAGAAAAACTTTATAGACTGATGTTAATAATCAACTGTTGAGATGAAAGTGAAACTTGGCTGTTTAGGGCAGTGATAATTATCAGGTTCTATTCTTATTCAAACTCATGTGTAAAGATTTAGTCCAGAACGATAAGACTGTATCTTATTGACATTGTTTTAATCGCAAGATTAAATAAAAAATTAAACAAAAAAACAATAGCAGCAATATAAAATTAAAACCCTTCTTTATTGCAGATTTCTTTATATTGCGAAAAAGGCCTCGCTTTATGGATAAAAAGCTGGCATCTATTTATATTCTTTGTGAGCGTAGATATAAAAGATATGGACTCGGTCACGATGTCGTGCTGAAGAACCAATGATTAAGCTAAAGCTTGTCGATGTTCTAATATATGCATCTGAAATTGAACAATAGAAATAATAACCAGTCAATTAACTTTGATCTAATTACTTTTGGGGTTGACAATTGATTAGACTCTCTAGGATGACAGATATTGATCTTACTGTTCTAAATTTGGAAAAGTGTGGAATTGTTCAATGATAGTTTAATCTTTTGTGTATCGTTATTTATTTTAGTACAACTGATATCATATAGAAAATAACTATGTTTACAACAGACATGTCAAAACATGACAACGACATTTATATATATATTCAAGCAGCAAATAAGTACATTGTTCCACATATGAAATACTCTAATAATCACATGGTTACTACTCGCAAATTAATACACATGGTTACACCTCGGAAAATAATACACAAGGTTACAATGTGATGTTGGGGTAGTTAGTAATCGATTAAAGTTGATAATTGATGTATCCATCATTCATAGCTCGATATGAAAACAGTATTAATAAGCTACATGTAAAATATATCCAATAGATAGGCTACAGGTTAATCCGGATAATCTTCATTAAGGATAAGATGCTGCGTAATTGCACGGTTAAATTATATTAAATCCAGGGACTAAATCACAGTCAATCGCAGTCAATCATATACGAGTATTCTATGGATAAATGCTTATGATGACAAAGATAACAATGGAGGAACACGTAACCATTATCTATTTGTCATCAGTTATATCATACTCATTAATTATTCATCCATGACATGAAATATTATCCGTGTATGAAAAGTATAAATAGAGTATTATTTTCTTATTAAATAAAACAATCTTTTTTATCGAGTCTCGTCCTCTCTTGTTCCTTTCTATTCTTGGATAAATCAATAATGAAGTACTACCGCATACACTGTCTGTGAGCCTATGTAGCTTTTTAGTGATTGGAAGCCCATGCTTTCTGAATACTATTGTGCTCGCTTCACATGTATCATCATTTGGTGCAGAATAATTAAATGGATCCATAATTGGGTGTAAGTTTCAAATATGGGCAGTATCCGGTCTGCAATCACGCCGTAACCTTACTTGAAGGTCAGCCAAATAGTTTTTTCGTCTTTGAATGACCGTAGCTTATCGGGTGGTACAGTGGCTGCTTCGAAAATACCATCGTTAGAAGCGAAAAAATTATTTGAATCGTTTGAGGTAATGGATGTCTTTGTGCAACAAACAGCGGGCACGCAATCCTTCTTTTTTAGTCCGTCAAAGGTAGTTTTTTATCGATATTATGCGATTTACGAGCTGAGTTTACATGTGGCGGTCATTAAAGTTATACCATTCGATCCGGAAAATTCGGGCGCATCGATTACCATAATTAGATCTTACGTAGGACAGGTACCCGGACCGGAATCCCCTTGCATCGTATCTTTTCCTTCAGCCTCTTTTCCTTCAGCCTTTATCTGTACATTCGTTCTTGGCCGCTTGATTCACCCCAATAAACAGCTGTTACTCCGTTTTGCTTCATTTGGAGTCTGCATTGTCTAGTTACAGAACGGAATTGAAGACGGCGCAACTTTTGATCTGCCTTGCTTTTAATTTATCTTTTTTTTATTTAACCTTTTTTTATTTACTTCTAACTCTCTTTTTTCTTTTTAAAAAATAACCCACTTGCATTTAAAGTGTACCGGGTGTGTACCAAGTATGTACCAAGTATGTACCAAGTTCAATAAAAGTGTACCGAGTTCATTGAAAAATGTATCGAGTGTACCCAGTTGCAACAAATGGTATTTTTTGAAACGAAGTACTTGACAAATTATCTTATTTTTTTTTTTTTTTTTTTTTTTTTTTTTTTTTTTCTCTCACAATCAAGCTGTTTACATATACTTTTCAAAGGAATACACGGATCAGAATTATGAAATGCTATTGAAAAAAATAAAAGACTTCGGTGAAGACATTGGTGGAGCATATGTTTGCTGGTTAGAAGATCCAACAAAACCAGTTTTGGTCTCCTTAGTTAAAATTTTAGATGATGTTTATTCTTATAAGCGTTACGTTGCAAAATCTTTAGAGGTGTCCTCAGCCGAAAATCAGGAAGAAATACCCTCAATTGAGTAAGTAATATTATATAATAGTAACTATGTGTTTCATTTTATTATTAATTATAAATAAAATTAGCAACCGAAATGCAAATAATACAGTTTTTGAACTATGCCTTTGTGCCTGTTGCTTCAATCGAAGATTCAGCACATGAAGAAAAGGACATCACCATGAAACATGTACTTGGAATAGCTAATTTATATACTGAGATGATGATTGATAAAACTGTCCAATCGTTCTCAACCTGGTGCAAAAAGAAGGATATATTGATGTTAAATGCACCATTTACAAGAAAAAGGCGAGTTGTGAATGGTGAAATTTCGAATAATAGAATTAGAAGAATCTATGTTTTGAAGAAGTATTCAGGTAAAGTTATGAATTAAATGTGCGAAAATGATTTATTGTTTAACCTCTCTTTAAGATGGTATCGTCAAGGGTATCGTTGGTTCCATTCCAAACTATCAGAAACATATAAAAAGCTTGAAGGAACAGAGATTTTCAATTATTGGTTATGCTAGAAAATCACCAGGCAACGAAGAGGAGAAGACGAGAATCGAATTCCTTCAAAAAATGGTAAATTGCTTAAGCAACAGATCACTTGTTGACAAAGTGTTTGTATCGTCTTGTTGCTCTGCCTCAGATCCACTTGCTTCTCGTGATTTAAAAGATAATCCACAAATCTTGGACAAAATAAGCGATGCCACAGGAAACACTCAAGGTTAGTACAGTACCCCACAAAATCCTTCGTGTTTTGTTTTTTTTTTTCGTTTTTTGCTTGTCACCAAGTATTGGGTACTACAATTCGCAGCATGCTATACCTCATTTGAAAGCTACGGTGACAGAGTATTTGGATAATATTTAAACTCCGAGCTCCATGTACTGACCGCGGAGTAATGACATTTTAAAAACAGACACACACTTGAAGGGTTTTGTGGAATTTTTATTTCATAACAATTAATATTTCGTACGTCCTCCTTTTGCATTGTAACCTGCTTTAATGCGTTTAGGCATACTTTCTATGAGTTTTTGACACTCATTCTTAGTAATTGACTCCCAAGCGTTCTCTACTCTTGACCATAATTCGAGCATTCAGTCAGGCTACTTTTCATATTGTAATAAACGACGTTTTACGATTGACCATAGGTTCTCAATAGGATTTAAGTCAGGAGAGTGAGGAGGTTATCTTAATACAATAATATTGTTGATTTCTAGCCACTCAGAGACTTTTTTGGCAGTATGGATACTAGCATTGTCTTGCTGAAATACAATATCTTCTTTTTGAAGCTCATACCAATTAATTGTTTTCATTAATTCATCTTTCAAAATACCAATATAAAAGTCAGAATTAATACTTCCCTTGATGTTCGATAGGTATCCAACGCCATGCCATGTTAAACAGCCTCACAGCATCAATGAACCTCCTCCATGCTTGATCATACAGTCCTGCTGTTAACTGCCTAACAAAAACAAAATTTAAGATAATTCCAGCAAAAATAAAGCTAAACTTTTTAAAGTTTAATGGAACAGTGCTAAAACAACATATTTTTATTGAACAAATTTTTATAGCACACTAATTAGTAAAATGTGGCGGAATTTGAAAAAAAATGAAAAATGACTATAAAATCAACCTGACAGCAAATCTTTAACGCTTTGTATATCCACCTTTAGCCTTGATAACCTCTTCAATTCTTTTTGGCATACTCTCGTAATACTTCTTCATGTCCTCTTTAGTGAATTTGTTCCACTCTGCATCAAATCTATCCCACAATTCATCCATATTTTTGGGCTTGGTGTCATATGCATCTAATTTCAACTTAACATGATGCCAGAGGTGTTCAATTGGGTTTAGGTCGGGACTATTTGCTGGCCAGTCTTGAGTATAGTTAATTCCGTTATCTGCAAGCCATTTTTTAGTGAGTTTAGATGTGTGTTTTGTATCTCCGTCCTGTTGAAAGATGACTTCCTCATCGCTGAGACTGAAGTGCTCGAGTGTATCGTTATAGGAAGTATCCAAGATATGGGTGTACAGCTCTGATTTCATAGGATACTCAATAATACTGCATGCGTAACCTACTCCTGATGATGTCATGCATCCCCAAACCATCATTGAGCCTCCGCCACCTTTTAATTGAGTCTGATAATTATGTGGTCGAAGTGGGTCATCCTTATGTTTCCATGTAATTTGAGCTCCATCTGATCCCCATCTGTTGATTTTGGTTTCGTCGGAGAATATGACCTTGTTCCAGTCCTCTACAGTCCAGTCACAGTGTTTTTTGGCCCATTCCAATCGCTTTTTCTGGTTAGTTCTCTTAATTAAAGGCTTCTTTTTCTTATACAGAGTTTTAAGGCCGAGGGATCTCATTAGTTGTGTCGTAGATGAGTACTGCAATTTGTAACCAAGAGACCACAGATATCTTTGAACATCCTTTGCTGATAATAAGAAGCCTTTTCGGACTTTAAAAGCTATGACTTGCTTTGTAAAATCGGGAACGGTGCTGACTCTACCACCACGGGGTTTGACGCGATCAGGATCAACTTGCTTTTTCATGAGAATAACTAGAGCTCTAGACACTCCAGTGGCTTGTACAATGTTTTTAGTACCCTTTCCGGCCTTAATTAATGAAATGACGTTATTGCGTGTGTCGTTGCTGAGTTTATAAGGCATTACAAAGAAGTAGTTGTCAAGTGTAGAAGTAGAGATGTGATGGGGGGAAATGAAGAGAAAAGTGTCGCTTTTTTATACATTTTTAGCTTCTCTACGTCATGATGGTACGTTATGTACGTTATCATTGCATCATGTACGCCAAAATAGGGTTTAAAGTACATTTAATCATACTTACATGATTTTCTATTTAACCCAAAATCAATTTTTCTTGATTTAGATATTTGTGTAACAAGCTAGAATTACATCATTCTTTTCCTCTTATACTATGACGTATGGGCTATCTAATGGTTTTTATTTCGTAGTTCTGACGTAATTATAGCACTGTGCAGGCCATTTTATGGTTTTGTTAGGCAGTTGACAGTAGGACTGTAATGATTCGGGATTTTAATATAAAAGTTTAGATAAGGAAAGAATTGTTATAAAAACTCTGATTCTTTATTTCATGAAAAACATTGGGATTTTTATACTAAATTGTGGATAACTGATATGCATTGAATTCGGGATAAGATGAATAATATGTTTGGGCTCGGATATAAGTTGTATTCTTTGAATAATGAGTTGCCATAGTTATGTTCGGTTTCCGTTGATAATTATGGTAAATCGAGCCGTGACGGTTCTTGCTGATTCGTCACAATGTAGCAGTCAAACATAAGAGTACTGAAAAAGAATTAGATGACTCTATTCTAGATAAAGCTTATGAACCAAATATTTCACGAGCCGGTACAGAAAAAGAACAAAAAGTTTTTGATATGGCTATTAAACCATACATCGAAGCAAATAAAAAATTAAATAAGAATTCTTTATGTAATATTAAAGAGGCTGTTTTACATCTTCCAACACCGAAAGATTATGTTGCCAATATAAAGCAATATCCAATAGCATATACCTTACAGCCTAAAGTAATGGATATAATAAATAGTTGGTTAGATGAAGGTATTATCATTCCAGCAACTCCATCTGGATGGAATCTGCCTATGACAGTAACTCATAAAAAAAATTTAGACGGCACTAAGACAGATAAAATTCGATTAGTGTTGGATCCTAGAATGTTAAATAAGGTCTTACCAGTTGATAACTATCAACTTCCATTAATTAACGACATATTCAATTCCATGTCTGGTGCAGTCATTTTTAGCACGTTAGATCTAAAATCTGCATTTAATAAGTTTCCTGTAAATAAGGATGATCAAATTAAAACTACTTTTAGTGCACCCAATAATTTACAATATATGTATAGAGGTGCTCCTTTTGGAATATCCACAATAAGTCAGTTATTCTCTCATATAATGTTAACATTATTTAAAGATCTTCCTTATGTAAAATGTTTTGTTGATGATATCTGTATATTCAGTTCATCTATACATGCACATCTTCTTCATGTTAAAAAAGTGCTACAAATATTAACTGATGCTAATTTAAAAATTAATTTTGAAAAGATCTATTTGGCAATGTTAAGGATACATAAGATTATAGTCACTTTATTTTAGTAAAAGGAATCAGATATGATCCTGAATAATATGTTGACATAACTTGGAATCATTTATAACATTATTCCCAACACAGATCAATAGAATACTTTGATTAGATTTTTATATTAAGCTTTATTCATATTTACTTCACATAGTCAAATAAGATGACATGGTTGTAATATAGTTTAGTGATAGTATGAGCATGTTGAATAAGGAATGACGATTACTTATCGGATCATCATTAGTCATGAAAACATTTATCCTGACTGAGATATTATTGTTAGCAATGATATCCAATCACGGAACTAAAAGTCTTTATATTCATCCGTACCATCTCCTTAAATAGTTATATCTGAAACCATCCCAATAGCATAATTGACAATACAAGCTAGGAACAGGCTAAACTAATAATTAGAAATAGTAATCATCTATTCTGTTAAATTGATTATAAATCTGTCCTAATTCTTTATCCGTATCATGTCTATAAATACTCTCACTTTTTACATGTAGAATTTATTTTAATCTGATATAGTTATCTTAACTTAATAAAGAGATACCAAGTTCTAACAGTATTTCTTTATCTTTGATTGCTATATTATATTTACCTAAAACTCCCCTTTCCTAAACAGGCAAAATCTGCCGTTTACTTATTAGGATATTCTATTTCTGCCTCAGGAAAGCAGATAGATGCCCGAAAATTAACAAATACATACGATTGGCCTCGTCCTACTACTCAAAAGCAAGTGCAGAGTTTTCTTGGGTTTGTCAACTATTTTAGACAACATACTCCCAATGCTACACTTCTCATGGTTCCCTTAGATGATTTGCGTTGCCATGATGAAAAAGTTAAAGGTCCTTTCGAATGGACAAAAGAGCATCAAATGCACTTTGATAGTATAAAGCACATTTTGTCTTCAGAATTGATGTTATCCCATCCTGATCTGTCAAAACCATTTTGTATCGCTACAGATTCATCAGATTACAGTACTGGTTGTTGCTTATATCAAGAGTTCGAGGTGACTAAACCCAATGGCGAAATATCTAAAATCAAAAGATATATTGGTTTCATGTCCCGTTCCCTGTCAAGAAGCGAAAAACGCTACAGTGTCACAATGCGTGAATTGCTTGGTGTAGTTTATGCCTTAACCCAATTTCATAAATTTATATGGGGCACACGATTTACTTTATACACTGACCATAAAGCTTTATGCTATATTCATTCCCAAAAGAATGCAAATAGTATGCTTATTAAATGGCTTGACGTCATCCTTGATTATAACTTTAATGTCATTCATGTTCCCGGTTTGGAAAATGTCTTACCTGACAAACTATCCAGATTATATCCGCCAAAGGATACGGTCGAGCATGAAAGCGATATCAAAAAAGGCAAAAGATTATCCTCGTATAGACAGAATCATGCTATTTCTGAGACAATCAATATAAAGAAAAGACATCGAGCTTATTCTAAATACAATGCTGCTATTAACATTATTTCAGTAATTCAAGAAACTACAACTTCTGATGCACAAAAGAACATCAATCAAGTTAAAGAAAATACTGATCTAAGAAATATTGATGATAACATCAATGATCAATACCTATTTTATGTACAATCTGCACAGCCATTATATTCGGATTATCTTACACCGCCTTTGGCTGAACACCAACAGTTACTTATAGATGCCCATAATAAAATTGGTCACTATGGTGCTGAACAAATGGTCAAACGTCTCCATAATGACGGTATTCATTGGCCTAACCTGATAGGTGATTGCATTAAATTCATTAAGCAATGCAAAGATTGTATGAAACATAATATAGAAAAAAGAGGCTTCCATCCTCTACGCAGCATTTATAGCTACTACCCTGGTGATCATTATGCTATTGATCTTGGTGGTCCTATGCATACTACTTCCGTTTACAATAATAATTATTTTATGGTTATCATCGATGTTTGTACACGTTTTTGTATACTTCGTGCTCTACCTGATAAAAGATCAGATACAATTTTACGCTCTCATCGACGTATTCTCAACTATGGGTTTTCCTACAAAACTTCAAAGTGATAATGGAATAGAGTTTAAAAACTCGCTCTCAAAAGATTTAGCTGATGCTATGGGCTATGATCATCGATTCATCACCCCTCTACACCCATCTGCTAATGGAATCAGTGAACGTACTGTACAATCAGTCAAAAAATTACTGGCTAAAGCCACTCATGGTGTTGGCAATGATTGGGATTTATATCTTCCATCTATTCAACTTGCTATGAATAATCGTATATCCAAACGGTTAAATTCCACACCTTTCTCTCTCATGTTCGCACGTAAAATGAACGAACCTTATGATTTTCGATCTGACAAAGACAAGCTCAAAGAAGTTAAAGATAAACCACCAATGTCTCATGAAGAACTCATGAAACGCATTGACTATATGACTGATATTGTATTCCCAGCTATCGTAAATAAAACCAAAGCACAAATAGAACTTGAACAAGCAAAGTTCAATGATTCTCATAGGCTTGTTGATTACACACCTGGCTCTCATGTCATGGTTCGTATTCCAAATAAATCTGGTCAACTTGCTCCTGCTTATGAAGGACCATATACAGTCGTACGTAAAAATAAAGGAAATGCCTATATCTTACGTGACGAAACTGGTGTCCTTATACCTCGTGCCTACACTTCTGTTGAGCTGAAATTAATCTCTAATGAAGAAGTGATAGAACTGGATGATGAAGGTAATGAAATCATAAATTTCGAAATCGAGGCAGTTATAAACCATCGTGGCCCTCCAAAAGACCGTGAGTACCTTGTACGTTGGAAAAACTATAGCAGTGAGTGGGATGAATGGCTATCTGCAGATAAGTTTAATGACCCTAACACACTACGCAACTATTGGAAAAATCTTGGTAAAAAGTATGTTCCTCCAAAAAATGCTCCAATTACCAATTCTCCATCTTCATCTGAAGCATTAAAATCTACACCATCTGGTACTATAAGTGCTGCTATGAAACATTTCTCTTCTGATGAGGAAACCAATTCTAATTTGGTCGATAAAAAATCCACAATTAATTCTAATGTTGGCTCTTCAACACGATCTGTTAAAAGAACTCGTCGTAATAAGCCTTCAACTAAAAACGTCTGTAATACTTCATCCACAGCTACTCGATCCAGTAAACGACTTAAATCTCTTCATAAGTAAATTACTTTTCACAAAAAAAAAAAAAAAAAAATATGAATACATTAAAAATAGTCACAAGATTTTCTTCAAAGTAATGAAACGTAAAACTATTTAGACTGTTCTTTTATTGTAAAAACTAAAACCAACTGCATTGAAGGTTAATACATGGAATTAATATAATGAATGAATTAACTGACCAAACTACGGTTGTTGGTTGAAGTATTAAAAGTGAAACAAAGTTAAAAGAGAAGAAAAAGGGAAGGGCAGAGATGAGGACAGATAGTATTTGAATTTGTGTGAAAACGGGAATTCAGGCAGAGTACAAGTTTACTGAACCCCGACAATCCGGTCCTCAGTGCTGTTTGTTAAAAAAAATATTCTACATTTCAGTAATCTTATACTGGTCGGGGGGGGGGCTATGTCGTATTTACATCATTAAATACTTATTATTCGTATGAAATTACTCAGATCTTATATAAGAAATAACAAGTACTGAATACATAATATTACTTATTACATATTCCTTCAAGCTCATATACAATGTTTATATCGTTCAAGCTCAATACTAAAATTGACCTTGAACTCACTTCGGTCCCTGAATAATTTTATTTCCTATATAAAGGCGTAGTTTGATTAAATGGGTTCTCTCTCTCGTCTTGAAATCTAATAAAGAGGTTACATAGAGACTCATTTACTAGTTTTCAAGTACTATTTCCTTTATTTTTTCTCACTTTATTATCTGCAAATATCTCAAAGTTTACGAGTCAGTCATTTCGAAAACTGAATGCATGAGCAAGAAGTCTGAAATAGCATTTGCAACTTGGTGTTCTAAAGAAAGGTTAATTTTATGGGTGTGCCATTTACTAGGAAAAGGATTAGAGAGTCGAATAAGCGCTGTAGGAAACTTTACGTAATGAAAAATGAATTTAGAGGTAACACACTATTGGCATTTTGAAGAATTACCATTATTTATTCTCTGTTGTTAGAGGGTATTGTAGAAACCATCACTACTTCTATTCCACGCTATCAAAACTACATAAACTTTTTAAAAAAACAAGGACGCACCATCATTGGGCATGCCAGGAAGTCTATTGATAGCAATGATGAAAAAAAAACAGAAAAATACTTTTAAATAGCATGGTGCAGCGCTTAAAAGAAAGATCTTTATGTGACATGGTCTTTGTGTCATGGTCTTGTTCGGCCGACGCTAATTTTTCTTCAAGAGATATGAATGACAGCACTGATTTGCTAAATGAATTGACAGGTGTAGATGGAGACACTCAATGTAAGACGTATTATATTTGTAAATATGTGAATAATTATCAACAACATGACTAATACTAATATTTTTCTTAGCGATGATTTCTTATATCAATTCATCTGAAACAGACGTTTGTCTCGTAGCCATAGATTTCGCAGGACTGTCTACAAACATAGGCGATTTACAAAACTTTTTTAAGTAAGCTAAATTGCATACAAACAAACCAGCTTTAGTCGCACTTCTAATACTCTTTGCTAGTATTCACAAAAAACTAACGACAGTTATAATTGACACATTACTTTATGACAACAAATTTCACGAATTCAAGAGAGAGGCTGTATTGAATGATCCAACAACTTTATCGTCTTTTGATTGTAGATCAAAACCAGTTCAAAGATCCATGAAAGTCTAAATACTTAACTGTTATTCTATATTTATCATTAAGCTTGGCAGATATTCATATAATACTCAAGTTTTGAAAAATGTTTAAATATGTAACTAATTATATCTTTAAAATTTTTTAATAATTTTATAAAATAAAATTTTGCCTTGAAAAAGAATTACGAATCGTTTTCAAATTAAGACGATAAAAAATACTTTATTTTATAAACAAATATCATATTTTTTAAATGAATAATATATACTGTAAATGAATGCTTTATTTTTTGGAATGAAGGGTGTATTTTAACAAATATTCATTGAATCAAATAAATAAAACAATTACGTTTCCTTCGACCTTTGAAAACAGATAGTACTGACGAATCCTCAAGCATTTTTTGTCTGTTAAATATTTTTGTCTCGTTTTCGAATGGTAATCTGTCGATGATTATTTTTTTCAGTTTATCATATATACTAATGATAATAACTTGTTAGTTCTGTTAATTATTAGAATCAATAATATACATACTTAACAAACTGATATAAATCATCTACCTTCGTAGACAACCCAGCGTAATCAATAGCAACTAAACAAACATCTTCATCTGTGGTATTTAAATAGTTTATCAAGTCTGAAAGGTGTATGCACTTCATTAATATTGGAAGCTATATCATACACATATACTACCCTTCACATACTAACCTTGAGTGTTTCCTGTGGCATCGCTTATTTTGTCCAAGATTTGTGGATTATCTTTTAAATCACGAGAAGCAAGTGGATCTGAGGCAGAGCAACAAGACGATACAAACACTTTGTCAACAAGTGATCTGTTGCTTAAGCAATTTACCATTTTTTGAAGGAATTCGATTCTCGTCTTCTCCTCTTCGTTGCCTGGTGATTTTCTAGCATAACCAATAATTGAAAATCTCTGTTCCTTCAAGCTTTTTATATGTTTCTGATAGTTTGGAATGGAACCAACGATACCCTTGACGATACCATCTTAAAGAGAGGTTAAACAATAAATCATTTTCGCACATTTAATTCATAACTTTACCTGAATACTTCTTCAAAACATAGATTCTTCTAATTCTATTATTCGAAATTTCACCATTCACAACTCGCCTTTTTCTTGTAAATGGTGCATTTAACATCAATATATCCTTCTTTTTGCACCAGGTTGAGAACGATTGGACAGTTTTATCAATCATCATCTCAGTATATAAATTAGCTATTCCAAGTACATGTTTCATGGTGATGTCCTTTTCTTCATGTGCTGAATCTTCGATTGAAGCAACAGGCACAAAGGCATAGTTCAAAAACTGTATTATTTGCATTTCGGTTGCTAATTTTATTTATAATTAATAATAAAATGAAACACATAGTTACTATTATATAATATTACTTACTCAATTGAGGGTATTTCTTCCTGATTTTCGGCTGAGGACACCTCTAAAGATTTTGCAACGTAACGCTTATAAGAATAAACATCATCTAAAATTTTAACTAAGGAGACCAAAACTGGTTTTGTTGGATCTTCTAACCAGCAAACATATGCTCCACCAATGTCTTCACCGAAGTCTTTTATTTTTTTCAATAGCATTTCATAATTCTGATCCGTGTATTCCTTTGAAAAGTATATGTAAACAGCTTGATTGTGAGAGAAAAAAAAAAAAAAAAAAAAAAAAAAAAAAAAAAAATAAGATAATTTGTCAAGTACTTCGTTTCAAAAAATACCATTTGTTGCAACTGGGTACACTCGATACATTTTTCAATGAACTCGGTACACTTTTTATTGAACTTGGTACATACTTGGTACATACTTAGTACACATCCGGTACACTTTAAATGCAAGTTGGTTATTTTTTAAAAAGAAAAAAGAGAGTTAGAAGTAAATAAAAAAAGATAAATTAAAAGTATTTATTCATAGAATGCTCATATATGATTGAGTGTGATTGACTGTGATTTAGTCCCTGGATTTAATATAATTTGACCATGCAATTACGCAGCATCTTATCCTTAATGAAGATTATCCGAACTAACCTGTAGCCTATCTATTGGATATATTTTACATGTAGTTTATTAATGCTGTTTTCATATCGAGTTATGAATGATGGATACATCAATCAGACACTGGTTTACAACACCTGATTACAACAACGGCAGTTCAATCAACCTTATTTGATAAATATTGTTAGGTCGATAGTTTATCCACTACATTGTTTCTTGATTCGTGAAGAAGACAGCGGCTATTAACCATCTACTATATTTCCTTTATCTTATATCATTCTTTTAACCAATCAATTGAAATAGTGGTAAAGACCCAGACGTCCAAAAAGTATAAATAGCCTCAAATGTTTTTTTTATTAATAAAGTCATATATATAATCTTTAGTTTCACAACTATTCTCTTTTTATTTTAGTTTTTGTCTCATATTTTGTATTTGGCAAAACAGAATCAATCAAATTTCTTACGCACAATCTAAGGAAAAATACGAGAAGAGTATACAATAATGAATGGAAACAATGAGTATTATGGTATAAGGCACAAAAGCCAATGGAAGATCCTGAACAATATGATATAAACAAGAAATTTCTTTTTTTTATGGACAATCGAGTTTACTCAACATCACACCTCAATTTGTTTAGGAAAGGGGTTTTTAATTAAAATACAATAAAGATAAAGAAATACTGTTAGAGCTTGATATCTCTTTATTAAGTCAATCTATAACTAAGGTTCGGAATTGTACATGTAAAAAGTGAGAGTATTTATAGACATGATACGAATAAAGAATTAGGAAAGATTTATAATCAATTTAACAGAATAGATGATTACTATTTCTAATTATTAGTTTAGCCTGTTCCTAACTTGTATTGTCAATTATGCTATTGAGATGGTTTCAGATAATTCTGGATAAAGACTATTTAAGGAGACGGTACGGATGAATATAAAGATCTTTAGTTCCGTGATTGTATATCATTGCTAACAATAATATCTCAGTCAGGATAAATGTTTTCATGACTAATGATGATCCGGTAAGTAATCGTCATTCCTTATTCAACATGCTCTACTATCACTAAACTATATTACAACCATGTCATCTTATTTGACTATGTGAAGTTAACATGAATAAAGCTTAATATAAAAATCTAATCAAAGTATTCTATTGATCTGTGTTGGGAATAATGTTATAAATGATTCCAAGTTATGTCAACATATTATTCAGGATCATATCTGATTCCTTTTACTAAAATAAAGTGACTATAATCTTATGTATCCTTAACACAATAGTTTAAGGTCTTCTATCGCATCTGTATTCAAGTATTTATATCCAGAAAGACCACCAATAGCATCTCAAGGTCGAACAATTTTTTAAGACAAAACGGTATAGAGAAACCAGAATTCCAAAACCAGGACAATTATGTACTTGGGATACATCAATTTTGTGCAATTACATAAAAAATAATTGGAGCGATAACGATAGCATTTGCTTACACACTTTACAATTTAAAAAACAATTTCACTTTAATGTTTTAGTACGACCATACTCTGATATTGGAAGATTACAATATCAACACGACAATGTTAAGATGGAAGAGAATACAGTCAAACCAGTAATCATACACTTCACTGAAGCAAAAGAAACACAAGTAAAAACAACACAATTAAGGTTAATAGAGATGTCAGTACTCTGCACCAACATAGCGCAGTACAAGCTTGTTAAACGTACTGAATATTTGCAAACTAATTTACCTACTGACCACATGCTCCTTCTCACATATTTGGACCATGACAACAAAGAATCAGCATCCATTAAGTCCGGTACAATTGCCGGTTGGCTTTCGACAGTCATGAAGGATACAAGTATTAACACCAAAATACATAAACCACACTCTTTCCGCTCAGCAGCAAGTACAAAAGCAGTAGAACGCGGCCACTCTATACAACCTGTCAAGCAACATGCCAACTGGAGCCAAAAAAACAAGCACGTTCGAAAAATATTATTACAAACTGACAACACAAGAATCTCAAAATAGCAGTATAGCAAATTCAATTTTTTCATTTACGGAGAACAGTACCACATGGAAAACTTGATTCCAGCATTTCTTTGATTGAATATCAAAATTTCTTATCCATCCAAAAAAAATAAAAAATTGAGTTATAATTTGCTTTTGAAGATATATATTTTTTTTTTTGTAAAAGGAGGATTTTATTCCGGTGCCGCAAGGCGTACACCATTGTAAGCATTAAATAAATTATAATCGAGGGGGGTTTGTTCATTTTTGTTATTTTGTTTTGTAATCCGTGCGAAGTTTGATACTGGCAACAAAATCTGAGGTAGAGAACTGAGCAGAAACCTATGGATTAGCTGTTTAGTGATCGACTACTGTTTTCTTTGTGAATCTTGAGGATTTGCCTAGTGGCTCTTGCTACTACTTCTTGAGGCCAGAATTGATAGCTTTTGAAGATATAAAGGAAGGGGAAAGAAATTCATGGTATTTGGTGTTACACTTTTTCCGATATAATTTGTCGCTAAATTTGGGCTGGGTATCGTTTGTGCAAATAAAATGTCGCTGACCCAAAAATATTTTGTCGCTTGCCAAAAAATATTTGTTGTTGAAAAATAAAGGATATGTCGTTAAAAAAGGAACAAAATGTCGTTATGAATTATGTGCAGAAGCCAGTAAAAAAAAAAACCTAATGCTTAGAAGCAATACTTCATATTGTTTAAAGTGATTAGTTTTTGGATGATGGCTTTAGACTTTATTTATTAAAACTTTATTTTTTTGTAACATTTACTAATTTGACCTTTTGAATGATCAGCAAAAGCATACAATTCGCTTGGGTGAGTATCCTCACAAGCAGCACGGATTCGAGACGTCATTGTCTCACCTACCGCGAAGAACACTCTTTTCATTTTACCCTTAATTAAGGACCAGAAGTTTTCAATTGGGTTGAGTTCAGGACTATAGGCTGGAAGGTACATATAGTTATAACCCCTTCTTATAATCTTTCGCTGTAGGTATTTATTTTTATGGATGGAACAATTATCCATCACAAGATAGTAACCCTCCATATTTCCCAATTTCATCCATAACATCAAGGACTTCACTGATGAATTTAATATAATGCGCTGAAGTGGTACCCTTGGGTGCCGGCTTGTCATCATCTGGCCAATACTGCTCAACATCTTCATTCTCTTGTTCTTCTTCAACAGCAGCCTCGGCCTCGACGTCTTTCTTCTTTCTTTTGTTTGTCTTTGCCTTCTTTGGTTTCGGTTTTGGTGGCGCCGGCTTTCTGAGTGAAAGGTGGGTGACTGTATCGGCTGTAATCGCACCCAATACAGTGTGGGTAACTGCCCTTGTTACTGGTGTTTTTACCACTGGGCGTGTTCCAACACGACTCCAGGCAAAGCTTCTCCTCATATTGGTATGGAAGCCACTCTCGTCTATAAAGACACAATTTTTGGTGAAGTCTACATTAGAACCTTTCCAATCCATAAACCATTTGTACCGCTCTTCGGGGTTTTCCAAACTGTTCTTCTTTTCGGATTCGAAGCGTGCGATGCTAACCGAAAGGTTACAGGTCGTCTTCATATGGTGATGGGCCTGGGCCTTGGACAAAGAAAAATCCTCGAACTTTGCAACCAAATCATCAACCACCTCGGTTACTGTAACTTGCGGTTCCTCGTCAACCAGTTTTTGAACATGTTGTTTAATATGTTGATTTATAAGGAAGGTGAAAAACTATGTATGTTTCACCAAATCAAGGAGCAAACACTGTCTAAACTTCCATCCGCCCTTTAATTAAAATAAAATTGGCGTGGTGTCAATTACCTGATGGGTCTCCTGATGAAGTTTCCCACGTATCCCTCAATACACCATCCATGCGTCATTACAATTGACAGGAGTGACAAGAATGCTATCATTATGGAAGCTGTAGTATCAACAAATATTTGAGATTTAGGATGCTTCAATTAGTCTTCATGGGTCATTAAACAATCATATTTTATTTATTTTCAACTTGATTACAAATAGTAATTTAAGCAATATAGACCATTCATTTGTTATTAACAGGTAAATTCAAGTGCACATAATCGACGTCTGTCTTTACTCGTATGGATCAAACTGAAAATGGCTGAGTGAGTTGGGCGGCGCATCGACTCCCATGAATCATCATTCACTGGTTTACAGAGACGCCAAAACACATCTGATACCATAAGTAACGTGCGAATGTTTTTCAAACTGAGAAAACCGGCCAAATCTTGTAAAGATGCAGGGAATGCAACACGACTAATTTCTTGCATAATGTAAATACCATCATGTCGTAAGCGCATTAAATAGAAGATGATGTTGAAGCCATTGATCTGGAAAGCCAAAGCTGCCTGCAATTTATTCATTTCAATTGTGTCTTTGCAAAAAGTTCCGAGACGAAGGAGATCATGACAGAGAGCGTGGTTGTCAGTTGTGGGGCGCGCCAATTTAACTTCTCCAAATCCAAGACTCTGGCCGAAATCTCTTTGTTGGATTTTTGAAATTGTTGCATCAGGGCACTTATCAGCACTTTCATCACAAGTAACATTTGACCATCTTAAAAGAATATTTTTATCAGGGTCCGAAAAGGGTGCAGACAGGAGCGGGTCGAAATACATTGTGAATAGTTCGCATTCCCCTAATGATTGCTTGTTTTTTATGGGCAACAGCGGCAGCTTACGCATACTATTATAAAATTGTCAGTTTTATTCTTTACAAGATAAAACCTCAATTCCACTTTTCAAAGTGACTTACCATGCTTTTATTCCTAAGATGAGTGATTTTTGAATTGGACAAAGGTCTTTTCCGAGCACTAATAACTCGATCTCCGCATCATCTTTACTTTGATTGTTGCTTTCAACATTGTTCACAATTCGACTCAACTTGGTAAACACATTATTACTCATGTCTTGCCTTGAATCCAAACACTCTTTCAAAAGATATGAGTCCAAATCATACAAAGTCTTTTCAGTAAAAATGTTAATGGCGAGCTGGCTGTATTGCTCCGGTGCCAAGAGGAGGATATTCGACAGGCTCAGAAGCTCATGGATGGACGATTCGATGAGAAACAAATGATCGGTTGATATTTGTGCCATGGCCTGCTTGAACTTTGTAAATAGTAATGCTATATCTGCCTCCTCGAAAAACCATGGAGCAAGGACAGGGGAGTTTTCGACATCTTGTATATTAGTATTTTGTGCTGAATTGATGGGCGAGAGTGGCGGTGCCGATCTATTGTCGCTATTGACTGTGGAATCCGATCTATCATCGCTATTGATTGTAGAACTAGTGCTTGGTGCTGGATTGACGGGCGACAGTGATGGTGGCGATTTATTGCCGCTATTGACTGTAGGACTAGTGCATGATGATGGCAATGTAGAATTACTACTGCTTGGTTCTGAATCAGTCGACGACGACGATGGTGATATAGATTCTTCAGAAGATAATAATGGTTTATCTGTTGGTTCATTTCTTGACATGGAGGTAAGTATTCCTAACGCGTCTTGTGTACTATCAGATACGTATTGAGTGCATCCTTCCTGAACGACAAGTTGAGTTTTTTTGTTTATCCTATCGATCCAGAACTTTTTATACTCTTCAGTGTGCTTCCAGGTCGTCAATTCTGAAGTCAAACATTTGCCATCATCTCCGAAAATGGCATTACTAATCATTGACTTGTATCTGCTCAATGCATACTGTTTATTTATAATGCCAAAGTAAGATCATCTTTATACTATTTCCAGAAATCAAAGTCGCATTTTGTAAAGTCTTATAATACAATTTATATGCAATTGCGACAAGTCACGGCGAATTTAATTTCTGGAAATAGTGTATTATCAAAGCACCACTGAATATCAGCAGAAAGTACACAATTCTTCTTGTTTGGTGAACTTTTTTTTTGGTACAGAGAATGCAGCTCGCTTCATTTGGTCGTAGGAAAGAGCGTAGTTTTTTTATTTTTTCAAAAGCATCATGATAAATTAACGCGTTACGTCATTAACTGAGTCTGAATCTTTTTTTTTTTTTTCAAAAGCGTCATTACAAAAAAAAAATCACAGTGTTAGGTTATTAATTTTTTTTTCTCGTATTAAGCTCTTGAGCACACTGTCTATCCAACACATCAGACTACGAAACGTGAATACCACTTGTACATTATATTCTAATATACCAGTCTTTTTTTTCCATGGTCAGGTAATCACTATATAGTTAAAAAAGGTAATATATATTTTTTTTTTCCTTTTGCTTGAGCAGCATGAGTGATGCTTCGGACTAGTAGGTTTTGTTTTTTATTTAAAAGACATTACTGAAAGCTGTTGAGACTGTCCCTATGATGGAAAACTTTCAACAGTTGGAGATCTTGGAAACAGGTTCTCTCATGTGTCTGGAATGCTTGGGATTAGTACGTTTTGACTTTTATTTAAAAGCCATTACAGAAAGCCCTTGAGACTGTCCCTATGATGGAAAACTTTCAACAGTTGGAAATCTTGGAAACAGGTTTCCAGACAGCTCATAGCTTGTACTCTGTACACAATAGGTAGCAAAAGTTTAAACCTGGTTCCTTATTACGGTTTTGCAGCCACCTTCAACCCAAAGACCGTGTGTCCCATGAATAGAACATTACTGGGGTGAGTTGATGAATATACATGAAAACAATCAATTTGCATGTACGCTGTAATAATCAAACGAAAAGTAATTTACCAAAACTTCTCTATAACATTATAGGACTTGACCATCTATTGATTATCTTCAAGTGCGTTCTTCAAAGTTTGCTCACGCTACTATGCTTTTTACTTTTCAGAGGGACACCATGCATTACAAGCCAAAGCACCTTGATATCTGTACCAATATACAAATATGCCACCTTCACTGAAGTATGAGTTGAAAAAGCACAATCGTGTTGCTGTTCATCATCTGAAGTTCTTATGGGAATCAATTGTAGATGAAACTTGCTTGTGTTGGAGATTCATAGCAAACTAAAGTCCCTTTGGATAGAAACCTCTTTAGTTGATCTGTCTGAAGCTGGGGCTTTATATGACGTGAATAAAAGAAATCTAGTTTTGTTCGTGTGTTATTTGTAAAAAAAAAAAAAAAAAAAAAAAAAAAAAAAATAAAGCTTAATATTGATAAATGGCTGTTCCCAATAATCTGGGATGGAGATGACGACAGCGAGTGCTCTGACACTGATGAAGATGAGGGTTAACAGGTTGATGTTAATCATGTATTTGTTATTATTATTATAAAATATTATATTATTTATTGAATCAAATAATGAATTTATCATTCAATGCTCTTGTCAACTGGGTTGTCCTCAGTGTAAGTTTGCTTTGTCCTTGAGCTTAAGAGACGATTTGTCATCAAACTAGGTGCGGTAACCATTTGTCATGCAAAATCCAAACGGTTTGAATCGCACGTTTCCAGAAGAGTACCAAATTCAAACAAAAGATTGTGCACAGCGTCTTTGATTTAACCAGCCTTGGTTGCTGATGCAATGAGAGGACGAGTCAGGATCTAATAGATAGCCACAGCACTAATAGATAAGAGATATAGTCTTGAGAATGACATATCTGGACAAAGACTTTTTTTTTGTTAATTTTTGAAACCAGAATACGAGAGAAAGTCATTAGTTAGAATATGGAACGGCAATACGTCTTGGTTGTATTTATTATATTCAGACAAAGTTGATTCAGCTCGAGAAGCATCTGACAAATAGTCTCCTAAATGATCCTGGTTGCATTCACCAATTTGTCTTTGAGGTCTTTACCAACAGCCTTCAAAATTAAATCTTCTCGAGAAGTCAGTATTAACTGTAGTGGTGGTTGTCTTGTCGCATTTATACGTCTTATTAACAATTGACCCCGAGAGCGTATGAGATGATTGGGAGTCTATTACTACTTTTATTGTGCTGTTATAAAATAAAGATTAGTACGAAGTCTATACAAATAGATGATACAAGTTGCATCAGCTTCTTTATAAAAGCTCTAATATCGTTCAATAGATTGCTGACAAGTTAATCTTTTTGTATTCCATCTTGTGTCATTAGTGTTACGGATATTATTCTTTTCATAATTGCAAACTCTTCTATCCACTTTTGATATTACACAATGCATTTCTTGTAATTTTTTTTTTTGATTTCGAACTTGGTTGATGTATTCTCTCTCTTGCTAGATAATAATCCATATTTATTGTACTTTTCACTGGCAGTATTAGAAGAAACCAATGATTCAAATAAAACTTTCCGAACGGGATGTGTAGTAAAAGTTAATGTAACTACACTTCGAATGCCAAAGTATTATGAACGTAGCATTGCTAAATGATTGTCTTCAAATCAAAATCTTTTAAAAAAAAGGCAGACTTTACGTGCAAAGCTGCTGAATGAGAGCTTCGATATAACTAGGGCCAGTGTGGCACACAAGCAATCATAGGATTACCTTTGACGAGAAGGGTTCCTCATACAATGATCGGTGAAGTTTTAGCATTGGGTGTGATGAATGTGAGCGTAAGAAAGCAAAGAAATAGAAAAAGAAGGGGTTGTGGGCGCCACAAAACGAAAAGTGCTTGGAGATGCGGTATCTGCTATACTAAAAAGAATGACAGCTGGCCATGATGCTCAGTTCATCAGCGACACATTGAATATTATGAATGTATTTCTCTACATGAAGGATTTTCATCTTGCTACGGACATTGTCTCCATTCATCGTCCTGATTTTGTTGATCCGGTACCTTTGAGTTTCTTGGATTGTTTGGCCAAAGAATTGAACCACTTTGGAAAAAGTAAATAGCTAGATCAAGAAACCAGCGAGTATTTGACGAGATTTAAAAATAGCAAGAAAAAACCATTGGCATCATTAGTCTCCTTGAAGGCAAGGAATAAGTAGTAAACTCATTTCTTTAAAAAAGGAGTTTTTCCAGGAGTACTAATTTATATCTATTATCATTGACGTGATAGGAATTGAGTATGATTTCAATTATGAACCAATGCATACTCATTCTTTTAATAGGCGTTATTCATAGTGCTATCAAAGACTGAAGGCGATATGAATTGTGTAAAAAACAACAGAATCTCTTCGAATGGGCTGGAAGTAAAAACTGTGTTTAATCAATTTACTACAACTATTATAATAATTTTTTTTTAAAAAAAAGGTCTCAAATCAAATGGTGTGTGCATTCTCTATTTATTTGCGAAATAATATACAGCAAGTATACTTGTATGTGTGTGTATGTGTACAGATTGCTTCAAAAGGAATGGTGCATATTGTTGTTTACAAGCCAACATAGTAAGATCTTCCCCCAGGATTATGAAGACCAGACACGTACGTTTCTTCTCCTTCTCTGTTGTTTACAGTCACAGACCACTCGTACCATACCTTCTGTTGATCTGTCAATCTCCAAAAGTGAATGGAAACCATGGACTCCTTGGTGATTTGAATAGGTTGGTGAACAGGAAAGAAGATGGGAAACCAGCTAAACATGCCAGGTGAATGTGTCTCTGGGTTAATTGAGATGGTGATATCCTTATAAAGAGAACAGTCAAAGTATCCAGCAATACCGTGCATGATCATGTCATGCTGGATAATGAAATCGGCACGACTGTATCTTTCATTGTGAATGTTGTTGACAGGATTCTCATCTGTAGGTATATCTTTCTTGTTTGGATGTTCAAAGGTCCACAGGTCTTCAGGATCAGCCAGTGGGCATACTTGTCTAAACATGACTACATAAGGTGTTTCAAAGCTTGAAAGACTCTTGTACGCATTCACATTGTTGTATAATCGGCTTGAAGCTAAAGGTGCAATGGAGGCTGTGTAGGAAGTAGGAATAGAGATACCATCATCTATGAAAGACGGTCAAGTACAAGTTCCCCTTTCAATTTTTTTTTTTTTTGGCTTTACCTTTCAAGAGTCTTTGAGCTCCATCCAAACATTCAGGAGATAACTCATTGTCACCAAAAGAACCCAAGAGTTCACTCACTAATATATCACATTTTTCTTTAGGTTTCCATTTTCTCATGTCTGCAAATACCAAGGTCACTTTGTCTCCCCATATGTTTGCCTTTGCATTTTGTAATCTAAATCAGAATAAGTTTAAACACGTTTTGTTTGTATCTATTCTTCCTTACGTGACATAGGCGTTCGGGTTCTTTTCTAATGCAATGATATGAACTCTACGCAGAGAGTGTTCGGCAGCTCTTAAGCAACAGTTGACTAAAGGGCCTCTACCGGCACCAACGACCATGATCGTACTATGGAGATGATGCATGAGCTATTTTTACATACCGCTCGTCACTGACTTACGTGACCCTATCCGATTGATATTCAACACGATCCAATAAAGCCTGATAGACTGCCTAAGTTGCAAAATAATAAAATGCTTAGCATGTCCATCCTTTTTTTCAGTGATGAACAACTCACCCTTTCATATTGCTGATACTTGATTGGATCCTTTTCAAATATCTCGTACGTCTGATTTTCCAAATTATCTGCCAAGGGCTGCAAGGGCATCTGTAAGGAATCAAAATAACCAGAGGCAAACTTTTCAATTTCGTCTGGTTCGGGCAAGTGTCTGTAGAGGTATTGGATGTATTGACTAAAAGAAGCATCTGTGGCGGATGGATACAGCTCGACAGAGGGTGAGTGGACGATGATATCTGGCTCAAGTTTATGAATCAACTTTTTGACAAAGTTTTGATGAGGCTTTGTCAGGACAGGATGGCCCTTGGCGTTCGACACAAACACATGAGCAGGAATGATCAAGGTACGAACGGGTTCAGCAAGCCACATGTCCAGCAGACGTTCATCCGAGGGTAGTTCAGAAGTAAGCTCAAGGGCTATACCTACTTTTGTATTGTAATGTCCCAGCAAGCTACGGAACTTATTCCAGGTTTTCCAAGTCATGTTGTCCTCGACTGCACCCTTTTGCAAGAGTGGGACACGGATACAGATTTGAGGTGAATTCATGGTAGAAATCGAGTTGATCACACGAGCTGTGTTGTGCACTTGTTTATCAAGCACGGGGAATATGATCCCAGTGAGGTTTATGTGGCTAGCCCATTCGGCTTCTTGTTTAAGAGCAAGTTCAGAACAAGTACGAATGTTGTGATTGGGTGAATCTAATTGAATCCAATCTGAAAAGAGACCTAATACTTTACCAGACCATTCTATAAAGAAAGTTAAAAAAAAAAAACTAGTCAAACCTTGGTGTCATCGTTTTTACCTGCAGAATTTAATATTAAATCTTTACGATCAAACACAGGTCGATCTTTCCAAACAGCATGCTCTTCTGGACTCATTTCGTTATTTTCATTAAGAACGCGTCGAAAAGAAGAGTTGGCAATAGGTACCACAACAAAGTCATGACCATCAAGATCGGCTTTCTCTATCAGACTACCAACATCAGTAGGAGGCTTATTTGGTAATAAACCAATACTGCAGGAAATGGACATGGTTTAAAAAGTTTGAAAAAAAAAAAAAAAAAAAAAAAAAAAAGGGCGGAGACTTTTTTTTTCTCTGTTATAAAGCATCAGTAAACTTTTTTATTCTTTCAGTGACATTTTTGTATGTTTGCGTTGATGTGAAAGTAATCTTTTTGAACTGACTGAGACAGATTGCTTTCTTTTACTGCTCATTTGTCCCCTCCTCTTTTATTTTGTTCTATTTTACTTGTTCTATGGCTTTCTCTTTTATTTAACCACCATGAAACGATTATAGATACCAAATCACTCTATCACCTCAGCCTGTCCTTCCTATCCATTTTTGACTAACTTGAGCTTTTTAGTGTTGCTGTAACCTAAATTGGTTCAAAGCTTGAGATTTTCCTTTTATTGATACAAATCAAAAACTCGTCTTTCTATTTTTGTCTGCTAAAAAGAGACGATCGTAAGCTGACTGTATGAAAGCAAGGTCATTTATTCGTTATGAATTGAGCAACATGCAAATTTTGAAAACGAGTCTGTTTAGTAAGCAAAAAGAAGACGGGGTGAGTATCATGTGGAAGTAGGCAAGTGAACACAAGGCTACCAAAAGTAAAAATCCTGTGATCATCTGTAACTGGATGTGTAATTGGGGACGTGCGTCTCTTTTTTTCTCTCTTCTTTTTCATTCAAAAAAAAATGTCGTTTGAAGAAGAGATAGAAACCAAGAAATTACAAGATAAATTAGGTTATGCAGATGTAAATCAAAAGCCTCCAAAACCCAACACAAACACACACATCACCATCAAAGAACCCAGACCACAACGACCCATACCAGCTTTGGAAAGAAAGAAATCTTCTTTACTGTCCCCTCCATTAGAGCGATCGGATAGTTTCAAGGGTAAAGAAAAGGATGAATGCTTTTGTCAAAAGAAATTGGATACAGCAGAGGACATAAAGGAGATGGCTACTAGGTTATATGAAATGGCAGATAGGATGCTTCAGTCACTTTCTTTAGATGAATTGAAATCGTCAAGTACACCATCAGTGATGAGAAGAAGTGGTCATCAATCACCACCAGAAGGGTATCAGAGACAAAGATATAATAAAAGTGCAGATCTCTATCCACCAAAGGAGAGGTACAGCAGAGTTCCACCACCTATACCTTACAGTGCTTATTATTATCCTCCTCCAATTCCACATCATCCACTTCCTTCTCATCTCACAGGCACTGCGGAATATGACAGTCCATCGGTCGATCTTTATTATCTACCAAAGTACCCTCGTAGACGAAAGTCAATGAGTCATGTCCCATTGGATGATAATGAAGATGAGCTGTATTACAACCCAAGACAACTAAAAAGAAAGGACTCTGCCAGAAGATTACCTCACTATGATTACTATTATGATACATATTATTATGAATAATAAATAACTACTTTACATCATGACGTCCAAGGTTCAATCGAACCATCTTTATCGTTCTCTCTCTCTAGACCACATCAGATGCTGATGAATAGACAGAGTCGGATCGGAACACATGAGCATCTCTTTTGAGTTAAACCAGAGACAATGTCCAGAGTGCGTCACATGTACAATAGACCTTTGTGTGTCACCCCACTGGCTCATCCCCTTTTGTCTCTCCCATCCTTTTCATTCCATCTTGTGCCTCCGAGACAGATGATGTAAAACTCAAGGTTGGTCAGGAACAATGCGTTCAAAAGGGTCTTTGGCAACAAAGAATGGCATGATTTCCTTTTTGGGAAGATCTTGAGCTCAACACATCTTGTTTTGTGAAAAAAAAAGAAGGTAGAGCATGTTTTGCTTTTCCTACTTTTTCAAATCAGCCTATCTCCTTTCTATTTGTCTATCCAGTGAGGACGAGAAAAAAAATTCAAAGGTGGCTCAAGACCACAAACCTGTTTATTTGCTGTTGGAAAGCAGCCTTTCAAGATGGAAAGAGATGATATCAAGAAGCGTTATGATCCTCTTTAGCTGCTTACGGTCCACTGGGATATGAAGTCAGTTGTCATTTGTGCTGACTTCTTTTGATGCATTCCTAGGATGAACATCATGATCCTCCTGTGCCAATCCATACATGAGCAGATACCTATCCCTTTTATAAACGCCCTTTCTCCAAAACACAATCCTATCCGTGGGCTGTCACTGTTCTCAGGACAAAAAAAGACACATAAACAAGTTCTCTCAAGGGGTCCATTTTAATGCAAAAACTTTTTACACATGTCAGCGACAAAGTCTATTTTTCTCTCATTTGCTCATCTCTGCAAGTGAAAAAAAGTACTGCGTGGCTGAGATGATTTCCATTTAAAGATTTCATTTTTTTTTTTTTTTTTTTTTTTTTTTTTTTTTTTTTTTTTTAAAAAACCAATACTTAGAATGGCCAAGTCAAAAAAAGATCAATGTTGTAAATGTAGAACCGAGAATCCAACACTTCACATTCGACAAGCTTATTATTGCCAGTAAATATAAAAAAGGGGGAGGTTTATTTGCAAGAGATTAAGAACAAGAAGAACATGCTTCATGTTTCAATTTGTAGGAAAGTTTCGATCGATTCTGATCCGTTTGAGAAATGGAAACCGAAAGAAGGGAAAAGTGTTATTGGCTTGTTCAGGAGGCCCTTCGTCCATGTAGTGTTCCTTTTGCTATTTTATTTTCTTTATTTAACCTGACATCTAGGGCACTGGTTGACTTGACAAAGAACATCATGCATACTTTACCCAACGAAAAGAAAAAGATCCAAGTGGTCCCGGAAGCGATCGTATGTCATATTGATGAAAGTCCACTGTTGGGTGACATGGTAAGTAGAGACTCAGGATGGACCTTGACTGACCCTGTTGCAGAACCCTTCTTCAGCCGACCTGCTCCGTCAAAGGATCCAGGAGCACTATCCCAACTTTGAATTCATCAGTCACGGCCTCGACGACGTCTTTTGTCCTCCGTTCAGTACCGAAAACAAAGCGCTGAGATCGTTGGCAGGTGTGGAAAATGCAGATTATGGTACGGTAATTCAAGAAAGAGAGAGAGAGAGAGAGACTGACACTTGATAGAACACTGGGTGCAGTGCGCCTCCAAAGAAACCAGCTCGGACCGAAAGCGATCCCTGCAGGCATTGTTCGGCAGCATCCAAAAGACGACGGCCAAAGAAGATTTACTGTGGCATATCAAGATGGACATGCTCTTGACCGTCGCTCGTCGTGAGGGATGCACCTACATCTTCTTTGGCGATTCGGCCACCCGTCAGGCGATCAAGATGATCTCCTGGACAGCCAAGGGAAGAGGCTACAGTTTACCGCTGGACATCAGTGTCGATAACGAGCTCACGTTTGACGTCGGCATCATGCGGCCGATGAAGGACATGCTGTCGAAGGAGATCGGGCTCTACAATTACTTTTCTGGCATCCACCGTCTCGTCCTGCCACCCTATCAATTTGGACCCCTGATGCCAGCCAAGTCCTCGATCGATCGTCTGACGGAAGGATTCATCAACCGTCTCGAACGTGATTTTCCGAGCACTGTCAGTACCGTCTGTCGTACGACGTTGAAATTGACGCCTTCGAAGCACATGGACTATCAAAGATCCTGTGCGATCTGTTTAATGTAAGTCCCCCGTTTTTATATCCACCTCTTCTCATCTCGATACTTAGGCCCTATCCAGCAGGCATCGCTGACTGGCGAAAGCACATCACCGTCACAGAGGTACCTCAATCCAAAAAGGCAGAAAAAAGAAACGAGAGCTGTGGGAGTGGATCGTGCTGCTCGTCTTCAGAGGAGGGATGTCATGATCAAAAGATGGACGTGAACCAGTCGATCTGTTATAGCTGTCAAGTGGATCTCAAAGACTATCGACCCGAGACCCTGCAGTATTTACCTCCCACGGTGGCTGAACGTGTGGTGGATCAAAACAGAGACAGGAGATTATTAAATGAGATTAAAGACTTTTTAATTGATGATGAATAAAAAAAGTTTTTTTTTTTTTTCTAAATACAAAAGAAAGGTATATATATAAAGAGAGAGGGGGGGTTAGGGTAAGGTGGTGATAGAGGAAAGCATCCAGAAGGGAGGAATACCCAATCTTCCCTTGATTTTATCGTCCTGGATTAATTTCAAAAGATCATGTTCCTGGGCATCGTCCTCTTCATCAACTGTCCACAGCGGACCAAAGTCAGCGACATGTTCCTCTAGCCAGGCTCGGTCCTGTTCGATGCGAGCCAAGATCTGGCTGTCCTGGATCTGGATAGGATGACGAAAGGTGGCGAGGGCCATGTAGGCCAAGGGTCTCAGACGGGAGCGGAGAAAGCGAGCGTCGGATTCGGACAGATCGGCCTGGGCGTAGCGTCTGAGATGCTGGACGACGGCATGCGAGATCGAGCCACCGTTGGCGGCGGTGTAGTGCCAGATGTCCTTGGCGATGGCCGAGTGTTGAATGCTGCGGGTGAGCAAGGTCCAGTATTGAAGGTTGAGGGTTTGGTAGTGCAAGAGCGCCCGCCAGGTGACGTTGGGGTTAGGCTCTGAAGCGACCAGACGGCTCTGGGTCGAGCTCTCCTCGTACGGCTGACGGCCTTGATCGTCGAATTGTTTGCCGATCCGCATCCGACAGCGATTGGCGACACGCAAGAAGAGACGGACGTCGTCCGTGAAGGCTGCCATGGCGGTCACTTGGAGATCATAGAGCACCCCACGATGGTCCGTCATCTGAGCCAGATGGATCCCGGTGGGCGAGGTGACGAGGTACTCGAGAAATTCGGCTGTGATGGCCTGGAGATCGATGTATTCCTTGTGGGTGAGGACCTGCATGCGTCGCAGGATACGGATGCAGTCCAGCAGGGAAGAGACATCGGTCTTGGTCAGATCGGACGTGTTCAGGATCCGGTGATTGCTGTACTTTGGCACCACATGAGGCACACGGCTCAGGCTGGGAAACGAATAGCCTTGGTCAGAGAGAAAGTCCAGGAGGTGGCTGTCGTCCGGCACACGACGGGCCGAGTTGTACTCGTCCTCATCCTCCACCGCGTACTCGTTCAAGAAATGCACTCGGATCAGATTCGCTGCCACCCGGCCGTATTTTTCGTTGCCCAAAAAGTAATTGGCCAAGGTCAAGAGGGTCACGTTCTGTGACAGAGGGCCGAGTTCGTCCTTTTCGGGCACGGTCTCGAACGGCATGCCGTCCTCCTTGTCGGTGGCGGATGAGATCGGGGCCAGTCGTCGGGTGCTGTCGTGGAGGATGGTGTCGGCTGCGAGTCGGAGAGACTCCACCGTGCGGGCCACGTCGGCGTTTTTCGTCCAGAATTCGTATCGAACGCTACTCATCTCCTTGTCGCTGTAGAGAAACAGGTTGTCATGATGAAAGGTACGTCGGGCGATCGTCTCATCCAAGCTGTCCAGAGAAGATTGAATGGCCAGCAGTCGATTGAAGGCACGGATGGAAGACGCCTCCTTCTTGTTCTCTTCTTGCTGTGGATTACCTGAAAACAAACGAAAGACCCAACCGATATTTTTAAAGTTGCCCTTGTCTTTACTGTACGGACGTTCGATCGGTTCCCAAGGCACGGTCGGTCGATTCAGTCTGCGATTTTCGAGTGCGCCCAAACGCCAGAGTAATTCCAACTAAAAAATAAAATAAGTCTCGGTGTGGATCGAGATCGCTCGTTACCTTGCTTCTTCGACCATAACGCATGTTTAGATTGTATTCTTCTGTGGCATCATGTCTAAAGATAATTTGAGGTTCTTCTGGTGTCTTTGGTCTCTCATCCAAATTGTTCAGCAAGACTGAATTATTCAACAATCGCGTCATGGGCACCACAAAATATTTCGTGTCCTTGCCATATTTCTCGAGTTGACTCGTGATCTCCTTGAATCCATTGTTGCTCAGATAACAGTTGCCATCAAAAGGCATGATCCATTTTGCGTTTGGAATACTTTTACCGTGTTGAATCGCCGTGTTGCGTCCACCGTTCTAGAGAGGATGAGGACAGGGTAATAAAAAAAAAAAGGGGGACTTACATTGTTCATGGCATACAGATTCTTTGTATGGTATGTATAATCCAGTGCTCTCAACTTGGCCACCTTGGAATACCTTCGATAGTCATCCGAGTGAAGAAAGTCAGGATCAGGAAAGGACTCGAGTTGGAAATCGAGTTGTTCATATTCTGCTTCATCAAACGGAACTCGAATGTACTCCATCTGATATCGATCGAGCAACCGAATGATGGTAGCCTCACTGATGGGATCAATGATACGATTGAGCAAGAAGATCTTGCGTGTGTTGGGGAAACTGGGTTCGTGATCCAAGATGAATTGAAGGTTGGAAAGGGTTTGACCTTCTTTGTGTCGAGGAGGTAAATCGTTACCAATGATCCGATAGAGTATCACTTGGTCCCGTACCATGTTGACTTCTTCATAACGCCGTACGGTGGTCTGGTGCGTGTCCTTGATGAATCGGAAAAATGGAATGTAACCAAAAAGAAATAATAAGCCAAGGATGACCAAGAAGAACTTGAGCCATTTGGATCGGTGGGTCTGTGTCGGACTCGCCTTTTTGGCATATTTGTTTTTCTTTCGAACGGAACCCAACTCGAGTGATAACAATTCGGAATGGGTCTGACTGGGTTTTCTATGTTTTGGAATATATTCAGTGTTGGATGTTCGACTATTTACATCATGTTTTAAAAAAGGTGGAAGCATCCTCTTTCACTCTCTTTTTTAGTGGGTCAATGAACGAGAAGGGGTAAAAAGGGGGTGTGTGTTTTCAAAGAAGGAAAAAAAAAAAAAAAAAAAAAGTAGGCTGTAGATTAGAAAAAAAAAAAAGAGGGGAAAGAAGAAGGTGAAGGCTGTTTAAGTCACGGACAATCAAAAAAATTTCTGTATTCGAACCCAATTTGTTGTTTTTTTATTTAGAACGTTTGCGTCTATTTTTAAACCATTTATATGTTTTCATTGTTGCTTATCTTTTGCCACAAATAAAAGACGTCAATCTTGATCTTATCCAATAAGAAGGATCGAGATTTGTTTTTGATCTAAAAAAGACTATTTTATATAGTTTCTTTTTTTTTCTTTCTAATTCTTTATTTCTATTTATGGAATTTTACCCAAAAAAAAAAATGGATGGAATTCAATTTCACTAGCATTGTAAACCGTCTCTCTTTTTTTTTTTTTGCTTTCAAAGCCAATGGAACATTCGGAATGCAAAACTGAAGATCTTTGTGATACACAATTAAAGTTTACCAAACATCATTTATTTGGTCAACATTCAGAATCACTTTGTTCTTCTCCCTTTCAGTGGAACGATCTTTCACGATGTTTGAAACGTTGAAAACAATCATTTTATCCTTTTTTGTGCTTTTTATGATGATTCCCTTTTTAGCATGAGTGATATTGAAATGAAGAGCATGCACTTTATGATTTCATAAAAAAAAAAAAATTTTTTTTAAGCCAAAAGAGAGTGTGCCACGATTCAGCAAAGAGGAACTTTACCATTTAAGGTGATTGAGAAAAGTTTGGTATCCATGCTAACAAAAAGGATGATTGTGAGACCTGAGCCCTCAAAAAATGAAGGTTGCAAAGCCTCACAAAGGAATCGAGATAGAAAGAGAGGTTTCTTTATTGAATCAATCCAACTAAAGATGATTTCATCCAAAGGGGGATAAAGAAGAGAGATTGTTTACAAAAAAAGAGACATGTTTATTATTCTTGATCAAAGCAAGCTAGTTTTGGTTGTGAGAAATAATCGGAAGGAAGAGGAGGAGGAGTGAAATAGATGGAATAGAGGTCAGTCGGTGTGACTTGTAGTGGAGTACAGAGACTTTCTGTTTCTTCTTCTGTCAGAGGAGGTGGAGTCATGAATTGATTTGTGCTGATGAAGAGATGATCTTGATAGTTTATTATGTTTTGTTGTTGAGGTGCTGTCATGATACGTGTGTGATGTTTAGGTTCAGAAGGTATTTGAGAGAATAAGGTGAAAGGTGATGATTCTTTATATAACAAAGACAATGATTTACTATTTGATTTACCTGTAAAATAATCAGTACACCCCCTCTCTCTCTTAAAAAAAAAAAAACTTGCCATAAACTTTTTCTAATTGTTTCAATATTTGTTTTGCATCATCCTTATTCTTTCTTTCTGCGCCTTTATCTCTAAATAACTTGATCTTACAATAACATGATTCACTCTCTGTTCCCCATCTATTTTCCATTTGAGCTCTCAACGGTATTCCTTTAACACCTTTAATCCTAGAGAAATCAGTCGATAGACATTTGAATCGAATATAAATCTTGGCTCCTATACGCGTATTCCAACTAAAACTGATTTTATCAAAACTAGGTAAAGACACATTCAAAATACCAATCGATTGACCAAGATCTAGTATAAATCAGCAACAAAACTCTCTCTCTTTCTCTTTCTTTCCAATTACCAATGTCCAAAGCTCTCGCATCAGGTTGTTTTTGTTGTGTTAACCAATACTTCCAATAGTTTTCTGATATACTTCGATGGGAAGCATTATGAAAATCAATGGATAACGTACTTGTCACAACCTCATCCAACCCACTCGGATCATTTAATCCAATCACATACAATTGACCACGATTCAGATAAGTCATTGAACTTTCCTCTGTCTTTTGCATAATGGCTGTGGCGGCTACATTTTAAAAAAAAATAGGGTTAGCAAAACAAAGAATTCTTTTCTCCCCCCTTTTTTTTTCTCCGTTTTTTTTTTTTTTTTTACTCCTTTTTTTTACCTTCCAAAATGATATCAAATCGAAGTTTTCTAATAAACAATGTCTTAACATCTTTTACCCCCCCTTCTTTTTGCCACTCATTTTTCTTACCTTTGCTTTTGAGGTTGAAATAAATTATCTTGACAATAGAATAAAGGTTTCATGATTGTATCATTTGCACTGAAGTGACGAAAATGAGGTCGATTGTCCATTTGAAAATTGAAAAAATCAGGTTTGTATTGATTGGATAAATAATAGTTTCCATGCTTAAGAAAAGTACAAAAAGAGAGAGAAAGAAAAAAAAAAAAAAAAAAAAAAAAAAAAAGAAAATGAGTGGATTTAAGGTTCCTTTTTTTTGTTTTTATAAAGAAGTCTAACTCCATATTATATCACTTTTTCAAGAAAAAAAAAGGGGGGAGGGGAGGAGGAAAAGGATAAGAAAGGAGGAAGACAAACAGAAGATGTCCAAGGAGTCTCTGTTTTCTCTATTTTGATTTTATAAAATACTCTTAAAACGCGTTCAAATTCCCTTTTTCTTTTGTCTTTGTTTAAACGTGAAGACATAAAACTTCTTTTTCACATGTTAACACTAGACTTTTTCAAACATTCCCCCTCTTCCTACCTTTGGCCATGGACATGTTTCTAATCCATTCACTCAATCCACTTGTTTAAAACTGAAATAAGGAAAGCGGGAAAAAGAAAGCATCATGAAATCTGTTATTTGACACTTGAGAGGGAGTGAGGAGTAAAGAAAGAGAGGGGAGGAAGAGAGGAGAGGTTTTTTTTTAAAAAGGAATCAAACTAATTCTCTCCCGTAATCTGTTATCCTGCAAACGCATTCTATTTCTCTCTTTTTAAATTTCACATTTCCTTTTATCTCGTCTTTCATTCTTTTTCTCTCTTTCCAAACCATCCACCCACATCCTATCTTTTACTTTTCTTTATCAACAATAAAAAAGAAAAAGAAAAGAGAAAGGGGAAAAAGGAGAGAAAGTCCAGGCACGCTTTTTCAAGTTTCATAAGGAGTTTTATATGCATCAAGAGACACTATTATGTACTGTCGATCCACTGCACTAGGTAGATGACACGAGACAAAAAATCAAATCCATTTCCTACTGTTTCATCTCGCACGTCATTTATTGTGTTTCATCACACCCAAGGGGGGGTTCATCCATTTTGATTTCAAAAGACCAAAGATCCCTTGCACAATACACATCTTCATCCCTTCCATCCAACGTCTGGACGGCCCAACGACGGATGTCTTCCATGATCGCCAACGACTCGGGTTGTTCATCCCCCGGATAGCGTGCACTGAAGTGAGTCAAGATCAGTGTCTTACAACCGATCCGTTTCGCAAACGTGGCTGCCATCTGAGGTGTCGAGTGACCGTGATCCTTGGTACGTGCCTCGATGGAGTCCAGGGTACTCTCGGCCGGGTCCAGACGGGTGAGGGCATTGGTCGCCTCATGCACCAGCAAGGTCGGTTGATGACACAAGGGAGCCAGTCTGGACGGATCACATGTGTCGCCCAAGAGGACGATCTGTCGACCGGGTCGCATGGCCGGTGGCTGCAAGACCTGCCCGTTCGGCAGCACATAGGCCTTGTTCGTCTTTTGGATCTCGCCCAGGATGCGCATCGGCTGCTGGACGCCCTGGCGGATCAAGGCGGCCGATTGCGCCTTCAAGAGCGGGACCAGGCTGTGGAGTTTGCCTGGATGGTCTGGTTCACGCACGACGTAGCCCAGGGAAGGAATCGAGTGCTCGATCGACGCCGCACGGACCTCGTATGGCTCGCAGCACGGCAGCGCCTCAAATCGGCCGTCGACAGCCCAGATCGTCTGTCCCTCGAGTTCGTCCGGATGGAAATCGCTCGTCTCGTCCCTCGGTTCACCTTCTCCTACCAGCTCATGCACCCTGTACCGTCGTCCCAGGTTGGCATAGGTCGACTTGAGCGTCTGCCGAAGCCAGGAGCGAAGCGGTCGGGGACCATAGATCTCGATCGGTCTTTCGTCTTGCTTGGTCTCATCCTTGTTTGGGTTCAGGTTATCTGTCATGCTGCACAAAAGAGGAGCAAGTCCAAAACAGTGATCACCGTGCATGTGCGTGATAAAGACATGGGTGATCTTGCCCATCTTTAATTTGCTCTTTTGAAACTGATGTTGGGTTGCCTCTCCACAATCAAATAACCAAATGTCGCCATTCAGCCTTAGTGCTATCGCTTGATGGTTTCTAGTTGAACTCGGTTGAGCGCTTCCTGTGCCCAAGAAAGTGATGTCAATAGGCGCGACCATGGAAAAAGGGAAAGAAAGAAAAAAAAAAAAAAAGATACTGATTTTAAAAAAGTGAATGGATGAGATTTTATTATGTGTGCATTGAGCTCTTTTTTTTTTTGGTTCGACAGGTCCTTTCTGGTTGGTTGGTATCCATCTTACGTTGTGAATTATTTAGAGTCACCTTGGTGTACAAATTCCAAAGTGGACATGATCGTCCTCATATCATGTTCCATAATCTCTGCCCAATGCTTCACGTCACCTAATTCCTATTGTTTTGTTAATCAACACGGTGTCTTCTTTACAAATAAAAACCTTGAGGGAGTTGTTGAAATTGTCTACCAAAGCTAGCCACTGTTGTGTCTGGGCGACATAGCGTGTTGCCTGTGTTGCTAGCTTCCTTGATTGCTGTTCCAATTCTTTCTGTTTACCAAAGATATCGTTCACTCTACACAAGAACTTTTTAGTTTCAATAGACGCATTCTCAAAGAAACCATCAAAACCCTTCGTTCACATAGTTGTTGATCGAATCCGTCAAGTCAACCGTTGCCTGTACCGCATTCTTTCGAATTTGTTCTGTTTCAATAAAGTTAAGACCAAGCGGTGAAAATTGCAAGAAATACCATTGTTTCTCTTTATCTCTTGCTTTTTTGGTGATGTGCTTTTAATAGCTGTCCTAAAGAATCTGACATTATAAAAAAAAAAAAAAAGCAAAAAAAAAAAGAAAAAAAAAAAGAAAAAAAAAAAATGAATGAGGAAGAACATTTAACCTGTCATTTTATTTTATTCATTTATTGTTGAGGATGACCATCGGTACTGCCTTGATCGGATTGATTGGCACGGTTCTTGTAGACCATTTCAAAGAGTTTAAGTGAGCTAGTTTGGAGTTCATCAATCTTTGCCTTCAGATCCTCTGGTTTGATATCGGAATCACCCGCCTGTGCCTTGACGGTCTGTTCTCTGAGGGAAGCGATTTGACTCTTTAGTCTGTCGGCTTCGGCTGAATCGATCTGGTCCTTGAAGTCATCCATCGCTTTCTCTGTTTCGCTCATGGTGGATTCAGCACGGTTTGCCATTTCGATCGTGTCACGACGAGCACGATCCGCTTCAGCATTCTTTTCAGCCTCTTGAACCATCCTGTCAATCTCATCACTACTCAGACCGGAGGAGGCGGCGATAGTAACTAGGATAGATGAAAAGTGAGTTTTTTTTTTTAAAAGACGGTTCTTATTACTTGATTGATCACGACCGGTTGCTTTATCCTTTGCACCCACATTCACAATACCATCGGCATCAATGTCAAACTCGACCTCGATCTGAGGCACCCCCTTGGGGGCAGGAGGAATACCAGTCAGGTTAAAGTCGCCCAAGAGCTTGTTGTCTCGACAGAGCTCACGTTCACCCTGGAAGACACGAATCTGGACCTGGGTCTGACCGTCTGCGGCGGTTGAAAACACTTGAGATTTCTTGGTGGGGATAGTGGTGTTTCGATTGATGAGACGGGTAAAGACACCACCGAGGGTCTCGATACCGAGCGAAAGGGGGGTGACGTCCAGCAAGAGAATGTCAGAGACCGAACCGGCGAGGACACCGCCCTGGATGGCCGCGCCCAACGCGACGGCCTCGTCCGGGTTGACGGACTTGCTGGGTTCCTTGCCAAAGATGTTGCGCACGGTTTCGACGACCTTGGGCATACGCGACATGCCGCCGACCAAGATCACGTCACCGATCTGACGCTGGCTGATGCCAGCATCCTTCATCGCCTTCTCGCAGGGACCGACGGTGCGCTGGACGAGGTCGTTCACCAGGCCTTCGTATTTCGCACGTGTGAGCTTGAGGTTGATGTGTTTGGGACCCGTGGCATCCGCAGTGATATAGGGCAGGTTGATCTCTGTCTGGACCGTGGACGACAGCTCGATCTTGGCCTTTTCGCAGGCCTCACGAATCCGCTGGATCGCCATGCGATCCTTGCTGAGGTCCAAGCCGCCCGTTTCCTTTTTGAAATCGTCCACGACAAAGCGCACCAGGTGGGAATCAAAGTCCTCGCCTCCTAACGCGGTGTCTCCGTTGGTGGACTTGACCTCGAACACGCCGCTTTGGATCTCGAGGATCGAGATATCAAACGTGCCCCCACCCAGGTCGTACACCGCAATCGTCTCGTCGCCAGCCTTGTCAAGACCGTAGGCAAGGGCGGCCGCTGTCGGCTCGTTGATCACCCGCATGACGTCCAGACCCGCGATCGTGCCCGCATCCTTCGTCGCCTGTCTCTGGGAATCATTAAAGTACGCAGGGACCGTGATGACCGCATGCTTCACTTTCTTGCCCAAGAAGCCCTCGGCGGTCTCCTTCATCTTGCCCAGCACAAAGGCACCGATCTGGGAGGGTGAATACTTTTTGCCATCAGACACCTGCACCCAGGCATCGCCGTTGGTGTGTGAGACAATCTTGTAAGAGACGCTCGGAATGTCTGCTTGAACGGCCGAGTCCTTGAAGGGACGGCCGATGAGACGTTTGGTGGCATAAATCGTGTTTTCTGGATTCACCACGGCCTACACATACCCTATCAGTTTCGTGACCCTACCGCTCGCTTCATTACCTGTCGCTTGGCTGTCTGACCGACCAAGAGCTCGCCGTCTTTGGTAAAGGCCACCACCGAGGGCGTCGTACGTGCTCCTTCGGCATTTTCAATCACCCGAGGGCTCTTGCCTTCCATCACAGCCACACAGGAATTGGTCGTACCCAAGTCAATACCAATCACAGGTCCAGTGATGTTGGTGCCATACGGACGAGCACAAGAAAGAGCACCAATCTAACAGCTGGTTAATAACGTTTTATCTAAAGTAGAGACTTTACATGGCTACGCTTTAAAAAAGGTCGAATGGCTTTTGTACTTAATCGATACATTGGCTTTGGTGTGAATAAATTATTTTATTAATAAATAAATAATAATAAAAAAAAAAAAAAAAAAAAAAAGAAAAGAAAATTCAAGAACAAAAAAAATTAATGCAAATATCAAAAGGAGTTTCAATCCAAATTGCCTTTTTTTGATGTCAAAATGACACCACACATAAAAAAAAGCATGTTGTACGTGCTCATTAAAGTTTTACCATGTCATTCGTCTTGTTGAATGTCCTTCTTTGACATTCAAAAGAACAATATATTTTTATATCCCTTTTTTAGATACTTTATTGAAACAAGTAATTTTTTTTTTCATCTCTTTTTTATCTGCTGGATTTGAATTATTTCAGTGTCCATGCATTCATCGGGTTCCCTTATGGCTGACTTTGTCTTTTTCTTTTTGTTGAATGTTTCTAAGAGTGTTTGCTATAGCAGAAAAGACACAGGGAAGAGTCAGGGTTAATTCAATAAAAGTGATCCTTTTAATCTTGGTCTAATACGATTATAAATACCGGTGCATCAAGTTTGATTTCACAAGATGAGTATGCGCTTTTTTTTTTTTTTTTTTTTTTTTTTTTTTTTTTTTTTTTTTACAAAAGTAAAGCTTGGTATGTTTACAAGATTTCTTTTAAACGAAAACAGAATGAATCATCTTGCCTCAACAATGCTGACAGAAAAGAAGCCAATCTATGCTTTTATTCATCGTCCTATGCATGTTTTGGTAAGCAAAAGCATATGTATCTTTTGATAGCCCTAATGTAAATGGTCTTGCAAAAGCACTGTGTGTCATCATTGGAATAGAATCAACCGAAAATACCATAAAAGACCTGGGCGATGTCATAAAGAAGCCTACATCCCTGAAAGGTTCATTTTTGTTGCTGTTTTAAGGACACGAGAAAAATGATGTTTGCGAAAATAGGACTTCTCACTAAATAACTTGGATAAGCGTTCATGAAACCAGATAAAGAAAACATGAAGTGAACTATAGGTTTTGAACATGGGTTCCATTACGGATTCATATGATGGCAAAAAAAAAAAAAAAAAAAAAAAAAAAAAAAAAAAAAAAAAAAAAAAAAAAAAAAAAAAAAAAAACAATTTGGCTGTAACGGAGGCGTAAGCCGGGTATATCACATAAACCATACGATAGAGGCATTGAAAGTGTATATAAACAATAATGACGCTTTTTTGTACTATTTTTGACCACGCATAAAATTAAAATTTACAAGAGTTCAACCGACACTCAAAAGTATAACAAGACGTATCTGCACTGCTATTGTTGAGGAGTGAATGCATTGACTTCTAACCTATTATGAAGAACACGACTAGATGTGGTACTATACACCAAAAGAGCAAGCGGCCAGCCTGACAAGTGTAGATATCAGTCCCGTGTTATCTCGCTCATTATTATAGGAAACCGGTGGCTTGAATGGACATAGGTTGGTTTTCTTTTGGGCTATAGACAGACATGGGGAGAACATCTGGGTGTGATAAAGGTTTCATTGATTGAGATAAAAAAAATCTGATAGATTGAGACTTGCAAGAAGTTTTAATAGATAATGTCCTTCTTGATCTATAAAGATTGCTTATGCATTATTATCCAAGTAATCTTTATATAAAAACAGATCGCCTGAGAGAATAACAGTTTCCTTAACTTTAAGCGCAAAAGAAACATGTCTAAATTTCTCTAGTGATGGAAGATTGATTTTTAAATGGTGGATAAGTCTAGTGCTTAATAAAAAGAAAAGGCTACGATAGCAAAATCCATCAAGGCTTAGAGCTAATGGACAAAGAAAATCATACGAAAAAGAGTAGGAATTGATCTTACTGTATAGCCAAATAACATGATCTGATATGATGAAAAACTTTTTTTATAATCACTTTAGATTGTAAGTTTTTTGACTTTGCTTCGAGCAATGGATCCTCTATTATAAGACATATTCTAAAGAAACATATACCAACCTCTACAAGGAATTCAATGCCCACTCACACCACCAATCAAGCAGCAAGAAACAACAAATCATGTTTTAGATTCTTATTAAAAGCAACTTTTAAATAGCAGAGTTGAATAGTAGACTAATACAAAAGTAATCTATTATGAACAGATCCAGAAGAGAGATACTCTGAATAATATACCAAAAGATGCTACATAAAAGAGCAAATATCTATAAAAATAATTCAAATAGGTCAAGCTTGTAAACTGACCTTGAACACTATTTCTATAACATAGATTATTTTTTAAGCAAGACATTAATGAATAGTAGCAATGCCTTAAGTCATGTTCTAATACATACATTTACACAGCAATATTCATGTTCCACTTAATAGGGAAAATATTCAATAAAACCAATAAATATTACCCATTACGACATTTACATCAATTTCAATCAACGGATATACTTTATTTGCTTTTTTATGATGAGGCGTTAAACAACCTTGAATCCAAAAGAAAAGAAAAACTTCAAGACAGATGATGAAAGCATTTTTAATAAAAACTGAAATGATTCAAGTCTTTGGACCAAACCAGACAGTCAACAGCAATCACGTTCGAGGCGATCGCAATAGATCGTGTTGGTACTCAACAGGATGCTGATAACAATTTTGGGAGCAAAATTGAATATTCAATTAATGCTGTACAAGGATTTTGAGTTCATAGTATACAAATTAATTATAGTTAGAAAGTAATGTCTTTCTACCCATTGCTCCTATTGCCGTCTTTGCATTGAGTATTGCTATCAAACCTTATGTATATTCTCGTTATATGCATTCGAAGTAAGGTCGTTTACAGACCCTGATCTTTTGCAAGTTATATTTAATCAGGTTTCTTTTTTATTTGCCAAGCCCTTAATATTTCGACTTCATTAATATATTTCAACAAATCTTTTTTATATTTTCAACTACAACTAATAAAGCTTACCCTTAAACGACTTGATTTATCAACAAGAAGAGCAAGCGATCAAATTTTAACAATAAATGAACAATCGATCAAACAAGTTCAGAAGCTTTGGTTATCTTATTTACTCCAAGTGGAAAAAAAAAAAGCAACTTGGTGCTGAGATTGACTTGGGTGATACAAAGCAGATATTTTTTGCTTTTTTGGAAGATCCGTTTATTATACAACCATGTAGTTCTTGGCTAACCCTGATCTTTCCTTATTTTTTATTTTGGAAGGACAAAGACATTCTTTGCTCTATTTTGGTAAAAAGACTAGCTTCTCGAAAACAGGGTCCATGACAATGGTTATTTTTTTTTAGTTAGCCTTAAAAGCACTAATTTAGCAAATGCAGACTTTATTGACTTGTTCATTATTAGATAAAGAGAAGGTTAAACTTTCTTTTCTAAATCGTGCAATGATTTAAAGTATTAAAAATCAATATAACAAAATTGATTAAATTGTAACTGTCTTTGTCATATCCATACTACGCGTAATACAATCCTTAAGTATATAAAAGCAAGAGTATTTTTCATGAAGAGAAAAACATCAACAGCTTGTTCTTTGCTTTATAATCATGGTCCAATTCCTCTCTTTAACTTCCTCTATTGCCGCTCTTTTATTGCTCTCTGCAGGAATCAGCGATGTCTCAGCTTCTACTACTTGTACTGTCGCCTCATCTAGCGGTGATTCTGCTTCCAACATTGTTAGTGCCTTTACCGAATGTAAGTCTGGCGGAACGGTCGTTTTCACAAAGGGTGTCACCTACAACTTGGCAAGCGTTGTCACCATCTCTGGTCTCACCAATGTCAACATCAACTTGGCTGGTACCATCAAGTTGCCTTCTCGTAGCACTTCATGGCAAAACCTGGATCACTACATTCAACTTCAAGGTTCTGGTATCAACATGTATGGTGGTGGTACCATTAACGGTAACGGTCAAGCTTGGTAAGTTTCCTTTTTTACTTCCAATTGGGTTATTTTGCTAAATCAAACGTTTTAGGTATGATGCTGTCGACCACACTGCTCCTACTGTTCTTCGTATCAAGGCCACAAACTCTAACTTTGGTAGCTTCAGCATTATCAACGCTCCTAGAGCCCACATTGGTGTCACTAGCTCCTCCAACGTTGTCCTTCAAAGCATCACCCTCAACACTGCCTCTACCAGCTCTAAGGCAGCCAAGAACACGGACGCCTTGGATGTCTCTTCCTCTTCTGGTATTATCTTCAAGGACTCTGTGTTAACTGTTGGTGATGATTGTACTGCCATTAATGGAGGTAAAATAAAAAAAGCATCCTATACGTCACGTTATTTTAACTTGATCCATTCAGGTGTTTCCAACATTACTTTATCCAACATTGTTTGTAACGGTGGCCATGGTTTCAGTGTTGGATCTCTTGGTAAGAACGGAAAGAGTGAAACGGTTAAGACGGTCCGCGTCTTGGACTCTACCTGTAACAATTGTCAAAATGGTGTAAGAATCAAGACTTGGCCAGGTGGAGAAGGTTCTGTGACAGATGTCAAGTACCAAAACATCGTCCTAAAAAATGTCGACAATCCTCTTCTTGTCACCACTCACTACTGTGACTCCAATCAGATGACTTACTGTAACAAGAATGATGATAGCTCTTTGTCTATTTCTGATGTTACCTTCAAAAACATCTCTGGGTAAATATATACATATACACATATTTTTTTGTGTCTCATTTTTGTATTTCTAGTTCTGTCTCCACTGCTGGTAACCCTATTATCAACATCAACTGCTCAACCGATACTCCCTGTAAGAGCTTCTCCTTGTCTAGTGTCTCTATTACTAAGGCTTCCAAGACCAAAAGCAATGTCTGTGTCAACTTGTCTGGTTCTAGCAAGATCTCTTACTGCTCTTAAATTACATCCGTCCAATACATAGCTTTTTTGTAGACAATGGATATCAATTCTCTCTTTTCCATTAAAATAAAGTTTCAAAATGGTTTAAATTATCTCAAGGTTCTTGTTATTAATATTGTGTATTATAATTTATTTTACTTTATTATTATAATTAGTTCATAAGGGTGAGAAAATACATACAAATCATACTTTTAATATTTATCCAAAGTTACTGAAATCCATTTTCAATGCAATCGTAGGCTGCTTTTGATCCTCAAAGGCAGCCTTACGTTGCTGCTCCTCTTGTAACCGCTGTTGTTGCTGCTTGTGACTTTCCAATATGCTGTAACGCATGGCTGATTCTAACTTGGTACGAATATGATGAGGTATCTTTAAGACCGTCTCGCGAAAGACGGTTGGCATATTTGTGGCAGTAGAGAGCAGATGTACTAGGGTTGCATGATGGACTGGTGATTCAAGTCCGGTATAAGGAGGATCATCAAGCAGGATTGTAAGGGTAGGCAGGATGATGCAAAGAACTGAGCACTCTATTATCAAAATGAGTTACATATTCTTTTTTTTCTTCTTCTTCTTCTTACTTTGGTCCTCTTGAACACTACTTGATAATGTCAATAGTGTCTTAATGTTCTCATTTAGTGTTTGTATAGTGGATGTATCGCTATCTTTTTGCTTTTTAGCTTCCAATATATGGTTCACAACAAAAGGTAAAATGGAACTAGTCATAACTTGTCCTAAAGTAGCCAAATTCTGATCGTCGCTTTTCTTCTCTGGCAAAGATATAAAATTACGAGCGCATTGATGGGCAGTGGCTGATAACTACACAAAAACAGGTTAGTAGTGAATCAATAGTTTTTCCAAAAGAAAAAGTACCTCTGGATTATCAGATTCTAAGCATGTTTGAAGTATACTTATAACTTGACTTCTGCCTGCTTGATCTTGCAGAGTAGCCTGAGGACATCCTGACGTGATTAATACAGCAGCTAAAAGTCGGCTTTTTTGTGATGCCATTTTAAGTTCCTCTTTACATTGCAATCTATAATACAAATGAGTTTTATTTTGTTTTCAAACCAAATATTTCTATATACGTACGAAAAGAAGTTACCAAGGAGAACATGGACTGTTGCGCCTGTGATCTTGGACAAGGATTGAATATTGTCAGATGACAAGTCTAATTCAAAGTTGTGGATCACTGATTTTAAAGAGACAAGAGCTCGAGGTGCCAAGTTGTTTATAAATTCTTCTTCAACAAAAATCTCTGATAATATATACAAATAAATTGCCAACAAATCCACCTTATAAATATTGGGCGCAATACTAACTAGAAGAGCAAAGGCATCTAAGGAATGATTAAGCAAGAGGACCAAATTATCTAGCGTGTTTTGACCAGACCGATGCCAAGAGGATTGTTTTTTAGAGAGTTTGGGTACATTTTGTAAAAAAACATTGACCAAAACCCTTACGAGATAATACAGTTTAGAAGATACTGGAAAGACACCTGGCTGAATGTTATCCAGGTCGCTGCAGAGATATGCCGTACTGTAATTTTGAATGAGTCGTTGGATGATTTCGACAATAACAAGTTGAACTCGGTATCCTTCAGTTCGTATCAAACGATCAAAGACATTCATGAGCTCCAAGAAAACTGCCTTTGGTACAAATTGTTCTCCAGCAAGAGAGGGCTGAATAAAGGTTCGAAGTGCATGCAAGCAGACAGGAATGGTAGAGTAATCGCCTTTGGTACTCGAACTTGAGATCCGTGAAAGGCTTTCGATGCAAAGACCAAACAAAACATAAAACAGGTTAGAAGGCTGACCTTGGATGAGTTTTGAATCAGGGTTCTTTAAGATTGCCTCCAACATTGGTGGTGATTGTGACTCGATGAGGGTTGCAACAGCCTCCATGATTTTTAGCCAAGATCGGCGGTAGTATGGCAAGACAACGTCCTTTGTGGCGGCAGAATACATTGAGTCAATATTGCTGTTTGAAGTTGTCTGAATACGTTCACTGCGGTTTGACAAGGCAACAATGTCCGATTCCAACCGAATACGTGCATAGTCTTGCAAGGAGCGTAACCACATGGAGGACAACACGGCCAGATTGGGTTGGAGCACTTGTCTGAGATACTTTTGTCTCTGGCTGGCCACCTGAAGTTCAGCCCAAGCATTGAGGACAGCCAATTTGACCATGACTGAGGCGTGGGAACTAAGGTCCTTGACTTCACCTACACCAGTCAACTTGGATTCCTTCTTGCAGCGATCCAATGCAGACGTGAGTAGTTTCAGTACACGGCCCAACTGATACAAGTCTTTGACGATACCACTGCCTACATAAATAGCACACACTTTCACAGCAGCGGCTACAATCTCTGAGGATGAATCGGCTCCAAAAGCAGGAGTGAGCGCAGCACCAATCTGAGCAGAGTACTGTTCGAGCAGGAGCATGTCTTCCAGATCAGCATCCGGTGTGTTTGAAAACTTTTCAATCACCATCCTCAACAAGTGAATACCAGCCAATCTGAGTTCATTAACGTGAGCTGTGGCGGCTGTGAAGGATAGACGGATGAGATCTGGCACTCTAAATACCAAATAATCACCTAAGCCAGCTTGTTGTCTGCGTCGTCGCGCCAAGATGAGATCAAAATGCTCACGAATGCCGCTTGCTGAAACCAATTCGATTGTTTGCTGAAGACATTCAAGCGCAAAGAGTTGCGTACGCCAACGAGGTGGGATCTCAACATTAACAGAAAGCTTTGCTGTCATGCCAGAAGCATCAGCCACTGTGGTAGTGATATCAACATCATCTTCATCCACAAATCCATCAGCATCATCGTCACCAAAATCGTCATCGTCAGGGTCTTCAGCCGCAGCGTTCGTTGTAGTAGAAGCAGATGCCGCTTCTGCAGAATCACCTTTTGTAGACGTTGGCACAGCAGAGCCTGTGACAATGCGCTTTGTAATATTGACCCAGATTGAAGGTTCGGCTACAGCTGTTTCTTGCAGCCAATTACGAATAACGTTCTTTACGTCAGATAATTGAGGGTCTGTGTCCAGCATCTTGAATAGCTCGTTATCTAGGCCCGGTTGAGCTGCCTTAAAGACCAGTTCAGAATCACGCTGAACAAGTTGGTAGAGACAGGTCACCGCAGCTCGCTTCAGTGGCAGATGAAGACTGGTGATCTGATGCTGAAGGTAAGGCACAAGGTCATACACGTTCATGTATTTGGGAGCAAACATTAAAAAATGCTGAATACAGCGAATCGCTTCCACATTCACCCTTTCATCCGGTTCCAGTTTGAGTTCTTCGACCATATTCAAACATAATTCTCTCACCTTAGAGGATGCCTGAAGTTCAGGTCCCAAGGTACCAATCAATTCATAAATAATCCGACCAAACTCCTGATAGGCTGTGAATCCCACAGACATGCCAGCATTACTCACCGCAATCGACCCACTTCCTGGCTCGTGTGTCTCGCTCAGATAGAGCTTGGCAACCATCCCCAAGGTGCTATTGACATAGCTCGAAAACATGAGACCTGCTGCACTGACCGTCATCGCCATCGCTTCCAGAGCCCAGGCATGGACAACGGGATGTGGGTCACTGCTCAAGGAGAGCAAGATGCCAACGATCGTCTTGAGATGTGCAGCTGCTGCCATACCACCCACATGACTGTAAATGTAACCAATGGCCAAGGCACAGCCAGCTCGAACATCCGGGTCTCTGTTACTGACGACCAAGTCCACCAAGATCTGCATCTGCGAAGCAACAAATGTACCACCCACGATGTTCGTCAGACGACCAATGGCCTCACATGCGGCGTTTCTCAAGTAGGGATCTGGATGAACGACAACCTCCATGAGTATCTCCTGCAAGAGTTGAGTTGCCCTGGGGCTGAACCCAATCATGTCCTCCTTTCTTTTCTTTTTCGTCAAGGCCGCCATGTTCTTAAAGGCTCCTAAAAGGCCCACGACCACATTAACCAATACAGCCGCGCGCTTGGGTGAGTTCTTTTCGAGCTTGGGATCCTTGATAACCTTGACCATCATCTCAAAAGTAGATTCCTGAATAGGCGGAGGCTGGTTAGAGAACAAGGTGGCAAACAACTCGATACTAGCGTCCACAAAAGACGTTGAAGGGGATACGGGTTGAGGAATGGAGTACGATTTCTTTTTTTGTAGATTGTTATCGCTCAAGACATTCGTATAGACAAAGAAAGGGTCTAGTTCGAGTGACCCAATCATCGGTCGTTCAAGCAGTTCCTCAATACGCTCAAATCTGTCTTTTGTCATCCATTCCTTCCCACGGTTTATCTCCTCATATGTATCCTCCACAGTTGAAGCAACATCCACATGATATCCTTGCATCTTACTCGTCACACCACATCCATGTCCATCAGCAATATTCCAAACACTGATGAATTGTCCGGGCACAGTCGCTGTCACTTGTTGTGTCGCACGTGAGGATGGAGACAGCCTGTCGAGCTCGAGAAAGACCATCAAGGAATTTCTGAGTAAGCTGTTGAGTGAGGATTCATATGTCGACAGGTGGGGTCGAAGCGTGATGAAGCACTGAAAGATGCGTCGTTTGAGACAATAGGATTGATCCACAAGCCTTGTTTCATAAGGTACGCAGGGTGACAGAGTCGTAGCCGTAAACGTGAGTGGGGCGGTTGCCAAGAATGCAAGGGTGTTGTTGAGCAGTGCTGCAATTCGCTTTGCAATATCCAGTGTAACAAGCGATTGACTGTTATGAAGCAAGAAGCTGTAAATAGAACTGATCACACATTCACGTGTATGAAACAGAAATGACCACTCGGGCTCAGATCGGATCGAGTTCACTTCTTTTCCTGTCGGCTTCGGTAACGCACTCTTCCAGAGTAGCAAGAGTTGTGGCAAGTGTATCTTGACCAGGCTGGGGCCTAAACACATGACGGACCCTACCAAGGTCCACGCGACCTGGACTTGAACACTGGCAATCTTGGGTTCCTTGTGCGTCTGCTTGATCAGTTGACTGGAAAGCGACATAGCCCGTGCACTTAGCTCAAAAGAAGTATAGATTGGGTGAGCTGGAAAGACGCTCATGACGGCAGCGGTTGTGTAGGCATATGCGATCGTACGCTGGTACGTTTTAACCGTCGTGGCTGGATTGATGATGTTGTTCAGGTCCTTTTCGAGTAAATTCATAGACTTTGGTAAAAGCTGTAGTAAGTTTGAAGGACATGCATTTGAAAAAGACCGAATGCACCAGACGGCTGCCATTTGCACAGAGAAACTAGGATGAGTCAAGAGTATAAAAAGTGGTTCAATCACAATGTCCTAAGAAATATATAAATACTACTTGGCAAATCCTTCACTTCTTAACTTACTTGCATTGAGTTAGATGCACCCTCAAGCTCACATATCAATTGAGCAATTAAATTCGTAACGCAAAGCAGGATCTGTTTGCTCGGAGCGACTTGGTTCGCCATCAGGGCTGGCCACTTTTTCACCCAGTGACTGATCAACATTTTAATCGCCGTTGCTTGTCCATGTTCACTCAAGAGCTTTTTGTTGATTGTATGATGAAGCAAAAAGTTTACTTGGGCTCGCAAGTAAGTGCTATCGGATGCTGATAAAGCCTTGTCGTGATCTAGGATCTCAACCAAGATATGTTTTGTGATTGTGCTATAGTTGGCTTCAACAAACTCAGTTCCTAGCAGGATAAATAACGTGGCATATGTCTCGATCAAGCCCGTCTTTAATTCACGAGAACTGTTGGGCTTATTGTACGATGTCGATAACTGAGAGAGCATCTCCTCGATGGACATGAGTGTTGTCTTGCTTGTGACCAAATCTGCAGTCTTTCCCAATTCGTCCCCAGTAGATGCATGTCTGATATTGGGCTTAGCTGGGTCTACAGTTGCTGGTGTCTGAGTGAAAACAAGTAATGTTGCACAGAGTGATGATACAGCTCGACGAACTGGGAAAGTAGAGTTTTCAAATGCCTTGAGACAGTGTTGTAATAAGGCTTCTATTTCGAGTTGTGTAAAGGATTGAGTGGCATGTTGAATAACCGACTGTAAACACTAGAACAATTCAATCAAAAATCAATGGTTTCGCGTTTCGTATTAAAGCTTACTTGGGCTGAGGCAATTCGCATAACTAAAGCTTTATCGACCAATCCATTCCTTAATTGTTTCATCAAGTCTTTAAGCACTTGTTCCGTTGCTGCCTTTCCTGCGCCTTTTAACAATAATGTGAATGCTGTCACAGTCTCTAACCGTAAAAGAAGGGTGTTCTATTCATAAAGTACCTTTTTAGTCTCGATCCTTTTTTATCATTGCGACACCTACACTACTGTTCTTGATCACTTTTAAAAATAAGGCTGCTGTTTCTGCAAATAAAGATAAAATCTATCCAACACGTTTTCTTAATATTCAAATTTTCCCTTTAACTATCTTTCTTTATACCTTTGCTCCAGTAGCGCCCATGATAGCACCTGTTGTTGAAATCGCAGCTCTGCAAAAAAAAAAAAAAATAAGTCTTATAGTAATGTCAAGTATTTACATTTTTTTTTTACAGTTTGGTTTGTTTGTCAATGTTCTTATTTGCTCCAATTAAGCTGTGCAATGCTGTTATTGTATCAAACAAACTTCTAGTATCACCTCTTGTATATAAAATAATATAACATCTTCCAATGAGAAATCGAATAGGTCTACGGGGTTTTGCTGTAGCGAGTGAAATGAGACGAAATAGACTTTTTTCTAAAATAGGTTGTGATTTCTTCAAGATTTCCTTTATTGTTGCAAGTCAATTTAGCTTTCATTTTATTTGATGCATGTGCTTTATATACCCCGTCGATTATTTTGCTTTCTCTTTCAACTTGAGCCAACCATTGTAAAACATATAATTCCTGCTTTTCAGTATTTTCACTTGGTTGAATCTTTTGTTCATCCAAAATAAATATATCTGGGATACTCGCTGATGCAATACTGCCAGAAGACGGTGGCATTGTTTTGATATTGTTTTAAGCTTTTTTTTTATGCGCCCAAATGAAAAAAGGGTGAAAAACAAAGCAAAATGATTAAGTGAGGGAAAAATAACTCTTTATTTTTTATTCCCAGATGTCTTTCTGCTATGTGAATAAAATAGAATAAAAGAATAACAAGTTATTTCTAATAAAGTACAAAGCTAGTCCAACCCATTTCACGATCTTCCCATTCAACGCCATGAAGTTGAATGACAATTCCTGATTCTCTTGTTGTATCAAATAAATATTCTATCCAGCAAGGTGTCCTTGCTCTTCCTCCACCACCTTTCTTATCTGGTTCACCCAGCAAAGAAACTATTTCATGTCCTTGCATATCAGACCTCAGTCCACAAGGAAGATCCTCTTGTTTTTGAAAAGGTTCAAATCCATCGCGTGTTTGTGAATTGTGAATGTCGAGAGAATCAAGTACGAGTGTTGAATGTTGATTGACAAAACCAAATGACATTCCCAACGGTTTATAGGCGTAATAAACATAATTTGATACTTTGGTTATTATAGGAGATGCATTGGATGGTAAATAAGATGTGATGATTGAGGAAGTAGGTGATGAACCAAGAAGTGAATAAAGGGGATTGGTTGAAGGTGCAGGAATAGGCATAAAAAAAGTGAAAAGAGAAGGGTGCACACATACGAATTTGTCGTGTTCCTTTCGGAGCGTTAAATTAAGAAAGGGGGACTTTGCTAAATTCATACATGGGGGGAGGGGAGCACATGCTGATCGTGTGTATATTTGGGTAACAATGAAGAGGACAGATGATATGTCAAGTTTCGGCTTCTTTCCCCAATAATTAATGTTGCACCTTCTTCATATTAAAAAGAGATCTTTAATATGTCTTGTGCTCATCTTTTTCTCTTTTTATTTACATCATTGAGCATGTTTCATGAGTGCAAGTAGGAAATGAGTGCTTATTTGATAGACTTACATACATACTCACACATATCAATAAATAAACAATCATTTTCCTGTATTTGTTTCACAATTAGTTTGACCATAAAAGCGGATCACTTATAGCTTTAGACTTTTCTGTTTGTTTTATCAATTATATTCAAATATAAAGTGTTATTTGGCTGTACAAAGAAATTAGTGTGTACCAAAGCATGTACGTCATTAAGAAACTAACTGACAAGGAAAGTCTATATTAAATTTGTTATTAAAAGAGAGAACACAAAGAAAAAGAAACAGCGCATTGACATTACACGTGGTAAAAACTGTAAGATGTTTAGCTCACATGAAATAAGTTACCTTCAGTTCCCTTTTTTAATCAATGATCGAAGGGGGGGGGAGAAAGGGAACTCCAATTGTCAGTCAAAATAAAATTGGGTAGGTTAGATAGGTTGGTGTGACACAACAATTTTATCTCAAGCCTCTTGAGAATACTATTGGAGAAGTTTCAAATATAAAGTAAAAGGGCAAAAAAAAAAAAACTTTAAAGATACATATACTAGGCATCACACAAAACGACGGCATTAAATATTCTTTTTTTTCTCTTTCTTTCTTCTCTTCTCTTTTTTACTTCTTTATTAGTGTTCCAATCTTATTCGCTCTTACTTTTGGTATATCACTTCTTGTATAAAGTTTATCTTTTTTTAAATCCAATATATACACATCCAGGGGTGTTTTAGTTCAATCCTATTTTAAAAGTGTGTGAATATATCGTCCTTTATTAAAAAAACAAGTAGCAGTTCTTTACTTACTCTTTAAATGTTTTTAGTTATAATAGAAGCCAAAAAAAAAAGATTCCGTATTTTTTTTAAAGAAAACAAGCTTGCCCTGTATACACATAAACACCAACGCACACAACTTTTCTTATTACCAACTAATTAGCACTCTCACACACATTTCAAATCTCTAACCAAATTGCAAAACACGATTCCCCTAAATGACAAAAAGAGTTTCGACAAAACCAAACAACGAACAAAATACGACACAGCTGCAGCAGGGCTTTACGCTCGAAAGACAAGAAGAACAAAGTATATTTGTAATATAGGAAAAAAAAACTTTATTCAAATAATCAGGATTTAACCTCCTTTTTATATGTTAGCTTGAACCATTTTATGAACGCTTAATGGGTACCACTTTTGCTGAAAGTACAGCGGCAATCGAACATTGTAGGGATCTATGCGCGGAATTTGGATTTACAGTAAAGCAAGAAGCAAGCACACACAGGGTAAGTAGACATAAAATGTTCTTTTTCCTTTAAACTAATTTTTTTTTAGAACATTTATGTTTATTGCTCTCGTGAAGGTCTACCAGATTCATTACGCAACCCAAAAACAAATCCACAGCGTAAGAGGCCCTCCAAAAGATGTGATTGTCGTTGGAGAGTGGTACTGTATGAAAATGAAGGTCGTTGGGAATTTCGCAAATCATTGAATCCAGAAGCTGGTAAACACAATCATGAACTGATGCACCCAGACGAAATCGAACGCAGTTGGCCAAAGGAGGTGACGGATTTGATTTTTGAACTTGCTCGATTACGCATGACAACCCAAGATATTAGAACACGAGTGCAAGCACAATTTCCAAATATAAATTGGAACGAGCGTCGTTTCTATAACCGACTATCTGAAGAAAGACAAAAGATAAAGCTACGAGACACCACAGAGCGTACACATGATTTATGTCAAATTTGGAGTAAGATATGTACCTTGACGGCTGGTAACGATGAGCTGTCCCAGTTTATTAAACATGAACTCACAGCCCTCTATCAAACTTTGTGTGAGACGACACAGATCGATATTACTACACTACCAGTGCCTACTGTATTTAGTGATGATGGTTCAGAGATCAGAGAAGATATGACGGAAGATAACAGCAGTATCAGTCCCACTAGTTCTTCTCGTCGGTCATCAAAACAGAGTGGGAGTAACGCGCCCAAGGGTTTCTTGCCAGTTGAAATTCCAAAGCAAACGTATTATATCAAAGTACATAACCAGCGTGTTATTCAAGAAGCTCAATTGATAAGAAGTCAACGAAGAAGTAGAACGTTATCAGACGAGGCACAGCTCTATATGCTCCAGCCACCAAGAAAAATGTCAAGAAAGGGTAAAGACAGAGAATCAATGGTTACAGAGGATAAGCTAATGCCAGATCATATCTTTCAACTAAATCATCCACCTCCCCCACATCCTCATCATTATAGTAGAGCCACTAATAGTACACCTGGCACACCCACCAATAATAGTCATGTACCCATCTTGACAGCCCCTCCTCCAACTCATACACAACAACAACAACAACAACGGTCTTCAAGACAACCGATACACGTATCTTCATTTGTCTATACTTACGATAGCAACAATATGTCCCTTGACTCCCCTATTCCTGGATATCACCCGCAATTCTCAAACGCATATCATATGAATGCAACCCCCAGTCCTACCTCCTTTAATGAAATGCAATTTGGATTCGATCAACCCATCGTACGAACGAATGAACCAAGTAATAGTGTGCCCTCTATGGCTTCTAAAAACATAGCACAACCCGCGTGTTCTTATGGTCAGACGACGACAACAACAGCAACAGCACCAACTCAACCTGATACCACTCACCAGATCTATACAATGAATCATCCCGTTTCAAAATCATCTGCACGAATGTATGAACAAGATATGTCAAACAGAAATAGTGCATACCATCATAATATGTATATGCGTCCATCAAATAATGTTATACCAATGTATAATCAACCTCCACCTTCGCAGCAGCAAGAAACAGATGGTTCAAGAATATAAACATTTCCAACAATTATAATAAAAACACTTAGAATATGCCCTCTCAATCATACTCAACACATACACCTTTTTTTAATTTTTTATTTTTGTAATTTGTATCATTTTCCCCTCCCTTTTTTTAAAGAAAAAAAAAAAAGAATGACACACAAATTTATAATAATATTGGTAATAGATTTGTAATCACTTGTTTACTGTATATAAAATGTTGTATGATTCAATAAATTGTTCATATGTAATCCAATTCTCATTCTTTAAAAATGAAGCATATGTTTTCACATCATTTATGCATCTTCTTCCTCACTTTTCTTTGTAATAAAAATCAATTATGCAATCTTAATGACGCGTCAATTTGAACAATATGAACAATTTGAAGCGTACATCTTTTGAGATAATCATTATCTAGAAATTCCATTTTATCAAATCTAAAAATTTTCAAGTTAATCTAATGAAAAAAAAATATAATAACTTTAATCTGAAATTTAGCCACTCACAAACCTTTATGATCCTTATAAAAAAGGAATTCAGTAGATCAATCCTGTTTATCGTACGAGTTACATTTTTTTTGGGGGGGTAGGAATATCGCAACCTTCGTTCCCTCCTTCTAAAAAGTATGTTTTTTCTTGTTTGACAAGGCTTTTTTATGCATAACGAACATAAAAAAGGAGAAAAAAGGGCGTCATCGTAGACGTGCCAAAATGACGATCTGTAAATTTTATTATTAATATTTTCTCTTAAAAAAAAAGCGGATAAAGTAAAGATTAAAAAGAGGACGGTGAACGTGTTTATCAGTGCGACAGTCGTACATGATAATAATTGAGCCAGTTTGAGTTGAATGTTCCCAGCCAAATTTTGCCCCATTTTTTATTGTGTGTTCGTGTTATTTTTGAGGATATTTTACTGATCCAAAATAATTGCAGAGTTCAGTTCTCTAGATTTTATGCATATTTAAAGATGTAAGATGGCTTTTGCTTAAAAAATATTTATGATTTTCGTGAAAAACCTTGAAATGATTTAATATTTAATATTTAGTTTTAAATTTTCTTATAATCTTAAAAAAGAATGGATTTGACTAGCTGTAAAAGATAAGATAAATATTGTACTTTTTATTACATTAAAATCAGTAGATTTCAAAGAGAAACCTATTGAACAGTATTCGGTTTATTGTTCTGTTTTGGTAAAGCCAATTAATTAATTAAAACTCTTTTTCAAATCGTAGCGCAACACAATGCACTTATATTAAAAAAGCAACGCTCTTCCCTAAATTGAAGAAATATAAAAAGTCAGGCTCCATTGCCTTTATCGTCAAAAAAGGAAGCTCGTACGGATTTTATAAAAAATAGAAAAAAATGATGAAATGGGATATGTCGCGTGGCAAGTATACAAAATTAAAAATTGATACATGCTGAGTACATTTTTATTTTATTATTTAAGAGAAAACAGCAAAAATAATAAATAAAGAAGATGGTAACTAAAAAGGGTATAATGGTAAGTATTGTGAGTTTTTTGTAACAAACAAAAAAAAAATCAATTCAGTTAGACCTAGGAATTAAAACAAAGCCATGTAAACTAAGGCTCATGCACATAATCATTGGTAATTATTACTAATTTTTACTGACTTGGGGAACTAATATGCAATTTTCTATTCTAAATATTAGGAATTTTAAATTAAAAAAAAAAACTTGATCCAATTAAACAATAAAAGTCTAAAAATTAAATAAAACTTTCATTTTGTAATCTTTTGTTATATGCTTTAATTTTTATTATTATTATTATAGAATAGTGTCCTTTTTATTAAAACCTTGTCGTAAAGCTTGTTGTCTATATGCTTCGACCGCGCCAATCGTGTAACACTCAATTTAGTTGCGACAATTGAACTTTACGTTGTACCATACATCAAAAAAAGGACGTATCCGGGCCAACAGTGTAACCTAATTAGTTCTTTTCTCTCTTTCTTTCCTAGTGTCACGAACAAATTAAAAATAAATGAGTTCCTTATTCCTCCGGACAACGGAACAAAAAGATAAACTAGCTTTTTTTTTTTGAGTTTGATCACAAGCCACATAAAAAAGGAAGATTGTACTCTATCGAGTTGCATATTAATCATGTTGATGTTTTCATGATAATGTAAGTCTGTTGTAATAAGACATTATTTATGGTAAACAAAAAAAAAATACTGGTTGACACTTATTTCCTCACCATATTTTTAGCCTCTTTTTTTGTTTTGTTTTATTTTGTTTGTATACAATAAGCATTTAATTGATTCCAGCTGCTCAGCTAATATGTTACACACAGTCAACTAGTTTTTTTATGCAAAAGGGGTATTTTACTTTACATGTTTAATAATTGAGTACCGTGCGCAGTCGCTATCCGAAAAAAACATTGCTGATATATAAAAAGAAGTTATTTACGTTTTTCGCCTCTACTCTTTTATTTTTATTGTCAGCTACCCACTTCATGTTAAGAAGCACGAATTCACTTGCTCTATATATTTTTTTTTTTTGTTCTTAAGATACAAAATACATCCTGCTAAATTTGAGTATGACGTCGTATTATTTTAAACTCCGTATCTGTTCACTTTTTTATTTTCAAATAAACACGCTACAAAATTGGGAAAGAGCGCAGCATAAACTTGGTTTTACTAAATTAGGATTTTGCATAAAAAAATGGATACATCATAATAGAAATAAATGTTATCATTTTTTTTCTTTTTTTTTTAAACATTTTTAACATATACCATGTACACATTGTCCACTTTACCTAGAGAAATTCTATATATAATAGCAACCTTTTTGGATATACAAGACTTAGTGACTGTTGCAAGATTAAACAATTGGTATGGGTATTGGCTATCATGTATATTAAGTGAGCGTATGAAGGAGCTAGTAGAGAAAGAAGGTTGGCGAATACATGTAAGCATACACATCGAGATGGAAAAAAGGAGGAAATATCAACGTATACATAGATTGACATATTGGCTACTTCACATCCATCATCTCAAGATAACACACCTTCAATTGCATTCTCAACAGAACTCTTATTACTAAGCGAATTTTGTCGAGTGAATCCAGTGACACTCACACTCGAATTTCTATTGTGTCCCATAGATGATGATGGACTGGATGCTGTAAAGAATGCACCGATCAGCACACGATCTCTTGTAATGTTTAACAAAGTAACAACCAACATCAATATTGTTGCTTACTTTGCTCAAATATCACCCAAAAAAAGACTTCAACATATCAACCAAGCTGGTAGTGCACTCATAAATGATCTTGTGTTATGGAGAAAGCTATCAGACGACTCGCACAGCCACGGAGTAGCATGTATGAGATCAGGGTTTAGATTGAGTTACGAGTTGTCGACTGAATCAGAGAATACAGAGATAGTTAAGGTAGTGGATCAATTTAAAAATGATTATGATCAGCATCAGTCAACAGAAGGCCAAGAAGAAAAAGTGCATCTGGTTATTTCGTTTGATAAAATATATGTATCTCCTGAATGGTGGATTAAACAGATGGAAGTACCCATGTACAGTAGTAATGATCCACAAGATTATCTTGTTCACGGATTGTGGTAATTCCTTTTGCAAAAAAGATGATGCGATGTCATCTTTTGCTAATATTGGAGCTACAAATCACCTTTTTAATAAAGAGAAACTCCATTTAGTACTTGCATCTCTTTCTCTTTTGGTGCAGAAGCTCCAAAAAAAAAAAAAACAGTATATAGAAAACAGGAGTAAGGTAAGATAGGAACTGTCTTTTAAGTGTTTAAAAAAGCCAGTGAAAATAATGCTTGATTTTTAATGTGACTTGAAAAAGAGATTAAGCAGCTTCTTTTCCTTTTCTTAATATGAATGTAAGCTCTTTCACTGCGAAATGCATAAACACAAAAAAGTAAACCATTTTTTTGTAGGAAATTACCACCTTGATTGTAAAACATTTACCAGATTTCATTATACACTCTTCTGAATTACAAAAAAATTACTTCAAGCCATATAAGCCAATTTCAACTCGGTTTATGCAGAGTCAAGCCATGGTAATAACAGAATCTCTCTCTTTTTTTTGTTTTCTAATCAATTCATAAGATTCTTTTTGTTATTTAGCCTGGCTTTGTATTTATTGATTTTATTGATCGAAATGCAGCTGAAGATGCTTACAAAGAATTAAACAAGATAAACTTTGGACTTTACTATAAGCCAATTAAAGTAGAGTATGCTAAACCCGATCCAAATAGACAGGCTTCACTAGAACTGCCGTAAACATCCTTCTTTTCCTACACTGAATACTTTTCTAACTTTATTTGCTGTAGACAAACATCTTTAGAACAAATGGCCGAACCTATTGCGCCTTTACATGGTATCAACTATCCAGCCAATCCAAATTTAAGATATCAATATCCTGATCCAACACCAGATATAATTTCTAATATATCACATGCCTTAGCGTCTGTACCTCGACTGTACACACAGGTCCTTCATTTGATGAACAAAATGAACATGCCACCTCCGTTTGGCCCTATGGAAAAGAAATCACAATCCACTATTTTGAAAAAACGTAAAGAAGATGCCCTACTCTCAAGTGACGAGTCTGAACTAGAAGAACAGGAGGATGCTACGACGAGCAAGGAGCAGGAAGAACGCGTCAAACAAGCAAGACAAGCCCGTATAGCAGCCGAAAAGCAACGACTGGTTCTGAAAAAAACCAAGACGGTCGATAAAGTGCAGCAGATTCAATCCAAATGTCTTGCGTCCCATCAACTGGCCCAGTGGCCCGCCTTCAAGGCTTACAATGCGGGAGAACCCAGTGCAAGGTTGTATATCAAAAACTTGCACAAAAAATGCTCTGAACAAGACTTGCAACAGATTTATTCTGTATTTTCAAAGGATATCAAGGTGAATTTGATGCGGAAGGGTAAGCTTCGGGATCAAGCATTTGTTACGTTCCCCGATGAAAAAGTGGCTAAGCTTGCCTTAGAAAGTACGAACGGCTATGTGTTACATGATCGTCCAATGGCTGTATTGTTCAGTAAATCCAAATAAATTTTTTTCTTAGTGACTCGGCTATAGTGGAGTCACATATAGGTGACGAATATAAAAAACTTGTCAGTCTTGTAGTTTTCCAATTTTCTCTTTCTTTCTTATTCTACAATACATGTATTAAACAAGAGGTAAAGTGTACTTTTAATCGTTCTTTATGTGATGGGTAAAATGATGCAAAACTTTTTTGGTCCCGAATCTTGACAGCATTTTCCTATTTGGCCTTTTGGGTCTATCTACGAGATGTGGGTTAACCAAGGTGAACAATCTCTGAAGAATATCAATCACATAAAGACTATATTCTATGTTTCATTTTTACTAAATTTAATTTTTATAGTGAAAAAGCTAATGGCTCTTTAACTGTTGTTTTATACATCTTTTAATAAATTATTTTTTAATAACTTTCAATTTTTGTCTTTATGCTTTCATTTCTTTTTCATTTTTTGAATAATATTTCCAATTTTTAAAGTACAAAAAAAAAATAAGTCTTTCGAGGCGAAAAAATTTATTTTATATAAAAACACAAACTATACATAAAAAATTTGACTATATAAATTACATGCTACCGCCTTGTTCACGTTGAAGTCTGGAGATATAGGCACGAGAAACAACGTTCCATGCTTCCATATAACGGTCCATGCATTTTGAAAGACAAGCTTGTTCACCGGATTCAAGACGAGGTCCAGGCTTGGGAACACACTTTAAATAACATTTCTCGTTGATTTTCTAAAATATTGTTAGTTTTTTTTTGCTTTTCCTTCCCGTTGTATTTTTTTACGTTAATGAGCTCTTGAGCATTGGCTAAAGCAAGTTCAGAACGAACTTGGTCCATAACTTCTTGCTTTTTGTTGCCCTAATCACAAATCTCTCAATAAACACGTATTTCTCTTTGGTTTCTGCTTATTTACAATGTCACCACCAAGGTTGTAGTTTGAAGAATAGTCGCTCATGTTTAAAGTAAAAGAAAAAAAAAAGTCAAAAAAACGAAACCAACCCCCCTACGCTACATATCTAAGCCACACATGGGGAGAATAAATCGAGTCAATTACACAAAGAGTCGGAATTATAAATTAATATGTAACCTCTTTTTTCATTATTATCCATTTTTCTTTTCTCCTTTTTTTATTATGTCTGATACGCCTTACAGATACAATCATTCATTATCACCAAATAAAGAAAAATATTCAGGCGAGTTAAGAGACACATCAGTGAATATAGCCTCTGCTATTTCTAGTGCTTCACGATATGGTTCACCACATTATTTTACAAGAAGTAAAAGTACTAGTAGTGTGAGCCATAGTCCAAAGGTAGTTGACTGTCTTGACATTCGAAATATAAATCATGAAGCCATCAAGAATGATATGGAATTGAAAAGTGAGATTATTTTTGCAAACAATGTAAAAACATTTTTTTAATATAGCCTGTTTTAGGTATATCCAAAAAACCTTATGCATTCAATGCTCATCCAGATGATGATACAAGCATAGACGAAGGGTACGAAGATTTTGATGCATACGACGAACTCGAATTGATGGTCAATCATCCAGAGCTTGAAGAAGCCATGAGAAGGATGATACAACAAAGAGAACAGCTTCAACAAATGGAAGAACAACTGCTGGCACAACATAAACAACAAAGGAAAAATCAATACAACAATGAATCACAACAAGAGGATCAAGAGCAGCTGGAAGGGAGCTTGATACGTTATTATGCCAGCAAATGGCTTGAATTTATTATCTTTATTTTCTTTATGATTTATTGGATCATTAAAGAACCCATCATACGCACAGTGACATTCTTTACAATGATCGTCTCATCTCTCTTAGTTGCGCCTGCCATCTTTGTTTGGTCCAAGTTGTTTGATCAGTGGACGCCCAATAATGAATTACGTAAACGTATTACCTCCCTTAGTACTGGCCTTTTGTTTGTTTATTTGGCCTATCTTGCTTATCCTCGCGTTCAGCCTTATATACCTACTTACCATTGGACACATGCCACTGTTAGTCCACCTACTGCCGATCTCACAAATATCATAAGACATATATCCAGATGGGAAGAACGTGTGAATCAATTGAGTGACAAACAAGTGCGTCACGAAGCATTCTATAGCGATCTTTCATCCAAGGTGAATTCTGAATTGCAATCGATCAGGAATCAAATCAAGCAATCAACCTCAAACTTGCTTCAAAAAATCTCTAGTCAGCAAAACAATATTGAAGGTATCAATAGCCAACTAGAGCAATCAACGTTAAACTTGCTTCAGAGGATGTCCAATCAGCAAGGCGATATCGAAGCTATAGCCAACCAGCTGGAACAATCTACCACAAATTTCCTTCAAAAATTCACTAATCAGCAAGGGGATATTGAAAATCTCAGCAATCAACACAGCAACATTGCCAACCAATATAACGACGTCGCTAACCAATATGACAGTCTTGCCAACCAGCATAGTAATCTTGCCAATGAACATAGCAACATCATCAATCAACAGGAAGCATTGGTCCAAAAATTAAATGAGATTGAAAAGATGCTTTCATCAGTCGAATGGGGTCATAGTCAAGGATCTTGGCCAGAGTTGACACGACAAGAGATTCAGAAATACATAATTGATAAAGTCAACCAATTCATCCCACACGAAACGGCCGATTTCGCATTAGAGTCCCGAGGCGCTCGAGTGATCCATACGATGACAAGTAAGACATTTCAACCCATGAAACCTTGGTTGCAACATATCCGACGTATGATTGGTGTCTCCTCTCGTCTTCGAACCATACCCGAGATGGCACTTCAGCCTCAGACCTACCCAGGTGAATGTTGGTCAATGGAAGGAGCCAGTGGTACCTTGGCCATCTTGCTCAGCCAACCGGTGCATCTGGAAAGTATCACAATCGAGTACCCTACCCCAGAGATTATGAGCTTCAACATGAGTACTGCGCCTAAAAACATACAGATATTGGGTATCAAGGATTTCAAGTATCATCCAGAATCTACCGTCTCTTTAGGCCTTGTTCAGTATGATGTCTACAAGAATCAAGCCATTCAAAATTTCTTGTTAGATTCAAATGATGATGTCTTTGAAGCTGTGATCATTAAGGTTTTATCCAATTGGGGAAATCTTTTACATACTGATCTTTATCGTGTTCGACTTCACGGTGCTCCTCCTGTATAAATCTTTTATTTTTAATGTAAATAGCTCATGGATGCTAATGATTCACTTTATGATAATTAATAAAAAAAAAAAAAACTAAAAGTATACTTTGGTCTGCGTTTTGTTTCATTACAGCTAAAAAAATATATATATTGTGAAACAAGCTAAAAAAAAGGGGGGAGAGGTTTAAAACATTATTTTATAAGGATTTAAGCAGAAGCATTGAAGCACTTGTTAAAGAAGTTGACAGTCAATTGGATAGCTTCAGTAGCTCTCTTTCTATTTTCTTCGTTATCATAGTCACCACGAGCAGCACAGAAACCATGGACCATGTCATCAAATCGGTGATGCTCACAAAGAGATCCAAAGGGCTTCTTGGAAAGAACCTCCATGTATTCAGTCTATTAAAAAAAATGAGCACGTGTGCATGATTTCTTGATGTTTTTCAACTTACCATATCGGGTTCATTCTTACTGGGAATTGCCAAGATAGGAGCACCAGCACCCTCAGCATCCTTCACATCAACGAATGAAGGGTGAATCAAAGAGGCACAGACAAAGAAAGGCAATTGAGCAGTGATTTGAACTGCGATCTTTTTTTCAAAAAAGGTAAGTTTCGATCGCGATTGAATTATTTCTAGAACAAAAAAAAAAAATACCTTTGCACCCCAGCAGAAACCGACCAAAGCAGCAGCATCAACACCTTGCTCTTTAAGATAATTTTGAACGCGTTCAATTTGAGGGGCAATCTATGAAGTCGTCTTAATAAAATGAACTATAGGATATCACAACAATACTTACAATCTCAATAGTGCCCACTTTACCAAGCCAAGCTAACAATGTGTCCATACTACACATCTTGTCATGACCATCATCACCACGGAAGAAGTCAGGCATGACAACTCTCCAACCACAGTGCTTGGCCAAGATATCACAAAATTGCTTGGTGTTGTTGCTATTCATTTATATGTAAACATATATACGCGATTCACTGTTCAATAAGGACTTACTGCATAGCATAAATATCATAAATAACAAGAACAGCCTTCTTGGCATCCTATCAAGAGAATAACGTTATACAAAAAATATTGTTGCTTGTTGATTTTTCACAAACCTTGGGTCCAACAGTATACATGGGAAGATCACCAATGTTCTCTATAGAACCAATAGCCTCATAAGTAGAAGTAACGGCAGGGATAGAACAGCAGGCTTTGGAATAAGACATGATTGAAGATGAAGTTAAAAAAAAAAAAAAAAAAAATCAGAAAATTTGCGCTCATTGAAGCTTTAAATACAAATCAAACTCAACGGATTAAGATTACTCCATGGAAGTTAGGCTGAAAATTATTCCAAGGAAAAAGCAAGGGATAAAAGTTTGCTTAATAATACTATAGACAAATGATCTATTTATATAAGTTAGAGCAACACAGATGCAAGATAAATAAAACCCAAGCTAAGCAATTAAAAGTGAAACACATAGGACATGAATTCTGCTTAAAAGACAAATCATTCCTTTGATATTTCAAGGTAGCCATGTATTACCACTTTGTGCCTGATTTGCTTATTCGACAAAATCCCATAAGCAATTCTTACTGCCCTATTTACCAATGCTATCCTTTTGTCGTATGATTTGATATCATCAAGACATGTATCGCAGGAGCTTTTTTCTAGAATTTGCTTTCGCAATCGATAAACATTTTCCCGTTTTCTAGAATTGATTTGTAATAACAAGTCAAATCCCTCACCTTTTTTTTAAAAAACAAAATAATCAAATACTATATCAACATGAATTACATGTCTATTGCTAAATGTCTATTAAATCATTGTTACTATACAGTAACAAATATAAAAAAAAAGGCAACAGTAGCAAATTTATCATTTTAATATTTCTTTCTATTGGTCAATGCTTTCCTTATCCAAATTAATAAATGTATAGGAATTCAAAGTTTTCCCTTCATTGGCATTAATCACTTTAAATATAAAAGATCATTCAGTGAATAATAATCCCACCAGTAACTTGCTACAATTTTTAGAAAACTGTCAAAAGGGCATACCGCTAGCTTTTCTTTGCTTTTAGTATAGAGTTGATTGTCTCTTCTTTTTTTTTCTCACGAGCTTTGTACATATAATCAAACAATTCTCTGGGATGGGTATACAAAGGACAGCTCATGAATATTTTTCTCTGCCAAAGCATATTGTGCACTATTGCAGAGATAGTTTAATTATTTTTATATGTATAGCTGCATTTCGCTAAAGAGTTAATTAAATGGAAGGGTATTATGAAGATAAACAATGAGATTTAAAACTGCTATCATCTGTTACCTTATTCTAAGAGCCTCCAAATGTATCTCTTTTATCTTCTCTCTTCAGTAAATCTAATCTAGTCTATAAAAAAGCTATAAAAAAATGAAACCGCTGCCATCATCGGTGCTTGCTCAAGTAGTTAGTTTGATATTGTTTGAAAAATGATAAAGATTATCATCAGCTATAGAAAGAAATACAATCATAAATTAAATACGCAACAGCTTGTTTATACTAAGTAATTGCAATGTTCATATGCAAAGACAAGAAAAGACAGGTCTGCTTTGTGTGGTATTGATTAACAGTGAATATAGGAAATCCTGCTATCACATGATTTAATTAATAGGAGTCTTTTGTTTTACTGTAAACATAATACTTTTGACAATATCTTTAGTCCAAGCCAGATTATGGATACGACTTTCATTTATTTTGACAGCACGGCTTTGGATATAATTAATTATCAGTCAAACTTCACTTAATAAAAGCATTACTAGCTTGTGACTTTATCTACTTTAGCCATTTCTTAACGCTTGAATTATAAAATTACCCTTTGTTTTTATGATTTGACTATAATGCATGTCAGCCAAAGGATGTAGCAAAAGCTCAGCAACGTTTTATTATCTGTCGGCTAATGAACTCTATAAAGACTAATCTATCCAATTTTGAAGATAAATTTTAGGAATTGCAACAAGAGGATACGAAAATATAGAAAGACAGACAGTGTAGGCTCTAGCTACTCTCTTATTTTAGCATGACGCAATTGAAAACTACTGCTTTGATGTGTGATCTGTTACTTGAAATACCAAAATCGTGTTGCTGTTTTCAGTAAAAAAGAAGAGCAAATGTATTGTTTGCTAATTGTTTAAGCTCTTGTAAAAATGTGTTAAGAAACTCGGAATGCTTATTACTTGCAGAATAAGACGTGCAAATACTAAAATTGGATCAAAATTGTATTAAGTTGATTGAAATTTGATTGACTTATTACCAAGCTGTGTATATGGATTTAAATAATAATAAAAAAAGGGCAAACAGAGCTGAATGACAGCATACAACAAAAGCTAGGTTAGGTTTTCAGATATGTTTTTTTTCTCACTCGGAAAGATACAACAGTAAATCTTGTTAGTATTGATAAAGTATATATTATATAGCTAGTATATCCTATCTTGCTTATGAGTGATTTGATATTAAAGAGTTGTGAAGTGATAAAAGGCTTATTACGCCCAAAAGAAAATTTTATACTATCTAAAGCTGTTTATTCAAATTATTTATCTTTATATAAAAATTGTATGAAAAAGAGATAGCCGGTAACGTACATTTCTACTCCTTTTTCTTTATTTATTTTTAGGGATAAAATCTATTTATAAAATGTCCCTTAAACTGTCAAACTATTCTCTAATTTGAACCCTTTTTTTCTTCTTCTTTTGTGCAAGAGTAGTTGGGTTACAAAATGTAGCATAGAAGCAAACATATGATTATTGTCCTACTTTGTCAATTGAAAAGCATATTTGTTAATTGATCTCTTCTACGCTTAATGGTTTGTTTATGATAAAAAGATAGAGCAAGACACTGGTTTATGATGCATAGTTTTATTTTCAATAAATCTTTTTGTGCAGTTGACTAATTTTTTTTTGTTTGTGAGTGTGGGGTAAAAAATATTATTGGTCATAAAAAAGCTGACACATTCGTATCCTTTAAAGAAAAAGAAAAAAAAAATAATTTCACAGCATCGTTTTTTAATATGGAATACTTGAATTTATACGAGGATTTTTTATTAAAAAACGCCTCACAAATAACTAGTATTGAAACCTCACTAAGGACACTTACTTATATTTTACCTGGTAATATATGCTTTTAGCTTACATAACTACCTTATACTCATTTCCTTTCTTTTAGGTCGTTTTCAAGATGCAGAACTTGCTTCTCAAGCCTGTAAGATATGAATGTATAGAAAGTATGCATTGTTTAACATTAAATAGTATATGCCGCATTAAACTTGATTGGCCTTTATCATAATCACATTATACGAAAGGCAGCACAAGAACATCCCGCGGCTGTTGAAGAATCAGCATTTAATAAATATATTCACTTTTGGTCATCACGTTCAAAACTAAACGCGACTGCTTCCAACTTGTTATCTGTCATGTCCTATACTCAAGTGCTTGTGGAAATGGCCGTTCTAAAGAAATTAGGAAAAAAGAAACAGTGGGAATGTATTGCCTATCTTGAAGGACTCAAGTAAAGTACTTGTATGCAGCTATATACAACACACATCGTTTACCATGTATTCTATAGGGTGTTGTTGAGACTTTTCCTTTATCAATCCACTGAACAGCGAATGACGCTTTCACCCACACATTTACAACGCGATATCGATCCTCAAACGCTGACAGATGAGTCAGCACTAGCAAAAGAGGAAGGTTGGGTTGGTAAGAGAACAGGCATACGTGTTCAAAGAATGGCAGATTGTGTACAATTTACGGGTGAGCCCAAACGACATGCAGACGTCACGGATTTCCTGCTTTCGAGACGCTTGACAGCGGAGATGCTTCGAAAACCCGATCAAATGGTTGTTATTCAAAAAAACATTTCAAAATTGGGTGAATTGCTTTACATACTTCGCCCCTTTCTTTACGGTAAGCTATAAAATGATAGGTCAGTTGAATTCAGATTATTGATTTACATACAGTATTGGCTCTATTGAAATATGGCAGACGATCATGGAAACCTTGGCTGGTTTCATTGATGATTGAGTTACTGTCTAATGCTGCTTTAAAGAAAGGTTATATGAAAATGATGCCCTTAGAAAAACAAGAATACGAAAGGCGATTGAAGCTTTTATTCTTTAATCTCATGCGTGGTGTATTCTATCTGAGGATTACTCGACCTCGTTTAGAAAGATTTTGTAATAAGACAGAAGATAAACCCATCTTATCCATGGTCTCTAGTAAGTCCCTCTCTATTTTGCATAGTAAGAATATAACTAACACTATTCTATATAAGCTATCATTCGCGAGTACTTACCTTTATGGGAAGATATTTACTTTTATACTTCTGCTTCCTAAGTTTAATATTTGTATGTTTGTACGTTTCACAAAAAGCATCTCAAATTCGTTCTTCTTTTCTTTTTTTTTGGGCTTTTTCTTTTTATTGGAAACCAAAAATGTTATTCACCACCAAAATACAATTGTTTGTTTTATTATTGATAAGCTTTATCCTTGTTTATTATCTATTACCCACACACCATAATACTACCACCGCCTATAATTTCACTAATCTCAATCAGCCTTCAGGTGATCGAGTGCTCATCTTAACACCTTTTAAACAATCTGCCCATTTGATCGATCGATACTTTGATAACCTTGAAAGGCTTACTTATCCACACCACTTTGTTTCAGTAGGTTTGCTTGTCTCTGATTCAACCGATGGTACACTTGACAAGATTCAAGCTCGAGTTGACAAGCAGTTATCATTTGAAGAAATCACAGTAATGCAAAGAGACTTTCACTACGATTTACCAAACAATGAAGATAGACATCACTTTGACGTCCAAGTACAGCGAAGAGCCATTATGGCCAAGAGTCGAAATACGTTGCTGGCCACCGCGTTATCATCAAGACACGATTGGGTGCTTTGGTTGGATGGTGATGTGACCGAGTACCCAGAGACGATCTTGGAGGAATTGATTGCGGTGAATAAGGATGTGGTGGCGCCGAATTGTTGGTGGCATTCATATAATGAGGAAGGAGGATATGATAAGAATAATTGGCAAGAGACACCAGAGAGTTTGGAATTCAAAAAGAGTTTATCAGAGGATGATGTCCTAGTAGAAGGTAAAGACTAAAGCAGTTATCATATGGTGAAAAGGCTGATGGAACTATGTGTGTAGGCTATGAAGATGTCTTGCTAACTCATAGAAAACTAATGATGGATATGCGTAATGAAAGTGGAGACATTTATGACACAATTCCGTTAGATGCTGTGGGTGGTACATGTACATTTGTGAAAGCACAGGTACATCGAGATGGTGCTATTTTCCCACCTTTTGTGTATCAGCATCAAGTAGAAACAGAAGGGTTTGCTAAAATGGTAAAGTCATTAGGCTATGAAATATGGGGATTGCCCAATTACTTAGTATATCATTATATTTAATCTAATAAAGCTTTAGAAGAGCTGTTTTTTATTCTTTTACAATAAAAAAACCCTATATCCATAATAGATCTTGTAACCATATCCATCTTGCTACCAAACCTTCCCAATAAAAAAGACAATTGAAGAAAGCAATGAGTTTATTTACCAAGGCACTGATTGATCTAATAATTGTTGTCAATATTTGTAGAGACAACATCCCATTGACCGTCACATCCAAAACAAAGCAAAACAAAAATTGGATCCAGGTTCCTTTTTTTCACTTTTTTTTTTTAAGCTAAAAATGATTGCAAAGACATTGGAAATTAATTGGCATGAAGGACAAGCCATCTATTCGATTGATTTTTCTTTAGATGGTTTACGTTATGCTACTGCAGGAGCTGATAGTTCTATTCGAGTAATTAAAAAAGGATATCAACAATGAACGCAAAAAAATTAATTTTCTTGTGTAGATTTGGAGCATTCAAAAAAGACCAGATAATGCGCATGAAGAGAATTCAACACGCCAAGAAAAGGACAAATCAAAACAGTTGGTGAATTCTTTACCTGTCGATATTGATTTTCTTTCAGAACTTAAACGACATTCTTCACCTGTAAATGTAGTCAGGTTTTCACCTAGAGGCGATTATCTTGCTTCAGCGGGGGATGGTACAGAGATGATATACGCGTTTGGATTGAGTGAATAACTTTTTTTTTATTAGATGCGTGTATTATTATATGGAAATTAGCACCAAGTAAAGAAAATACAATGATCAATGATCACAGTGAATATGAAAAAGAGACTTGGTCTGTGGTTCATATGTTCTAGTAAGTTTATATCCAAACAAAACATACTTTTTTTTTATTAATGATAAATAGTGGTCATAATAAAGAAATTTATGACTTGGCTTGGTCACCTTGCGGAAGATATTTTATTACAGCTTCTATTGACAATACAGCAAGAGTTTGGAGTTTAACAGAAAGTACGAACACTTATAGCATCATGAGGAAAGACTAAGTCATGTATTAGGAAACTGCATTCATGTCATTGCAGATCATACGCACTATGTTCAAGGCGTCTCTTGGGATCCACTAGGTCAATACGTCTCAACCCAAAGTAGTGATCGATCTGTGGCCATTTACAAATATCGCAAAACAAATAATGACAAGATCGCCTTTACTCCGTGTGTACGCAAATTTACAAAAATGGATAAAGGAAAGGAACCCTTTCGACTATATCACGATGAAAATTTAGTTTCTTTCTTTAGAAGATTATCTTTTAGCCCTGATGGTGCATTATTAATCACACCTGCTGGATTAAATAGATCACAGGATGAAGAAGGAGAACAGCAAGAAGAACAAGATTTACAAAACTGTGCTTATATTTATCCAAGAAATATGTTATTAAAGTAAACTCTCAAGCATCTCAAAACACGCAAATGCTAACAGATTTTGATAGACAACCCGTAGGACTTGTGGGTAACCATCCAAAACCATCCATTGCTATTCGGTGGTGTCCCACCTTATTTAAAAAGAGAAGCAACTTTCCCAGTGCATTTGCCCTTCCTTATCGTATGCTCTATGCCACAGCTACACAAGACTCTGTTTACATTTATGATACCCAACAGATTCGGCCCATCTGTGCCATCTCTGGTATGCACTTTGCACCTATCACAGATCTGGCTTGGTCTCCTGATGGTGCCGTCTTGATGTTTTCCTCTGCTGATGGGTATTGCTCGGCTGTGGTATTTTCAGAAGGTGAAATGGGAATACGTTATGAAAAACAGATTGAAAGATCGACAGAAGATATTGAAATGGCTGACGCTATACCCAAAAAGCGAATCATTGATAGTTTAAAGAGCCAGCAACAAGAGAGTAATAGTAATAATGGTAATAGTAAAAAGAGAAGAATCACACCCATGCTAGTGAGTTCTTCTTCTTAATAAAGTTTTTTTTTTTTTTATTTCACTTTGACATTGGTTTGTTGAGCTGTTGAAGGTTGAGCTGCTTCTCTTCTAGCGGCGTCTTGTAAAAGTGCTGTATCAATAGCTTGTGCAGGAAGTTGAACATATCGAACAACACTACCACGAATAAAGCAATTTTTTACAGAAGACTTTTTGGTAGTGAATTAGTAAAAAAAAGTTTATGAATTGTACATAATTAGTAAGTGCATACCATGTGTGGATATCTTTCTTGGTCAACAACATAAATGTCTTCTAATTTGATGTTCAAGAATTGATCAACAGATTTTAAAGTGCCCGTGATGGCAAGGTCGTTTTTTAATTCAACTGTTACTTTTTGATCAACCAATGTTTTAAAGAAAGAATAAAACAACTACAAGTTGGACGTAAGTTTATTTTGTTTAGATGCAGAACTGTCTCTTTTTACCATATTTTAAATAGAGATTTCGATTAAAAAAAAAAAAAGAAGTGCAGAGAAACGCGAACTGAACTTTTGTTTAGCTGTACTTCGTGACGTTTGACTCATCAAGTCAGCAATCTGTTATGATTGGATATTGTAAAACTCAGCAGTTCCTGCTTGGATCAATAATTCTTCATTACACTTGTTTCTTTTATATCCTTTATATACAGGACAATGTCTTGTATTTGTAACACCTATTTTTTTTTTATCTATGTGAGGTGCATGTTTCTGGTGCTCTGATTGTCGTTAATTTTGTATTTACAAAAAGTCTACTGCGTTGCAATGCATCACGTCAATTCTGGTTAAAACGTGATCTACAAATGTTACAACTCAAACCTTTTTAAAAAACCTGCTTATACTATCCTGGCTTTCTTTAAGTTTTTCTTTTACTTTAAGCAGTGTCCCCTTTATTGCATAACAGTACTTGATACAATAACTCCATAAAAGAAAGGGACGAATTGCTTCGCAGTATTTTTATTTTCAAATGATTCTTAAGCTTTTGTTACCCATCATTAGATGAATTAGAAATTGATAGAGTCCCCTCCTCTCCCCTCTCCCCTTTTTTTTTCTGGAATGTTTTGAACGTTTCCTTTAGAATAAAATGTTTCCGTTTTTGTATATATGCGATTTCAAAAATTTCGTTAGTTAAAATAAATACTTTTTTTGACATTGTGAATTATCTAGATTGCTTGTAAATAAGATTACTTCACGCTACGAAATAATTTTTTTTTCTGTAAAAAACTATATAGATTTTATGTAAAACCCTTCCCCTTTTTTTTTTCTATTCTTTATAACCATTTCAGTTTTTACGTGCGCCAATATCAAGCTGCATCTAAAAGAAAGACAATGCATTCATGCTTTACTGACAATCGTGTATCCAAATGAACGTTCATCGATCTGTGTCGATTGACAAATCGCATAATTCAAAAGAATATTGAGGAATTTGATGTAAAATAACTAAAGTCTCGGACTTTATCCTTTTGTAGATGATCGCGATATTGCGATGGTATCAGGAAAAGCGTATCTGTAGAATTTACTTCCCCTTTCTTAGCTTTTTTTTATCTGGGGAATGTAACATGGGGAAAATGGGCCCCTTTTTTAAAAGTGTCACGGAATCGAGTTTTAAGAGTAAATGGAAGAAGGAAAGAGAAAAGATTAAGGTATGGTTTTTAAACTGGTATGTCTGTTGTATAAAAAGTAAAGTACGCTTATGTGAGTATAGCCACTGACAAATAAGTAAAAAAAAAAAAAAAAAAAATCCCCTAAATCAAATGCGTGCGTTTGTGTGTTTAATAAATAAAGGAATCGGGAACCTTTTTGTATTCTTTTTTTTTATTTTTTTTCTTCTCATTTTTTATGAAAATGAATTATGCACAAGATTATATATCAGAAGCAAGCATGAATGCTTTATCTACCCATTCGAACGACCCATACCAGTTATTAACAAATAATGCTTCTTTTGAAACATTAATCACAAATCATTCGTTGGAACCTTGGAACCTTCCTATGAAAAGAAGAGATTCTTCACAGCGCGGTATTGCTGGCTTTGTATCCAAGCTTTATCAGTAAGTATTTATGAAGCAATTTTGAAAAAAAAAATATTAAGGAGATTTTTCACAGATGTTTGCAAGTTCCTGAAAATGAACAAAAGTATGCCCGATGGTGTAAACATCAAGGAAGAGATATGTTTATCATTGAATGTATTCCAGGTAACTACCTTATCAATTTCCTATGGTTTATGCTAACTAGTGGTACAGAATTTACCGAGATTGTATTACCACGATTATTTAAACATTGTAAATTCCCTTCCTTTGTACGCCAATTGAATGTAAATTCACATTTTCTGTAAAACAGAAAAATACTTAATTTAAAGAAAATAGATTTATGGATTTCAAAGGGACACAGACGCAAGGAAATCAAAAGATAGTAAAGATAAAGAATCCTGTCGTTGGTATCATCCTTACTTTAGACCAGGCCGTCGTGATTTATTTCACTTGATCCGAAGAAAGGCAACAAGATATACGAGAAGAAAAAAAATTAAGCAGGAAAAGGAAGAGACCACTGTAAAAACAGCAGAGGAGGTAGTAGAGGAAACTATCGGAGAAGAGGATGAAGAAGTAGAAGAAGATCCAGAAACAATTTTAAAAATGGATGATGACGAAGAGGATGAAATAGTGTTGGATAGCCAGCAGCCAGTCATTCAAGAATACAATACAGACGACTTGAAACCTACTACTCAATTGTCTGAAGAGCAGCAAAAACATATGGCATTTAGACTCTATCAAGAAAGGCAACGTTATGAAAAAGTGCAAGATTATTATACAGAACAACTCAAAGCGGCACATTCAAAGATTAAGGAACAACAATTACTTATTCAACGACTAGAAGCACTCATTAAACCGAAAGCCGAAAATTATATGCCTTATTATACCCAGCCTTCTACAATGTATATCTCACCTTTCTCTTTTGATACAGAAAATAACAATTGGATACAGAATATTACAGAATCAATACATGACATTGACAGAGAATGTAATGTCAACAATAAATAAACGCGTCCTTTTTTTTTCCCCCTCAAACATAACGATGAAGCGCACGAATTACTGTTTACTCCATGTTAAACTGACTATTTTGTCATTTGTAGGAGAGGATGAAGAGTTACTTGTCGTGATTTTAGCCATTTATTACCCTCGCATAAAAGTGGATACCCATTCATTAGACAGTATACGGCTACTTTGTGGTTCTGCCTACGAGGTAATTCCTGAATGTGTTACCTTGCTACTGACTCGAATGTAAAATTCTCGTGTTGTTCACCATCAGTCTTTTGTTTATGTTTTCCCTCCTTCCCGAGAGAAGTAAAGTTGATCAAATGAAGTATGCAAAATAAACCCATTCTACTTTCTTATAATTTACAAAGAGTACATACAAACATTATTTCAAGAAAAACTTGATCTGGTTTATTCGGAAAAATAAAAATAAAAAAACAGTTTAAAAGTTGACTTTATGACAGATATAATAGATCGAGTTGAAATCCAGGTTTGATATAAAAGAGATACAAGTCGACAATAACAGTCTTTTCATCAGTATACAATGTCTGCTACACAATCAAGCTCATTTTCCAATGAGGACAATGACAGCTATCTGCCCAGTCCTCCAATAAGTGAACATGACATGCAACAAGGTAAATACATATAAAAAAAAGAATACAAGTAAAGTCTAAAGTAAATAACATCCAGTATAGTGCCCCATAAAAGTCAAGAAAATGAAGTTTATACAACTCGATTATTAGATAAAGTAGCTGAATTTGCTAAACTCTTGGACAGTTCACATCATGCACATCAACATCGATCTGTTCATTCTGGTCGAGTGCATAAAGTGTCATTTAGAAGAAATTCTCCGGGAACCATATTCCGCTCTGTACAAGATCAAGTATCACCGCATACACCTACAGAGTGATAAAAATTGTCCTTTAAATATAAAAGAAGAAGCACCCCTTTCAAGAAATAAAATATACGCGTTTTTTTTCCAAACAAGAGTAAAGAAATAGGGTTAAAAAGACAGGAAATCCAGAGGATTCTTTCGATTGTATGTTCTTGTATATTTATTTAACTATCAATATTTGACCATTGGTGTTCCACATAAAGAAATGTGACTTTGATTACCATTTTTGTTTTGATTTTTTTTTTTTTTCTTTTTATTTTATACACACAAGCAAAAAAAAAAGTTTTATAGCGTTTTCTTTTACTATTATATTCGAAATGAGTGATAGTGAATATGAATATGAAGAAGAGGTATATTATATAAAAATAGGTAGATAAATAGAATAGAAAAAATAACCTTTTCTAGTAGACCAATTATGTATTATTTGATATTGGGGCATCCGTTACAAGTCAATACATTGAACAAATATCACAAACCCAAGGTGGCTGTCGAATTATTGTAAAATAACAATTGACACGAAACAAAGCGTATTCCAACATTTTTTTTACTAGGGACTAGAGGAAGGAAAGCCTTATTTACAAGTAGGCCATCAAATATTTGAAGGAGAGATGGACGATACGATTGGTACGAATTTATTATTCGAAATACAAGAAAGTAAACGAGAAACCACTGGTTTATTACCCTTACTGAGTTCCATGAAAAATGATGGATCCAAACAACCCAAATACACCACCAACTATTTTTGTAAAAGTGAAAAGATCGTCACTTGTACCTCAGTCACCTTGCGCGCGAAAGATGATGAGTTTGAAAAGATGAATGCCAAAGCAAAAGCAGATGCACAGCAAAGAGCAGTGGATGATGAAGAAAATGATTTCATTTGATTAATAAAATATAACAGATGGACTTGCACATAATGCCATAGGTTGGTGCGAAGACCAGATCCTAACCACTCGGTGCACCCAATCCATGTGTAATAGCTCTTCAATTGTTTGACGATTTCAATGTTTCAACGATAAGTTACCGAGGTAATCATCTCACATGAATGCTTTTTATGTCAATTGTTTAATTCATTTGTGTTGTAAAGAAATCTATTTATTCCTCGGTTTTTGTCCCTTTTTATACTTTTTTTTTTTCAACAACAAAAAATTTATTAAACGAGTCACAAGGTTGAATACTAAGAAAAAAAAATATAAACCTTACAAAATCTTTTATTCGAGCTGTCTATGCATATTGTAAGCTCTTGTTATATTAAAGAAAGGATAAGAAAGAATGATTAGGTAAAAGAGAGAGATTATTTTCTTTTTTGCTAAAAGTGAATAATCAACATATTCCTAATTTATTAGTAAAAATCCTTTATTCGAAAGCCATCACCCTTTTATTTCCCTTTGCATAGATTTACTGTTGTTAGGCAACTGATTTTGAAATGCCGCTTCAGATACGTCACACTCTCTGAATGAGAATTTTTGGCAGGGGACCAGTGATTTTTCTTTTCCTTTCTTCTTACACCTATTTCTTATACTATGCCTGCTACTGCTGCTTCTGGTTTGTCTCGTACCATCTACACCTCCCTCTTTAAAAAGAACTCTGTTTTCATCACTACTGTCTTTGCTGGTGCTATTGCTTTCGAAGTTGGTTTCGATACTCTTGCCACTAAAGTTTGGGATGATATGAACAAGGGCGTAAAGTCAAAAGAAAAGATGGAATGAAACATGATATACTAAATCTTTTTTTATATAGAAACAATGGAAGGACATTAAGGACAAGTACGAATAAATTACAAGTAGACTATTCACAAAATAAATTTCTCCTTTTCTCTACAATTGTGTGTGTTCTATTTATTAGCCAAACTGTTTAGAATGTTTTGAGTGATGGAACGGTAATGTTGAGCGAATGGACTGTTGGGTTGAGAAACAACAATGGGTTTTCCAGCATCGGACAGTTGACAGATATCAGCATGAAGAGGAAGTTGGCCCAAGATGGGTAAATCCATGTCTTGTGCCATACGAAGTGCTCCATCATGGCCAAAGATATGGGATTCATGTTGACAGTTGGGACAAATGAAGAGTGACATGTTTTGAACGAGTCCCAAGACCTATAGAAATGTGTTTGTGTGTGCATGTATTTGTTATCTATCATTCAACTTACGGGAACATTGACTTTTTTAAACATATTTGTACCTTTGACTGCGTCAATCAATGCAATATCTTGAGGTGTAGAGATAATTACAGCACCTATACACATAATGTAAAAAAAATGTCTCTTTTCCTATAATCTATCCATTACCATCCACAACGACTTGTTGACTAATGGTGAGTTGAACATCCCCAGTACCAGGTGGCATATCAATCACTAATAAATCCAATTGTCCCCACTCCACTTGATGTAATAACTGTTGTAATGCTTTCATCACCATCAGCCCTCTCCATACAACAGGAGCTTCTTGATCCACCAAGAATCCCATCGACATACACTTCACACCATAATTGATTAACGGTATCAATCGATCACCTAATCTACAGGTCAGTTACTCATCCACTCACAGCCTGTTGTGCACCGTCTACCTTTCTCGGTTAAATCAGGTTCCCCTTTTAAATTCATCAATTTCGGTATGGACGGTCCAAAGATATCTGCGTCCAAAATACCTACCTTCTTTTTCATGCCTGCTGCTGCCATAGCAATATTCACTAAAATAGTGTTATTACTGTGTGCTGTCATAAATGTTTTGCTTACCTGCTGTGGTCGATTTACCAACACCTCCTTTCCCTGAAGCAACGGCAATCACATTCTTGACACCGGCAATTGGCATTTTTTTGGGTAAACCTCTTTGTGCTCTTGGTATCGTAGGCGGTGCTTTATGTCCTGGTAGACCCTAATAAAAAAAAAACAATCTCAAAAAAAAAGCTGTCAATGTGTGCTTCTTGATCTTTACCAGTGGGTTTTCATGAAATAAAGGTTTTAATGTTGAAAAAGCTCTTTTAGAAATTTGCAACATTTTAGAGAGAGAGAGAAGGAGAAAAAAAAAAAAAAAAGATGCAATGCTCTGTATTTAAAATATTTATTTTATGTGGCCCATTCAGCAACATAGGAAAAGTTTTGAAATTCTTGCTGCTCAATACGATTCAAGGTGGCATCAATTGGTGTCAAGGCAGGTATTTCATTTGTAAATTCTTCATCAAAGTTAGATGTGTCTAAACGACCTGTCACAGAGGGATAAAAGGGAGGAGGGATACGTTTGGCCAACATGTCTTCCCACACCACACCACGGAAGAAGGGATGTTGCCTGATAGGCACAGCATCATCCGGTCCACCACCTAATCTTCTATTGGGATCACGTTGCAAGAGCTGTTGACAGATAGAAATTGAGTCACTGGACATATTGATAGGGTACAAGATATCATCCTCCAAGATGGCATCAAAGATTTCATCTTCGTCTTCACCACGAAAGGGTGATTGACCCAGCAACATTTCATAAATAAGTACACCATAAGCCCACCAGTCGACAGCACGTCCGTAGTTTTGTTCCTTGAGAATCTCGGGTGCCATGAATTCGGGTGTACCACAGAATGTGCCCGTAGTGCGACCGTAACCCATGTTTTCTTTACAAAGACCATAATCAGCCATCTTGATATGGCCATCCAAACCCAACATGATATTATCCAGCTTTAAATCACGATAAATGATGCCTTGGCTGTGAAAGTATTCTAGAGCCAGCAGAACTTCACACGCGTAGAATTTAGCTCTTCTTTCAGAGAACTGACCTCGTTGAATATGCCACATCAAGTCACCACCATTTACATATTCCATCACAAAGTAAACACGACTCTCGGTTTGGAAAGTAGAGTGAAGGTTGATCAAGAATGGATGGCGTGCACGGTTGGCAGCTTGGAATACACGTCTTTCAGATCGAACACTTTTGAACAGAATGAGCATTTCTTCTTTTGTGAACCTGCACGTTTTTTACCTTTCGATTTCATCATTGTCAATAATAAATCTCTTTTTCAGCATTTTGATAGCATACAGTTGTTTATCGTGCTTTTCTTCTGCCAACATGACTTTGCCAAAGTTACCTTTACCAAGCACAGCCAGGAAACTAAAGTTTTCTAAAGCAACTTTACGGCTCTTTTGTGGTTGCATAGGTTGTCCCTACAAAAAAAAAAAAAAAAATTAAAGAGAAATAACACGATTGATTTATTTTCTATTACTTGAGGCACTATTTGTTGTTGTTGGTAAGGGCTCACAGGAGGACGCATCATTTGTTGCTGTTGTTGAGGACTGTAAACCATTTGGGGTCTCATTTGTTGTTGCTGAGGAGGATAGTATTGTTGTTGGTATCTAGGATCAACAGGAGGAGGCTGTCCATAAGGGCTTTGAACATGAGGAGATTGTCCATAGGGGCTTTGGACATGTGAAGGAAGAAGAGGTGGGCCCTGCTGTTGAGGTGGATACATTCTTCCTGGTTGAGGGATACCCGCAGGTGGATGATGAGGTGAATAATGGGGTTGCTGAAGAGGATAAGGCTGCTGTTGCTGAAGAGGATAAGGCTGTGGATGTTGAGGGGGATAAGGCTGTGGTTGCTGCTGCTGTTGAGGTGGATAAGGTGGTTGTGGTTTAGCATTATTATACATGGTAGGTGGTGTTTGAGGAACAACCACAGGGCTCTTTGGTGGAGGAGGTGGAGGAGGCTCAATGATGGTCAATTGATTAAGTTGACTTCCGAGAGTTTCCTCTGCTTCCTTTTCTTCCTTCTTTTCCTTTTCTTCTATCTTTGGTTTGCTTTCTGGTGCCTTTTGTCGTTTAGCAGCCGCCTTGATCTCTGCAAGCATTTGATTTGCCATTTCCATACTTAGACCGCAGAAATCAGGTACACGTCGTTCGCAACGTGTATGTGCTGTGATATCACATTCAGAACATTTTTTGGCGCCACGAGAACCCAAGGGCAACATGTATCCACAGTGACAGCACCAATTGGCGCCAATATTTGTGATGGGTTCAAATCGATGAGGAATTTTGTGATTGAGTTTGTCTTCATCCGAAACTGTCTCTGTCGAATTTGCCATACATTTAGTAACCACTTTACTCGAACATTTCTTGTGACAAGTGTATTCACAATCCTCACACTGATAGCCGCTGTTGACAAAGAATTCTTGACATAAGGCACACTTCATGACATTGTAAAATCTGGTTTCTAAAAATTGGTGACCGTTGACTTCTACAACTTCTTCACGACGTTGACGTACAGCACCCGCACGACCCAGCTTATCCATCGGACGACGATTACCGTCTGCACGTACAAAGTTTAAGCGAAAAGCAATTTTACCGACAGGTTCAACATCAAACCATGCCTCGATACCATTTTCATAAGCATCTGCTCCAGCATTATTGACTATTGGTGCAGGCCCAACCGCAGTGTTACTTTCCCCTTCATTTTCTTTATTTTGCAACTGCTGCTGTTGAGCCAGCATCCACTGAGGAACCTTTCTCTTTCTGAGTCCTTCGGTAATATCCGTAATCTTTAACCAAAGAATACCGATGGGTAATGATTTCTCTGGTGACTGATCATAAATACCAATTTCAATTTCTGATGCCTTATTGACATGTGTTTCACAAAGCTCATTCCACTTGTCATTTCGTGCAGGCCTTGATCTGAACACGATTTGATTATCAATCTTGACCAAGATGATTGTCGCTGGAGTACGTATCAATCGAGTAGGAGCATGCGCTAGCTCACATGCTTCCAAAATTTCCAATTGAAGTTTACCCGTCACTGGTCTTCTAAATCCAGGAGGTAAACGGGCTGAAGGTGGTGTTTCTAATTCTATTGCCTGGATGAGAACACATTCATAAAGACCCATTCGTTTGTTTTACCATAGTCGTCTTCATCACCACCTTCACCAATATACAAACTCTTGTATTTTCTTAAGGCGGAATTCAATAAACTCAACTTTTCCATACTTTCATACATTTTATCTTGAATGTCTGTACGATTGCGTCTATCTACACTTTTTTCCAATACTTCTGCCATTCCTTTAATACCTTTCAACACTGTTTTTTCAACATCAAGTTTATATTCTAATTCATGTAACTTGAGTGATACTTTTGGTTTATTGTAAGGTGTTTCCGACATTAAAAGATCTATTCCAAACTACGTTAGTCTTTTTTCTCTCTCCTTATCATCCCTCCTCTCCAAGCACTTGCCAAGATTAGAATATTTTGTTTTGATGGGTGTTACTGCTGTCGATGGATGTGCCATTGAACTTGTTCTTGGTGGTTGCAAATTAGGTGTTAGTTGAGGAGATAATTCTTTTTTTGATTCGATTCGAGCGAGCTCTTCTGTGAAGTAATCAATGTATTTTTGATATTCTTTTATTTGAGTTTCACAATCTGAAATCACATTCTTGTCTTTGAGTAAAGGACGCATTTGTATAAATTTGTCTCGCATGATGCGATTATGTTCAATCTTGGCCTTCAACTCATTTATCTTAAAGCGTTGTTAGGTTCTTTTGTTTTAATCTCTATATTTTTTTACCGCCATTTTTCGTGTTTGTGTATGTATATGTGAAGAAAAGGGGAAATGAGATGAAAAAAAAAGAAGTATTTGTGAGTGAGAGATGAAAGAAAGAAAAAAAAAAAAAAAAAAAAAAGAAAAAGAAAAAGAAAAACGTGTGTAATTTTATTGTGGCACTAAACTTCTCCTTTCTTAGCGTGCCACTGATTATGCTTGGCAGTAAAATAATGCTTAGCAGCTGTTAATTAAAATGCTTATTGAGACAAAGAGTGCACTTGTTCTTTTGAAAAAATAATGGATCGAACACCTTGAAAGACTTGTAATAAAATTGGATCTAGTTTTGGTAATAAATTCTACAAAGTATATAAGCACTCACTCAAAGCATCCTATAAGATTACCTCAAAAACGACAATGAGTTTATCTTCGTTTTTAACAATGATTGCAATATAAGATTTAATTTGCCAAAAACTTATTCCTTCAAGGATAATAATGTCTTCGATCTTTAGCCTATCAATGAATCGAGTATCTGATGAAGTATCCCAATAGACCGTTTTGACTTGTATTCCAACGTCTCTTATAGCTAATATACTTTCTAGTATTTTTATTAATAATGCATTGTATATTTTTTAATAGACACCTCTTCTCACTTGTCTCCTTTTTATTAAAAACCAACCAACAATAAGTATGATCAAAAGTCTATATTGTGCTAGCTATTTATATCATCAGTATTCTTTTTATCTCTTTATGAGCAACTTTACCCATAAAAGATAACACAGTGAAATAAATCCAAACAGATCTATTAAATTAAATATTCGGGCTGACGAACGAACTGTATATTCACGTGCTTGTCCTCCAGGTAAGATACTGTAACTCAAAGAAGCATGTCCATCACTTTCTACATTTTTCTTTCTCCATCTTGCTTTGGATTCCATTTGCAAAAAAAAAAAAAAAAAAAAAAAAAAAAAAAAAAAAAAAAAAAAAAAGACTTTTGAGCGAATTCATCCACAGTCTATGTTACACAAAATGTTTTTTTTTTCTTATTTTCATAAACTGGCTTTGGCTCAGTCTCTTTGTGAGCAGTTAAGTGAAGGTAGAATTAAATGATGGCATTATTCTCATTTTATATGGTCTAAATAGTAATAAGGATTCCCTTTCAATCTATTGACATTTAAAAAATTCATTCAAAGGAAATTGTTGGAGGGTCTAACCAAGCTGTTATTAAATAGCTATTGTCCCAATTAAAACTTTAATAAATTTGACCGTCAAACTGATATTCCAGAAGATTGAAAATAGAATCTATCCCAAAAAGAAGCAAACTAAAAGTGCAATCTTATTGTTTGAAGCAGTGGATAATCTAATTCTTCTTTTGAAGAGAAGCTGCTTTATAAAGTCTTTAAATGATAATATACAGAATAGGATAAAGATGTACGGACAAACGAATAAGTAAATGAATGCAGAATCAACCAAGCCTATGAAAAGCTAGAAGCTTCTATAATGATCCTTCACCAGCCCCTCAATAAATGTCATATCAGTGACGGGGACCTGCCCCGTTTCTGTTCTTGATTTGGTTGCCTTTGTTACAGCTTCCACATGATCAGCTCCTTCTAAATTGGCACTTTAAGCATTAAGGATGTCACCCTATTCCAAATACTGTTTTATTGACCTTTTGTATCCTTGATCTCGAAGAGATTTTTTAGCCTCACTTTACTTTATGTTAAACTGGTCGGGGAAGAACAGAGGTGATAAACACGCCTGCGCTCAAATGAACCTATAAGAGAAAGTGATTGTTTGTATGCATATTTATTTGTATCAATCGTTAACGAAATGAAAGAACCAGGTATGTTTGACTTGTGGCCGTATTTCACGTCTAATGGTTGCAATGCGATATATCACGAAAAGAATACATGGTCAGATGGCAACAGAGGGGATATCGTATAAGAAGAGATGTTCCTATTCAAATCGAATGGAGCAAACACGATCTTTCATTCTATCGATCAGGGAGTACAAACAAGGATGAGCTGAGCATGTACAATCTCCAAAATGCTTTCGTCAGTTTCAGCAAGGTCTTTAAAGTTTTCAAACTGTTTTTGGTGGTTTTGTGTATTTTCTGGACTTGAACGCGTTGGAGAGAAATGAAAGACGGCGAACACTTGCTGCACAAGAGAAATACTGTCATGATGTAAACACGTGAGAAAGTAACATTGAAGCAGATGACCAGAAAGAAAGGGATAAGTCATTCCTTCCTTCTTTCTTTTTACTATGGATTTGAAAGGATATAGATGCCTTCAGCTTGTTTTCACCCATAGTATCTTTTGTAAGGGTGGCGAAACGGATCAGGCCGTGGCAAAATAGATTAGTGTCGCAAATGGGTTGAGGCACTTTGACCTCACCCAATCTGAGGCTGGACCCCAAATGTTATTAAGATGGCTGATGAAAGTGTCTGGTCTCTTGTCTTTGGTATATTTTGAGAATGTTGATAAAACAAGTAGAGTGTTTTTCCTGGTATATGTCATTTTGTGGTATAGGGTGACTGAATTGATGTCAACAGTGTATGGAGGACAGAGGATATAGCGTTGACTTTGGAACAAAACTTTGTCAGGAAGCCGATCAATACATGATGAAATTCATGATATATTTTTCATGTGAAATAAATTGGTATGCTTCGTATGGATTGGTATCATATCATCTTCATTACTCTTTTAATATGTAAAAACATCAAATTTGAGGCTGTATTTCTTGAAGAACACGTTACTGTGCTCATTTAGTATATCAGTGTGCTGCCTTTATTCCTGTATTGACTTTGGACTTCATTTGAGTTAAGTAGACAGATAGCATGTTTCATACTGCGACAGTAAACACGTATCAGACTCTGAGCACAGATTATTTTAGGTAGATGGCTGGCTGAACGGATCGCGATAGCAAATGAATTAGCGTTGATGGCATGTTGCTTTAGACAGACTTGGGTATATTCGATAAAGCATTAGAATGTCCAAGTACGTTTCTATTGATGATGTAGTCAAACAGTGGGGCCAAAGGTTATCTTTAAAACTCTTAATAATGATAGCAGCTTCATGTCGAATATTGTATCACACTCTAACTGAAGGGGGGAGCGTAACCTTGAGTGTACATTTTAAGGCATAGGATGTATATCCTATTTGATTTTGAAGGAGTTCACCATCTCCTCAAATTCTTTTAAGCTGGCTTTATTTAGATCTGCGCAAATAGACAATTGAAGAAAGTACACTCCATTTATAGCTCATCCAGTCGCTTTATGTTGAGGCTTGTGACAAGAAGATGATGGGGGGTTTTTTTTAACAAAAACAGGGAGCTACAAGTCTAATGGTAAGAATACCAATGCTTAGTATCACAGTCATTGCTTTACTGTTTCTTTTCAACTTTGTCTCTACTGACAACATTGACTATACTTCTGCTACTGACTATTGTGATGATGTTGAACGTTACAGTGAGCTCACAACAGTATAGCTTGTATATCCCCTCAAGTTTGGATTTAATCCTAGTTCTATTGACTTGTGGTAAGCTTATACAGCTGCTTTTGTTTTCCACCGAAATTTTTGTTTCTTTTGTATCAACCTTGATTGCTTTCAATTAGAGCTCTTCCAGACCCATCATTTTCTCTGCTGATGATCGTATCTGGCTCATTTTCCTGTCATAAAAGTGCCAGTGTTATCTTTAAAATCTCTCTTGATTCCCTTGTCTACAAATAAAGTGATTAGACCTGTAATGATTGTTTTGATGACGATGACAAAGGATTTGCTTGTAGTGATATATTCAAGATGTTTATTGGATTTTTATAATTCACTGCGTACATTTAGATTTTATTTCAAAGAAATCTAGCCAACTTTACGTCCAATAAGAAAATTTCATCAATCACTTGATATGCATTTCCTCCGTACGAATCTAGCAACACGAAGGTTACTTTATCGCAACTGATACATTTTACACAGCAATAAGGATTTTGAGCTTTCTTTCCAAAATCCTTTTTTTTTTTTTAACTTAATTATTGTACTTACCATTTTATGAAGCAGCAAAAATTCTGAATGATATTCAGAACTCTCTTCTTGTGTATCATCAGTAATCACTTTGACAGTATTCTGAGATCTCTCACTCTTCGACATTTCCTCCAAAAAACTATTTTTATCCTCTTTTGAATCACTGTCGTCATGTTCTATAGGCACGAAATCTTCTGAGCCGGAATGAATATCAAATGGGATGGAATGACTACTATGACTGTCTTGATAGTCCGTTGTACTTTGGTCGATGGTGCTTATAGATTGATTATCACACTGCTGTGTAGAAATGGTAGGATAAATCATGCTATGATCATCTTCTTTGAATTCATCTTCTGTCACTTTGATGATGCAGTACAGTTCATCACCAAATCGATCGCCTTCAGGCGTAATAAAGCAGAAACGACTTGTATAATTCCCAGGTGAATCAGGGGCCTGAAGTTCTACGCTAATACAACCTTCCTGATTGGGAGCTAGACCTGGTAAAAGAAAACCTTCTGGGAATGACATTGGATAAGGTTTAAAAATATTACCACCATTGAACAATAAGCGAGAATCTGTTGGCCAATGAATATTACCATTGTTTCTAACTTTCCAAGTCTAATGATCACAAGATAAGTTATTTGTATGCATATTCATAAACTTATTCTTTGTTACTTTAATGAAATTTTTGTTTGGTAAAACACAGGTGCCATCTGGTATATTGATGTCTGCAATGAACTGAGCAGATAGAACGCTTTTTGTTTGGGATATTGGCTGTGTGATAGTTAATGATTGTTGATCATTTTCGAATCCTTGAGAGGAAGTATTGGTTATAGAAAGATATTGATTTGAATTGAATTGTAATTCGTTTTCTAAATCCATCACTCTTCTAGCCCTCATGTCATATTCAGCTTGAAGTCTTTCTTGAATGCCAAGAGTTGAAGGGTCAGACGAGAGTTTAGCATCTTTGGCCCTCATTGGAGCCTGAAAAGTGTTATTTATCAAAGGTATGTTATCTTGATCAAAAGGGTCTGACAATGCTTGAAGTGTCTGTAAGTTGGGTTTTTTTGTTTTACTATGACTTGGAACCCTTATTTTAAGAAACAGATGATTTTTAAAGTGTATCGCCCATGAACTTTCTTTGCATATTTCACACAAGCTATAACTTGAACAGTATTTACACTATACAATAAAATCACATTAGCTTGATACATTTTTCTATAAAAAAAACATTTTTTTTTTTTTTTTTTTACTTTGTATTGAACTCCTTTTATTTTCATGCCACAGTGGTCGCACAAATCATCCGAATGTTGCACAACACTGACTGAGCATACAGCATCATCTGTTTCATCCACGCATTCTTTTTTCCCATCTTCAGTTTGAGCAACAAATAGGTGATCGTTTGGATGCTTTCCTTTTAAAAATTGAATACAAAAACAACAAAGCGAAAAATCTATAGAATAGCTTTAGTCGATTGATCCCTTTTCTATTATGAGAGTTTACCTGAGCAAGAAGTACAAGTATATCGAGTACCCACCAACTCAGAATCACAATGTTTACATGCATTATGACTTTCTTTGAATTTCTCTTTGATGTAAATTAAGTTGTGGTCAGGATCATGATTCAATTGAAATCGACATGTATTGCAAAAGTCAAAGTTATCACACGTATCGCATATCCAACGTTGTCTATAGCTTGTTTCAAAAAATGGTCAAAATAACTTCTTTTCTTTTTTTACCCTTTGATAGGAGAACAACAACCATCACAAATGATGTCAACAGTGTCATTTGAAACTTGTTTTGTGTTGGAAAGAGTAGAGTGATAAAGATGAGCTGCGGATTTAATCACCATCTCAACATGCTGTTCTGTTGCCTTTGAATTATGCTCTTTTAGAGCAGTAATCTCCTTTTCTACGTTTGAAACAATATGCTGTGTATTGTTGTTCAAGCAAACATTGATGCTTTCTGTATGTTTATTGATCGTAGAACAGACAAAATGTGATTGTGCAGTTAAGCACTTGTTCATCTTGTGTATGTTTCCATCCAGACAATCGTTAATCCTAGTCAGGTTTCCTTCCAAAGCATCATTCATGCAATCCATGTTTATTTTGAGGGCCGCGTCCAGCATACACCTATTGGATTCAACGATTTCATTCATCTTTTTTATATTATGTTCTGTGATGAGATTCATTCTTGCTGTGTTTGCAGTCGCCACAGCTTCTATCCTACTCGTGTTTTTCTCTACTAGTTCATCGATAGCTTTCACATTTTTTTTCATGTTGGCATAAAGTCGGGATAGATTGGTTTCAAACTTGGACACCAAGTTCATTACTGTTTTCAAATCATCCACAGACACTTGGTCCGTTTGCTCATTTTATCATCCGGTACGATGGTGAAACACATGAGATAATCTTCCGGAAGTGTCGAAAAACGATCATATCCATAGGGTAAAACAGCAGACATTTGCCTGTCTGAACCCAAAACGACAAAATCATTTTCCTTGTCTTTATAGCCAAACTTAAATTTAAAATGATCTGGAAATCCAAATACTTGTCGAACCTATTCAAAAAGTTAGCACTCACAATCCACCGAATTGTTATCTTTAAACAACCCTAGTCTGAAGCCGATCATACATGCTCTCACGTTGATAATAATAATCCACATTCACCATTTGTACATACGGCTTTTTTTTATTTTTTATTTTAAACCAGTGTTCAGCCATCGTTGTATTTTTTAACAAAATAAGGGGAAAAAAAGGGAGTTTATATAAAAAAAAAATTATATTCAAGTACAGAATTGTAAAGACAAAAACAAACAAACGACAGATGAGTGTGACTGCAGACGGGTGATTAAAGTGTTCGACATCGACTATAAATCTCTTGAGGCATACCATCTCCAAAAGATGCTGTTCTTCTTCTGAACAAGACATCTTCTTCCTCTTTTTGTTCTAATTGTTCTGAAGGTAATAACACGGCTCTATCGATAGCAGCAGGAAGTCCTAACGAAAAACAAGATCAGGACATGTATCACATCTCACAGTCTGCTTACCTCTGTGTCGACCTCTGTACATCAAGACGACAAGAACCAACTTGCTCAGTTTGTGATATTGAGCAGATTGTGAGGTAGACGTATTTGGATACCCAGTAGAAGCACCAATGTTTCCAAAGGCTGATACGCATTCGTAAATAATAGTAAACATCGTAATAGGTGAAGGAGACATCACCACACTGGTCTCAATCACGCATATGGCAAAAATACAGGCAATCAACCAAAATATCTCACTTGTCAGCTGTTGTTGAATCTGTGTTCTCACAAAAAAGTCTGGACCTCGAAGTGCCCTTTTGGATGCTGTGACAACGCTGCTGATCGTGTTTGAACGTTTCAGATGGTGAAATGTTTCTGAATTATTCAATTCTACATCGTATCCATAGCTTTCATTAATACCTTTATAAATCCCCAATGCACGTTCCTAATAAATACATGTTCTTGAAAAGAAATACTTGATTTAAAGCGGATGCTTACTTGATAAACGTTACTATTACGCATCATGATTGTAACCGGATATACACTAATATACATAGCTACCACATAGGCTATCAAATTACCAGGGTTTAAGTTCATAATATCAACCACACTATAACCAGCTAATCTATCAAAGTAAGCAAAATCCGTTATTTCACGTATTCTGAATCTTACCACTTCGAGTAGAGACCGATTGAAACAAACCAGCCAAGATGCATGTCCCGATCTCCATCTTTTCCAACACAGGCAGCCAATAGTTCAAGGCGATAAAGCAAATAAATTCGATCAGAGTGATACCCACAAGGACAACCAGGAGCCATCTGGTTTGTGCAGAAGGAAACAGGGTAGTGTAGCAGCGACGAGGATGATCCAGTACATACCTTAGTGTTTCCCTACGCATACCAAACGAATGCGGTGTCAACTTGTACAAGACATGAATGACCAACCGAAGCAAGATCGCATAAGCCGTGTTGCCGGCCAAGACGAGGATCATGACCAAGGTCAGCATCACAGGCTCCTGCCGAAAGGGTTCCATGCTTTCATCCACTTGACTTAACCCGAGATTGTTAAAGGCAGAAAGGCTGGTAAAGAAGGAGAAATACCAGGGGTCGATGACCGACCGGCCACTCTTTAACAAGTCTTGTACAAAGGGTGACATGGCAATATAGGCGCGGAGGATGAATCCAAAGCCGAAGAGAAAGAAACAATAATAAGCAGGCACCAAGCGAGACAAGAGATCGAGGGCTCGATATTCGGCACCTCCTAATCGGTAGCGCTGCTGCCGAGTGAGTTCGCTTTTCTGTGTGGGCTCTCTTGGCACGACCTCGTCGTTTTCCAGTTCGATCACGGCTTCTTTCGTACTCGGCCCAGGCGGCATGTCTTCCAGTCTTTTCCCCTTTTCAAATTGCCGACGGGCAATCTCTCTTTGCTGCTCGATATTGCAAGCAAACATGATGTTCTGCGGGTTGCTGTTTCTGTAAGATTCTTCTACCGAAAGACGAACCGAGGGGTCAGGTGTGCATCGAAGGCCGTCGTCCTTTTTTGCCTTTTGTGTCTCTTGTCTTGTGTCGGATGCACTCTGGATTGTTAAATTCTCCTTTTGGCTTTGTTCGTCTTCTTCAAGAAATCGTCTGCTGGGCATCTGACACAAAACGCCATCACTGTTGGAGAACCTTTTTTTGATGATCGTAAAGGATGCAGATAGACTGATCATGCTCTTGAATCCAATCGATAGCTGCTCTTGCTCTTGCTTTGGTTGAGATCGAACGGATAAGAACGAAAGCCTTTTCCTGAGTGGCTTACCAGCCCTTGCCAGTCGGCTCATTTCTTGTACATTTCTTTCAAACTTCCGTTGGTTTGCCTCCCGCATCTGCTGAGTCTTGTTAAAAAGCAAGATGTCTTCAAACCGTTTTGAAAAATAATGCTTTCGAACCGTCACGACGCCAATGGATATCATGATGTGAGAGCTCAAAAAGGAACTGACGTAGATGACGAGTAATTGCGCAGTAGACAGGGATGAGATGGCTACCGTGTTCAGACCGGTATTAGTGACGGCAGAGGTTGCCATGAAAAGAGCATCGATATAGTCCCACTGTTTATCAGATTGTATATAGAGCATGATGGAACTCAGCAAAGAAAGAAGCAGGATGTACAAATAGTGCAGCTGTATAAAATGGATTCTTTCATTGTAGAATTCATTGACATTTTCCCATATTTTAGATAACATTAGATGATAAATAAAAAAAGAAAAAAGATCAAAAGGAGTCAAAACGAGGGAGAGGCAGTAGGGGAGGAAGGGAGAGACAAAACAGACGATAATAATATATTAAAAATAACTTAAAAATGCAAGTCTGATTGTAAACTCTTTCAGTCAAAAAGTAAAAGAAAGAAAGAAAAAAGGGCTGCAGTAAGCTACCTCTATTCTTTATTCCATCGCTCTCTCTCTTTTTTTTTTTTTTTTTTTTTTTTTTTTTTTTTTTTTTTTCATTAAATGGAAATTGCAAGAAGGAATGCCTCTCCTTTTTTTTTAGATCAAATATCGGCATATATAACTCGGACATATTTCATGATTTTTTTGTTGATTTTATTTAAAAAACTATACACAGAAAATATAATTACAACTTGTTCTTTCTACTTCTTTTCCTTTTTCTCTTTCTTTTCCTTCTTCTTTTCCTTCTTTTCCTTCTTTGCCTTCTTGGATGACTTTTCCTCATTTTCAGTATCAGCAACACGCTTGTTGTTTTCATTCACCGTGTTATCTTTAGCTGCAACATCAAGCACAGTGATCTTGGGAGCCATACCAGCTGCAGCTACTACTTTTTCTGATGATGTACCGAAAACAGGTCCAGGTTCTTTTCCATCCATATTGTTGGCATAATCAACATAGGTAGACTTCCAAACAGCTGGTGTCTCTTCCGTCACTCGACCATATTTGTCTAATTTACCTTCTGTCTTGAGCTTCTTTTTAGCAAGAGCAACGGGTCCCAAACCCCATCGACGAGGGTAGGTATCACGTTCCATGATGACACGCTTCACCTTGGCAATCACACCGTGATCACAGGTAGCCATGACAGCTGTTGTCATCTGTGCATAAGCAAGAGCAATAGCTTCACCCTTTGTTGTCATCAACACGATTTCGTCATTGACTTCAATACCACTTTCGAAACGCAAGAGACCAGGAACCATCAATTTGGCACCATAACAGATGGCATTCACAGCACTATCCTTTACAACCACACGCTTGTAGTTGGTCAACAGAGATTCCAAGGGACGGATCACTCGGCGAAGGTAGCTTTCATCTTTGGTGTTGTCATATAACCATTGAGCATCTAAAACATCGTGCATGGTGACAATATCATCCTATATACGTAATAGATTAGCTTCTACATCTTTTCTCTTGTTTCTTTACATACATTTTCAGAAGTAGTACCCGAACGAACACGACGCAATTCTTGCATATGTCCACCTACACCAAGCAAAAGACCCAAGTGAACACAAAGTGTACGCATGTATGTACCAGCTTCACAAGAGGCCCAGAAGACAGCAAGGTGGCGGTCATTATCAAATTCAAGTAATTTGGATTCATGAATCGTACGAACACGCAATTGACGTTTGACGGCAGAAATGAGGGGAGGACGTTGGAAGAGAGCACCTGTCAAGGTTTCAATGGCCTATCCAGGAACACATCAATTTCTAATCGTCTAAGGCTTCATTTTTTTTTCCACTTACTTGAGATAATTTCTTTTCGCTTTCAATCGCATCATGAAGACGAAGAATACAAACATATTCTTTACCGGCACTTTGTTGAGACTTGACTAAACGAGTAGCACGATCAACACAGACAATCAAACCACCAGTCACTTTAGGATCAAGCGTACCAGAGTGACCGGTCTTTTCAACACGAAGGATACGTTTAATCCAAGCTACCACTTCGTGAGAGGAAGGGTTGGCAGGCTATGGGTCCTGTTAGCAAAGTTTTTATTATCTCTCTCTGTCCTTTTTACCTTGTCAAGGTTGATGATACCATAGCGAACATATTCGTCAAGAGGACGTTTTAAAGGAGATGAGCCGCTAGGAATAGGTGTATAGTGGCCGGTACGAACATTGAGTTGATCATAGTTCTATGGATGAATAATAGAGCGTTAAACAAAGTTTTTGTTACTGATAGTTGGATATCTAACCTTTAATAAAAGTGGCCATTTAGAAGTGTCAATGCTGGGTGTTGAAGCAGTAGGCTTGATTGTGTTTTCGTCAGCCATAATGTTTTTTATATTCAGAAAAAAAAAAAAAAAAAAAAAAGAGTACTGACACTTTTTGCACCAAATGACTTTCGGGTAAAAAAGCCACCTGTGATGACTGCTTTACTCAAAAAGCGAGAGTTGTAAAAAAGGCACGCAGTGTTTTTCAGGTAAAATAAAAGGTTCAAAGTCAGATTTGATGAACTGTTTTTTTACCAAAAAGCTAAATTGATAAACGCTTTGAAAAGTTGAAAAAGACTGGGAGACATCTATTTAAAGACCAAAGATTCTTTTCCACTGCCAAGAATCTTTTAAAATAGCATAGAGTGGTGTATTCATTTTTGACAATTCGTCAAACTCACCTTTGAATAAGGCTCCATTGTTCCAGGAGTGAGGGTATTGCATCTATCAAAGGGCTTTCTCTTAACACCGTGCTTCATCTTTTAACAAAACAGCTCAATTAGATTGAGTAAAGTGAATAAAAAGGAAACCAGAGGTACTTGTAGCCTCTTTGCCTAATAAAGTTTCTCATTGTTACAGGCTTGTGTATAAGGGCATCATCCATTTCAGTGTATTCTTTTACATCTTCAATTCTCTTTAACTTACAAAGCTAACATGAGATAGTAAAGATATTAGCTTTGCCTAGATATCATGTGCCTTTACAATCAAACTGAAGATGAGCCACCTTTTCAAGATAGAAAACATGACCAACCTCGATCAACTTCCTCACGATGATTGTAATTGGTGCTATTAAAGATATTCATATTACTGTTTGATTTTTTATCAAAGAAAGAGATGAGAGGCACAGATTGATTTTTAAAGAAAATCGAAATGAAGATGAAAACCTACAAAAACGTATTTGATGATTGCTGAAAAATTAGGTATATTTAAACTTCTCGGCTTGCCATCAAAATTGAATTGTATGGCAGGAGGCAACTACAGCGGTGGTTTGATGTCCTCAGTAACGGCTTTTTGAACTGTTATAATTGAGAAAGAGGACGCGCCATGCGCTGTATCGATGTAAATTCCAAGAACATATGCTTCAAGCAACAACTCATTTTATATATTGAGATGCAATGCCTATGCCCATAATCAATGCATCAAGAACAGTGTGGGCCCAAGAGAGCAAGTTTCGAGAATGTATTTAAATCTATTACAGAAAAATTTGAAGGCCTCAGGATAGGTACTAAGATGACGGCCATTTTGATTTACAGCAATGATACAAAATCGTAATAATTATCTCACTGGGACCGAAATGTGTACAATCAGTCATTTGAATAGGACTGTGCACTTGCCAGACCATGCCCTACAGACAATCACATCTACAGAACCAATAAAACCGTCAATATCTACAGTCTCTTACCAATTGTCATCTCATGTCAAACAGCAGTTATTCGTAGTGCTCTTGAATCTGCTGCTGTATTGTTCCTTTCTATCCCTAAATCACAAGACAGACGGGTGGCTCCATTCCTTAAACCGCAAGAATTAAAAACAGGTGTAGGTCAACGATTTGAGCTTGCTGTTCAATTTTTAGATGTTGCTTCCCAGATTACTTATCAACCTAAATGGAGAATCTTTGGTGCTGTTGCCCTATCATCATGGAAATTTGAACAAGATAGAATATGTTTAAAGAAGGTCACTGGTCGTGGTGGTCTTCAATCTTTTATACTGCTCGTAACAATCTGTCAGGCATAAGACAGCTGATAGACATAGCTAGTAGAGTGTTTCCATTTTAAAAGAAATCCTTGACGTCCGATTACATTATAGTGGGGTACGATAAAAAAATACAATAATTAGTTGCTTGTTCCAATCAAAAGACTTGAAAGAAGCAACTAATTTGCTAATCAAGGCTGAGTGTATTCCTAAAGTGGCTTTATGCTATCCCGAGCTTATGCATCGAGTACATATCGAAAATTGTTGATGTTTCAAAGTCGATCCTTGTAAACAAAGAAAAGAAAAAAAAAAAAAAAAAAAGCTTAGCAGATCTAGCACAATGTCCTGATCAATGTTCAAAAATCACAAATACAGAGCCATATCTGAATGTTGAAAAACTTTACCAATAAAGGATTTTAATAAAAGATTATTTATATTCAAGTGTTTCTAGAGTGCATTTACATCCACACCCTGTCATACAGTATACTTGTCTATTCGTCACAAACCAATCCTCCATATGATATGTATGTCCTCCATGTCCGCAGTGTGTACAGAAATTGATGAGACCCTTGACCATAATATGACAATAACTGCATCGAATCACTTTACGTATCTTCCTACACTGAACACAATACTTGTCATGACTCGAGAGCTCAGTCCCACATGAGTGACAAGAGACCTGGACATGATGAGAGACAATCTCTGCGTTATCTGCAGGCTGATAGTAATACATGAATTTCAGCACTTCGGCGCGTTGCTCGAGCAAATGCCACCGGTAAAGCATATCGGCATATCCCAGACGAAGCACGTCCAACTGAGCCATGCTACCATTGTGAACAAGCGGGATATGGTTAAACTGGCTCAAGAATTTCTCGTCATCAAAGTATTCCAGGTTGGTATATTCTAGTTTGAGTTCTGAAGAAGAAGAGGTGATCAGTTTGCCTTCTTTGTCGTGTAGTGGAGTTGTGGGTGTGGATGAACCTGCAGAGTAGTGAGATCCTAAACTGTTGGCAATCATTTGACGTGCACCAGGTGCAGTATTGCTCGGGATCTTCAGCTTCTCCCAAGGTCGGTTTAGTCGTGAACTAGAAGTACGTTTGGGCATGATAATTTCGTTGGGGGTATCTGTCAGTCGATCGATCGTAGGTGATAGTTTTCGGTTTTCTGTTTCCAAAAGATAGGAAAGGAAATGGTTGGACTTTGATCCATATGAAGAACTAAAAGGTGCCATAGTAATCTTTTCCGCTAGATCTGCAATAGGTCCCGAATGTGGACGGTGGGGTAGCTTGTTGTTTGCTTTTAATGAAAAGTAATCTAATTCGATTACATCTGAAGCTCTTTCTACATGCATTAAAGGCTATACATCATTAGTATTTTTCTGATTCGTTTCTTTGTTATTTCTATTCCTTACCTTGTGAGTAAAAACAGTAGAGGATTCTTTATTTGTTAGGGATTGAAAGGTACAAGATAACATGGCAGCAGTCTGTATGTCGCCAATTCCTATAAAATGATGTATTCTGTATAAAGGCAATTTTAGCTAAAAGAAAAAAACACCTAATATGTCTTACAAATTGCTCACTAGCTTTTGACCAAAAGGATGCATGCCCCATTTTACTCTTTTCATTGTCCTTGATATAGCCGTTAGTAGTGTGCTCAAAGGTTCAGCTGTCAAATGGGTATCAAACAGGGCTTTAACTTGGGTTGAATTATCCCCAGCGGCATTCATCAACCTTTTCATTTTATTATCCAAGGCTTGATGGCCTTCCCAAACAAGTCTTTCAGGCTCAGGTAATTCTTCAGGAACACAATCACGAAGCATCTCAACAGCAAGATACCAAACTCTATATAGATCAAGCCGACCGTGTTTTTTGCACACCTTTGCATTATGAATACATGAGCCTACAGGATCCTTGAATGACAGACTACAGAGAAATGAATAAAAAGCGTATAATGAACGAGTTAAGCCTACATGTAATCTTTTGCAAGCCAAGGACTATAGGGCATTTTATCCGAGAAATCAACAATCACCACAGTATGGTTGATTCTATCTGTTTTGGGTCCATGATAAATAAGATTATCTCCACTACCTAGTCCATTATTAATGGCCAAGGACTATATCACAAGTTGATTAATAAAAAAAGAAAAAGAAAATGTTTGTTTCATACCTCTGCCTTAAAGTGCATCAGGCCACCATTGACGGTGTTCAGGTCGTCATCAATATCGTCCTGCTCATCATCATACGCATATTCACCAAACGCGCCCCCAGTTCCACCCACAAGCACCGTCGCATTCTTTCCTTGCCGTGACATGGCTGCAATCTCCTTGTATTCTTCAAACTGTTCATATGTCTTTGGATGTCGATAAAAGTCACTGTATGTGTTTTCAAAGTATTCACCATTACTTCGTCCGCTTTCATGCGACTGATTGTCTTGCTCACTTTCATTCTTTGTCATCGATCGATTGTTATCTCTCACTCTCAAAGTAGAAAAGAAGCAAACCAGTTGACCACTGCCAGAAAAGATACCACCACACAAGCGTGGAAAGGGTACTTTTTCATCTGTACTTTGCTTGGAGGACATGTCGACCATCACCCCTCGCTCACTCGTCATGCTTTCACGTTTAGTACCAAACCTGAATCCTTCACCAAAGGCATCCCAGCCTTGACCAAGTTCGTCATCCGAATCACCGGCATCAATCGCTGTGCCCTTCCAGTGGTTCGTGTTGTTATTGTTGTTTGTAGAGGAATCAATCGAATGATTCTCGATTCCGTATTCGGATTCCTGTACATTTTCACCCAGCAGATACCGAATACAGGGTTCCAGACACCATTTCTTTTGTGAGGTATAATTGGATGCAAGCGCAATGAGGTCCTGCGTCATATGCGCACGATAATAGATTGAGATCATGCTGTTCTTGTGAATATCAAACTCGGGTGGGCTGTTGTCGGGATATTGCTGACTGAACCGAATCGTGATTCGTAGCAGGGCATCTCCCGTATCTGACCAAGGTCCATGCAAGGAGATGGTACAGGTGCGTGAGGCTGCATTGATCTTTTCGGTCTTGACACCTACCGAGAGATACTTGTTGAGCACAGTTGACATTTCATCCGCCACAGATTGATAGGAATGTTCCGCGGTCGCATCACGACGCAACTCGCCCGTGGAACTGACTGTCTTGACATTTTGCATCCACAGCAGGGGATTGATGGTCGAGTACTTTTGTTCCTTGAAGGTTTGTTCGGGCTGAGTGACAGATCGGAAAGGGGTCATAGTAGCACTAGTACTCGGTGTCAAACGTGTGATGCCTATCGTCTTTGGCTCCTCTTCTTCTTCTTGACGAAAAGTACGTGCAGGAGTCTTGATCGCCGAACTGGACTGGGTTGGTTCGTGGCCGACGAGTTTCATGATTTCCTTTGAGACAGGCCACAATCTCAAATTTTGATCCTTGGACCAGGTGACGAGTTGAAATTCACGATCATCACCGTCTGGACCGTGCATGTTGCCCTTCCACCTCCAGACAAATTCCTTGACTGTGTCTTGATGACCTTCAAATGCATGAACCGGGATCTCTGCGCATCCTCGATTGTATAACGTCAATTTTGAGTCACTACCCTGAGGCATAATCAGTACACCATTGCCAAAGGGCGTATTTCTTGCTCTCCAAATGGGTGTATCGGTCACGATGACTTCTTCTTCTTTTTCAGGTTGATTGATGTTCCAAAACTAAAAAAAAAAAAAAAAAAAAAAAAAAAAAAAAAAAAGATTAGAAAAATGAGAGAAAGTGAGGCGTGTTTGAATACTTAACCTTGACTAGTTTGTCAAGACTACAGGTTACGATATCATGATCGTTTTGTCTACTCCAATCAATACCATAAATCTTTTTAGAATGAGCCGTGATGCTCGTCACAGGTACTGCACCTTTCTATGAACAAATTATTTCAATGTGCTTATATCTATTGATTTGTATGCGTACTCTAATATCCCAAATCTTGACATCTTTATCATGTGCGGATGCAATTAGATATTCGCTTTTTCTATTAAATTTAACTTGTGTTGCAGCAGCTAAGATCATAAATTAATCATTGTCCCTGCTCATCCTGTGCTATTCGTTACCATTCCAAGGTGTAAATGAGTGAGTGGGTCTCATCTGTCTATCTTGATCTTTGAGAGGCTCTCTTAAATCCCATAAATGTACATACGTGTCCACTGAGCAAGTAGAAAGAATATCTGGGTGATGAGGTGACCAGTTGATATCTGAAATGGCTCTTACGTGAGCATGAAATACATGTTCAATCGCTCTTGATCCAGAATAATTCAAGTTCCAAACCAATAATTTTTGATTTGACTATCCATGTTAGCATCCTATGTTTGTGCCTGACTCAATCACTTACGGTGGAAGCAACCCAAGATTCTCTTGCTACATGAGGACTCCACTGAACATCAGCTACTTCCCATTTAGACATGTGTGGTACGATTCTTGGAATTAACCAAGGATCTTCAAGATCAATAATAACTAAGCCCTGCCGACTAAAGACATGTCAATGTATACAATTATCTCAGTATATATAAGTTACCCTGCTAGCACAACATCTCGAGAAGCAGGACTGATACTCATGGACCCAACTGAATGATGAAATTTTATTTCTAAAGCATCATTAAAGGTATCTGCTGGTTTATTGTCTGTTGCTCTATCAGCCAACGTGGAAAATTGTCGCTTGAAAGAAAACTGCTGTTGAGATAAAACTGTCTTTCTGTCTCTTTTGTTATTGTGAGTGAGTAGATTGGAATCAGATTTTCTTCTTCTTAAAATGTTTTCTTTATTATTGAATTCATGGGCCATGCTTCTATTTTTCTACATTAAAAAAAAAAAGAAAAAAAAAAAATAAAAAGGTTCCGTCTTTTTTTGCATAAAATGCCCTCTGCTTCAGAAAAAAAAAAAAAATACAAGCTTGACTACAGTAGAAACAAGCAAACGCAATTAAATAGGTTTTTTATTCTGTTGATCCAAGACCAATTAAGCACCAAAAAGAATAACTCTTGATTTTATCATCTTCTAATCTTACTTTTCTGTCCAAACTACTGCCATCATCGATATCATCCATAATGTCATCCGCATCAATATCACCCGAAGAGACATCCATACGATCATCTCCTGATTTATAATTATAAGTCACCAAAAGAGGCAACTGTACACATATACGTATTAGCAATCACATACAGCGATACGATAGGAATGCTTACCTTGAACTCACTGGTTTGTTGCTCAGGTACGATTTCGATAATGATACTTGTATAGTTATTTCTCTTTTCATACACACCATCTATATTCATAAAGCTGCTTGGATGTTGACGATGATGACGGGAAGGATACATTTCATCATCGTATTCCATCGTTTCATTGTATGCACCTACCGTAAAATGAGGTGACAGGATGGTCACTCGACCCTTGAATGTGTTGAGTTGAGGTGTGGCTAAGGTTATATTCATCTCTTCATACAAAGGATTAGTGAACTTGAGCACGACCTGAGTAGCGACATTGATTTGAAGTGGCCAATTCTTTTTTGGTAATAAAGTAATATTGGGTATATAATTCCTACAGTCAGATCATTAGCACTCTATGATAACATATAGCATGATTTGGTTACATGGCTACTAATTTGATTTTAAATTTGGTTGCTTGAGCCTTTTGTTCTGGTTTGATCAGAATATGTCTACAGTTACGACATCTTTTGGATCGTTTGATCGCGAGATGAATACGCTGTGGATGTATTTTCCCTAACTCATAAGGTTGGTCATGAAGTTGAGTTGATCTTTGTGTTAATGTTGAGACTATTGAATGATAAGCATACTGTATGTCTTATGATAAAATCAATACCTTTGTCTATATTTCTCAAGGTAATCATTGAATCTAACAATTTCAAGTCGTCATCTGGTATCTTCACACTGGGTTCGTATTCTTTGATATCATCAATCTTTCCTTGCTGTGAAGAGGCGTCGGTGTGGGACCCCATGTATTTGCTGAATGCGGCTGATGTGTTTGAAAAAGATAAAAAGCTGCTGGGCAAACTAGGTGCTGTGTTCACTCTCAAGTACTTTTCATAGTGCTCTTTCAATTGATCAAACTCCTTTGCATCTGGTAAGGCTTCTTCATTCTTTTGAAGTTGTACTTTTTTGTGGTATCAGCATTGTGTTTCATATGTATCATGAGAGACTTACATGCTAAACTGGTGGGCTTTTCAAAAGTCATGCCAATTTCTTGTGAATTCCAACGGCATACATTGCATGCTAAAAAGTAAGGACCACCAGGCGTACTTGAGCTGGAAACTTGTGTTGGTTCCTGAGAAGCAACAACGGATAACGTGTTTTGACAGATAGGGCACTGAAAACAATTACGTGCACATCTATCAAGCAGGTTCTTTTAGTAAATCCTTTCGTTCTCATCCTTCTTTATAAAAACCTATTCTTTTCACTTTTTACACTAGCGGTAGGAACCTAACAAAAATAAGTTTTTCTTTTTTTTTTTTGTGATGTAACTAATGTACCTCGAATAGACAGTTTGGACAATAATAAGAAACGATTTCATCCTGTACACATGAAGGACATCGTATATGATGGCAATCTTCACAAAAATACAATCGCGAAAGTGGATAAAGATAGTTTGTCGCTTGTTTTGAAAGTAAGGAAAGTCCCGCAACAGAGGCATCTATACTTTCTGTGTTTTCATTGCTTTCATCTTTTTTGATGGAACAATCGCAGTAATAATCCACATACGGAACTGTTTTATCCATCTTTCTGGTAAGAAAAAAAAAAGAGGGACCTTTTTCCCCTCAAAAGAAAAAAAAATAAGCTCAGTGAACTGAGCTTAAACTTGCTCTGTCTTTTATTACATTTTATTGTTGTTTCTTTATTTTTTGAAGAGGTACAAAAGATCCCTGTTTAAAAACAAGCGTTTGAAAATCCTGAGGGTTCTTGACGGATATGTTTAGCTGATGAAGTTGAACTTGCATCTTTTGAGCGTACAACTTCATTTTAAACACATCATGTTCATAAGCCTGTGTTCCCTTTAGCAAAGACCAGTTCATCCTGAGCTGTTCCTCTACGATGCCCCTGAACTTCAGATGGGGATAAATGCGTATGGCCGTGTTATGAATGGCGAAAAACATGTGATGATACGTACTCTGATCACAGCCCATTTCCTTGAGACGCTGCAGGGCCTGCAGCAATTCCAAGTTGGTTTCGAGACACTCCATCAAGACACTCTCCGGCGTGGTTTTCGAATGCAAAAACTGATAGAGGAGCAAGAGTCGTACGGAGTGATAGCAAAGGTGTAAGTGGAGATCTGGCTGAGACAAGGAGGCATACCATGCGACAAACTGCTCCGTGACCTCGAAATATTCGCGTGAGGGTGTCCGTGCAAAGGCAAAGATCTTGCCGGAATGAAGCATACGAATGTACCGTCTCATATAATACGCCAGACATGCAAAGCGATAGACCTCCTCCTTTTGGGAAAGGACCTGGCTCTGCTCGATGTCCATCCAGGGCACACGATCCGGTAGCAAACAATCTCGGTTGACCGTCAGACACAGCCAGGCATCAATATAGTACCATCGAAACCAGCATCCGAGCACCCCTCGTTCTTGCACAGGCTCCACCCGCCCGCAAAGGTGCTGTAACGCGATCGAGGCCAGTCCAGCCCAGGTGCGTTGCTGCTCATACAGCCGCAGGAGGTTGGAGGTATAGCTGAGACAAAAATACGATTGAATGAGATGCATCTGAATGTCATCAAAAAGAACATCATCCATCTTATTTCTCGCTTCTTCATAAAACGCCATGGCTGCTTGCTTGTTGTATGATTTGGAACTTTTCATCATGGTGACTAGCGTGATGGAAGCCACACAATACACAATCGCTCTTGGTGCTCGTCGCCAGTCCTTGATCGCGTCGACGCTCAGAGGTGCCACCTTGAAGCCGATACAGCACCAGTGGCGTGCGGCTTGATCGATCAAGACATCCAACAGGTTGGAGTTTTCGATATTCATACGGACGCAGACCGGAATCCTAAAATTCGTGGTGGATGATACATCAACAAGGTCTTCTTCGGTCGTGGTCAAATCAGGGTTCTTGGACTCCATGGTCTTTAAGGCCAGTTGAAGTTCAGAGAAATTGGAAAATTCAAATGTGATTTTATCAGAAGAGGCATTGTCCAAAACATGCACTTGATTTTTTATGAATGAAGAAAATGAAAGGATTTCATTTTTATTCATTTCTGTTCAAGAAAAAAAAAAAAAAAAAAACAAACAAACAAAAAAAAAATTGTGTTTAAATACAGTTTCTTTCTCCTGAGCTACTTTAATAAAGAAATTTTTTTTTGTTTAATAGGAGTGGGTATTTCTTCTTTTGTAAATGTTGACAATCTACTCCTCAAATCTTACTGCTGGGTGTCTTTCTTGCTGTTGCGTTCTCTTCGGTAAGAAGGTCTGCAATTCGAAGTACCCGTGTGCTCACTAACGGATTCGATAAGTAAACAAATACAGATCATTTTGTTTTGTACCTGTCGCATTATCTCGCCTGTTCTTTCCTTCTCGTCTAAAAGTACCGATCCTTTCAACCAACTCCCACAGATGACCTCTGGGTATCAAGATGCCATTCATACGTACAGGCACATAATCAGGACTGATCGAGACCTCACGGCGTCTTTTTAAAACAATACCTTGTTCTTGATAGCGCGTGAATGCATTATTGAGCGTTTCTTTGTTGACCGCCTCAAGATAACTCAGGTCGCCTTGGTAATACAGTGTTTTTCCCATGGCTTGTGTACGTGCAGCAAACAGCTTGCTGTCGATCCAAATCGGGCCGGTCACGGACTGAGACGGAGTGAGTGTGTAGAGACTGACGGCAGCTAACCAGTAGGATTCAATAAAGGGCCAAATCATAAAGCACAAAAAGTCTGTTGGATAGTTTAGTGTCCACTGTGATCACCCTGTGTTGACTTACCATAGTTTTCTCGGCCGCATTGTCTTTCAATGTCGTTCAATCCCACCCAACCGTCCTCTGTCATCTCGATCACGTTCTGATCCATCAGCCACTGCACAGTACGCTTCGTGTTCTTCTCAACGCCTCCTGGTCTATAGATCATGTCCAGCTTCAACAGGCTCGAAAGGAAGCTGATTTCACTCAATAGATCATTATACTTCATACGCTGTAATGGTTTGCCACCCCCTTTTTTGATGACAGAATAAAGGGCAGCACAGACAATGGCTTCTTCTACAAATAGATGAATGACTTGGTTACGATAATAAGATAGCTCAAAGGGTGAAATGGGATAAAACGTGGGTTCCACAATATCTTTTCCTTTTCTTTCACCAATCAAGTCTTTATGAATCGATACTGTCCTGATCATCAAGTAAAACAAGATGAGACTGTGCCCTAGGCTTTCTTTAGGATGACACCCACCTGTCTACAATAGAGCCAGTTGACATTCCATAAAATTCAGAGACATGACCTCCTTTGTCCTGTATGATCTTTCTTAGCCAATCCACTCTTCTGATCAGCTCACTTCTTCCAACCCCTCGGCCTCTTAGCGTCAAAATCACTGTGCCAACCAATGCGGATGGCATGACGACAGCTATTGAGTTCTATTTTACGAAATGAGCTTCTTTCTTTATAAAAAAAAAGGAGCTTACGATATCAGCAAGCACTCTATATCATCATTAGAAGAGAGAGAAAAGAAGAGGTCAATCGCATTTACCTGTAACCGAGTGACTTTAATAAGATTGATTTCTGATTCAAATCCTTTAAATCCATCTGTCTAGTAAAATTATTAGCTCAGCAGACGATCTCATCCTTTCAAACACAAACCCTCTCATCCTCAGCTGATCGTCCAACCAATCACGTAAAGCGAATGGTTTTCCTAGTCTTACTACACATGTTGTTTAGAGGAGAGAGCAATAAAAATGATGAAGGTTACCATCGACACGACCCCATTTTAGTTGCAGCAATCGACTGCTGGTCAATATTTGCCAGACACTTTCCTTCTGCTTGGGTGTTCCTAATAATTCTGTGGCATAGCTTGAGGTCTCGATGATCTTGTCATAACCAATCGAGATGGGAACAATATGACAATTCGTGACTCGGTTATCGACCAGTGCATCCAAAATGATCTTGACAACGCCCAGCTTGGGTTGAAGCAATTTACCGAGTCGAGAACGCGTGCCTTCTACAAAGCATTCCAGGTTGACTATGGTTATCGATTAGTGTCATCCACAGACTGGCAAATCATACGTACAGCCATTGGATAATAAAGCAATCATGTATTCTTCCAATATCGTCTTGTACAGCTCATCCCCTCCCCACTCTCTCCTGATCCAAACCGCGCCTGATGATTTCAGTATCTTGCCCACCACGGGTAAATCCAGATTGTCACCGGCGATGATGTGAGGTATTTGGATGCCAAGACGAAACATCAAATAGGACACGACCAAGTAATCGATATGAGATTTATGGGAAGGTAAAAAGATGAGGGATTCCTTCTTTTCTTGAGCGATCAGAGCCACCCTTTTCAACTAGACTTGTCTCATGAGTACCCTCTTTTGTTTTGTCAAACACATACCTCCACCCACTCATTCTCTCGGATATGAAGTCCTTGATGATACAGTCGGACCAGAATGGTATTCACCACAAATGCAAAAAACCGAAGTATTCTCATACTATCCACCGTGGCCACCGCTTTTTCAACAATGGATTTAGCCACGACTTCAAGCTCTTTCTGGAATGCTTTTCTTTGTTTTTTGATTCTAGAAGGTTTCCATGCCTTTTGCTCGACCAGACGCTGTGTTTGTCGATCGGCCAGTTGATCGATCACTTCCTGAACTGTGACGAGTAAGGCAAGGTGGGATGAAGTATAGAGTGTGTACCTTTAGGACTGTTGAGGACCATGGATCGCATTTCTCTAGTGAATTCTGGATAAAGTATCTTGGTTCCAATATAATCCTTGTATCCACGCCAACCCTTTTTCTTTAGGTTTAGCATCAAATCATAAAGTACGTCATTTTTATTACCGCTCCTTGATAATATAAACCGATATTAAGCATAAACGCAACTGGATCTTCCCTCATACGACGTGGTTCTCTTTCACTTTTCATATTCATTAGCAACACGTTGGTTGGTTACAGTGAAAATATTTACACGACATTACGATATTCGGATAAATCTCTTTGGACATGAATCTTGACTGCTCTTTTATCTTCTACAACCGTGTATTCATTCACTAAATTCTCTATTTGTTTTTCTGTTTTATTATTTGTCATGATTGAATAAAGAAAGAAAGAAACAAAGCTCTTATTTAAACCACTGGGGCAAACAAATCACTGGGATTGTTTTTTGTGTGGGGTTCACGTGATGAATTACATAATACGAAAAAGACACTTTATAGAAAAAGGGTGTCCTTTGTCTTGTTTGGAGGACGTGAGAAAATGAGTCTCAATCCTCTGCGCGCAGATTAGAATCGTTTTCTTTCATCTGGGCCTTCATCACCCTTTCCCTTTTTTCTGTGTACCAATACTGTTGAAAGAATCCAACGAATTCATCTCAACGTATTTTATCCTTTAAATAACAAGCAAGCCTTCTTGGCTTCCATTTTTTGCTTTGTTTATCATGTCTTAATGACTTGAACGATGCTAAATTTTCTAGGATTCCATATTATTCATTTCTAAATATTAATCCTCTCTTGTCTTTTTTTTTTCTTTACTTTTATCAATTTAGTATATTCACTCTAATTTTTTTTTTTTTTTTTTTTAAAAAAATTCCAACGCATTCTCCTATCGATGAAGCTTATTTTTATAACCGCACTTTATCCATATTCATCAAAGTGACCCAACTGGTCGGTTCACGATGGGTGACATCATGTCCCGAAAAGAGGAAAAAAAAAAAAAAAAGAGCAGTGCTTTTTTTTTCTTTTTTTTCTTTTTTTTCCTTCTTTTGACTTTCCTTTTCCATCCTTTTTTTTTTTTTTTTTTTTTTTCTTTTTACATATTCAACACTATCGTACATATACACAGATAGAAAATAGTTGAAGGATAAAAAAAAATATTGCAACGAATTTATTATTATTTATTATTTACCTTTACACCACTATTTACACAATTTACTGTAAAAAAAAAAAAAAATACAGATAATTTTCCTTTTATAAAACAATCCTCATTTTTTTTTCTTTTTAGAAAAGATCCCTTTTTTTTTCCTGCTGATAAAAAAATTTTTTTTTTTAACATGACAAAAGTCAATAATAACAGTCGATCGAGTTCATCTTCCAGTGATCATCAACCTTATAAAAAGTACGTATTCCTGTCTCCTTGCATCCCCTTTTGTTAACGCATGAAACTGTTTAAAGGATTAGATTGGATGATGCAAATTTGGAGAATAACAATAACAAAGCAACAATGAAGACCCAAGCAGCTTTTGTCAACAAACTTTACAAGTAAATAACAAAGATAGGTTTAAAAAAAGAAATTAAAAGAATACATCACAGGATGTTGGAAGACCCACAAACATCCGATTTGATATCATGGTCTAGTCACGGAGATCTCTTTAGTGTATCCAATCCCACCTTATTTTCAAAATGTGTATTACCTCAGTATTTCAAGCATAACAATTGGCAAAGTTTTGTTCGACAGTTGAATAGTAAGTATGAAATGGAACCCATCAAGACAACTCACACTCTGTCTAGTGTACGGATTTCATAAAGTCAACGATCTGATCCACTCCAATCTGACAAACGAAAACCAAACATGGGAATTCAAACACCCAAACTTCAGAAGAGGGGCCGTGGGTGATTTACAGCACATCAAGCGAAAGAGTGCGAAAACTCAATTACAACAATTACAGCAGCAGAGACAGCAAGAATTACAAGAACTTTCAAAGACCAAGGATGATTTCCTGGCTCGGTCCTCATCACCGCCCCATTTGCAATCCATACCACCCGAACATCAAGAACTGGACGATCAAGTATCAAGGATCGAATCCCATTTAATAGGAGTTTCAAAAACGTGTGATCTCTTGCACAATGAAATTACTCATTTGAGAATGATTGTTTCTAAGCAACAAATGGTAAGTGGAAAAAAAAAAAAAAATAGACTAAAAAAAAAAACTAAATTAGATTTTTTTTAGGTCATTCAGGATCTTGTGGATGTTGTTTCAACTTCAAAATTAAATTCAAGTAAGAGATAAAAAAAAGGGGGGGAAAAGGAGGGAGAATTGATTCTGTTTAGATTGTACATGTTCAACCAATAACAGCATGGGACCAAGTGGAGACCCTAGCCACCACAGCCGAAGGACAGCAAGCCAAGATTTACAAGACGGTAATCCTTCAGATAGTATAACATCAAAGACTAAACACCATAACTATTAGCTGAGAGCCTTCGATTACAGATTTCAAAAATTAAAGAAATCCAAAGCATCAACCGACCTACGGAACATCATGAACGATCGAGCAGCAGCAGCAGCAGCAGCAGCAGCATCCTGACACCGAATCGAATGATGCGATATGATTCGGGTGATTTGAAAACCTATTCGATCGACAGTCCATCCTTTCATCCTCGGAAACTACCGCTGATTGAAACCATGCAACCCTTGGATGACCTCT